>CM031626.1:26107186-26112186 GCA_018398815.1 Conus ventricosus | reverse complement strand
AATCATCTACCACTGCAGATATGAATGCGTATCTCCCCCTATTTCTTCAATCTAAGACATAAGAGCAAGCTTTGTTTATAATTCAATATTTGTTTATAATTCAATAATTATATATATATATATATATATATATATATATATATATATATATATATATATATAATATATATATTATATATAGAGGGGGTGCTGTTGGATTCTCCTTTGAACCCTTGGTGGTGAAAACACCACAGAGTTATGGGCTGTGGTATGTCTCTATTTGACGCCAAGAGCACAGAGACAAGAGCAAGCTGAAATGACTTATAAGAAATGTGTCCACGTTTTGTTACAAGTCAATTCACAAGCGTTAAAATCACCCAGCAGTATGAGTTTGTCTGAAAGCAGAGAGACCTCATTGTTTCATTATACATATATATATATATAATATATATATATATATATATATATATATATATATATATATATATATATATATATACAATTGGCATCAGACAAAAGAGGTTCCGGAAAATACCTTCAATTGATCAATTGACGTAAAACTACTCGAAAAGACATAATGACGTTGCGTTTGTTTACAAACGAAGAACTCCTGCTGAGGAAGGCTAAGTAGCCGAAATATTTTGGATAACAGCAGATTTGTTGTTTACCTCATTGTTTCATTATAATATATATATATATATATATATATATATATATATATATATATATATATATATATATATATAATAGATATACAATTGGCATCAGACAAAAGAGGTTCCGGAAAATACCTTCTTTTTTCTGCACTTTTTAATCATCACAGTTGTTTTTCAGTTTCATTTTCCGTTCCTAATGCCAGACGAAAATTTGCACAATTCCATGGCATCCACAACGTCTTGAGAACGCTTCGGTAAATAAGAGATAACTTTCAACATGTTCGGCTTTTAATGGTATATGTTTATCAAATACATTTTTAGACATTGGTACCAAACCTCGTAAGTGACATCAAGATTTGTATAAACTGGTACACTTTGAAAGATACGAACTGCTGAAATCAAACCAAAACTTGTCTTTAATGAACTGAGTAAAGTTTCTATGGCTTATAGATCTATTACAATATTTTTTTTTTTTAGCAGATTCCTTTTTAGACCATCTAAACCATGTACATGGTCTCTACAACCATAAACTGACAGGCACAATTCCAGTATATTACTTTTTGCTATGGCATGGATGGTCGATCAGAGTTTTGCAGACAACCTGTTATTTTCTGTGGGAAGATCAATCAATTCAGCAAGCTGAAATGACTGATAAGAATGTGTCCACGTTTTGTTACAAGTCAATTCACCAGCGTTAAAACCACCCAGCAGTATGAGTTTGTCTGAAAGCAGAGAGACTTCTTCCATCTGTGAACTGAAATTATCTCTTCGTTTCATATGATCTGCCGGATTTCGATTGCTGAAACCTAAAATAGTTGATTTGGATCTTTAAAATTCATTTCAGTCAACATGGAACCCACGTTACGGAAATCACGTCGCTCAGTGTGGAATCAATACTTTTTGTCAATATAAGCCAATGAATAGGTCCCTAAGGGATGTTGGGCATCTTTCTGAATAATATTGTATCTCGGAATGGACATGTTTGAGTCTGACACTTCTTTTAAAAACTACAAAAGACATAACAGATTATCTAAAGTTACAATAAAGAGACCCATAAGTTTGGGGGGAAAGGCAGAAAAACATCAGGAAAAAAATAAGAATACTTAGCAGGTCTCATAGCCTTTGTATGCGACAAACAACTTATGCTTGACTCCAGTAAAGGCAAGTGTGAAAGCCATGGTGCGACAAACTATGCTTGACTCCAGTAAAGGCAAGTGTGAAAGCCATGGTGCGACAAACTATGCTTGACTCCTGCAAAGGCAAGTGTGAAAGCCATGGTGCGACAAACTATGCTTGACTCCAGTAAAGGCAAGTGTGAAAGCCATCGTGCGACGAACTTGCCATGGGAGACACGTTAAGACGAGCAGCTTACTTTCCTATTTAACGTCAAGAATAGAAAAGGCTTTGAAATGGTGGCAGCAGGAGCATCCACGTTTCCATAGACATGACCCGTACCACCTACTAACAAGATCAGAGCAGGTGGCCATCTTCAGGCTGCGGACAGGCCACAACCGCCTGAACTACATCACCTCTTTCCCAAGTTCAGGATCGGTCAGTCAGACCAGTGCCCATGCCAGACCGGCAGTATGATAACAGCACATCTACTGCAGGATTGCCCGTTGCACGAAGCTCTGAGACAACAGATATGGACGGAGCAAACATCAGTGGAGAGGTAGCTCTACGGTGCCCTTGGAGACCTACAGCGCACGGCAGCATTCGTCAGGGGAGCTGGCGTTCCCATCTAGAGTGTTCGAGAAGAAGAAGAAGAAGAAGAAGAAGAAGAAATGGTGGTAGAATCTTTTCATATCTATATTTAGAAACATAAGATTTGGCGAATAGCAGGATTGCGTCAAACAGATTTCAAGTTACAATCACAAGCGAATGAGACGATAGTTCCGTCAAGCAATACATTCATAATTTCACATTTTCTGTTGACCACATTTTCAAACTCTTGCCAGAAACGTCACACGTAAGGGTAGTGCCAAAACGTATGTTAATTTTCCTCCTCTCTCTCCTCTCTCTCTCTCTCTCTCTCTCTCTCTCCTCTCTCTCTCTCTCTCTCTATCTCTCTCTCCTCTCTCTCTCTCTCTCTCTCACACACACACACACACACACACAGAGCATTTTCTGACTCCTCAATCCATATTCTCTTTCTTTGTTTTTTTTTGCAAAATAAGATGGATTGACAGTTTTCTTTTCATAATTCCTATTTGAAACCATCTGAGCTTTATGTCTTTATCCGTCGGACTTTGTAAAAGTTTTAATTTATATCATTTCCTTCTCTAGCCTCACATTCCATTTATTGCAAAAACCTGACTCTGTTCTGTCTTGTTCAGTAAATCGTCATAAAGTGAGGGTCTTCTTGAAACTGAATTAGTCTGAGTTTTTTTTTTTTTTAATTGCTTGTTTTGCCTCCTACACAGTATTTCATTTCTAATCCAGTTTCTCTCGAATACTTTTCTCACAGCACTAACGTAACGTTATATGTGACGACGTCTTTGTTCATACTATATAATTATTATTAACAAAGGACTGGAAACTTCAAAATTCGCCGTTCTCGTCCGAAAGATTCCGTCTGCAGATTGCGCCAATTTCAACCCATTTTTTTATTGAGAAAAAAAATCTTTACCTGCCCCACCTCGTAAATTAGGGTTACAAAACAAAGGCTCTGAACAGCGTTCCTGAGCAGTTTTAACACGAACGATCTTACCTATCTCTCTGTATGCGTTGAATACGTCTCTCCAGAATGTATCTACTTTATCGCTCCAAGCAGATCGGATCCTAGTTTAATAACAATGTTCGCTTTTTGATACACTGAAAAAAGGCGCTTTCTTCCCATCTATGTTCACTCGATAAGATTTTATGAATCCAAGCCAATTTCAAAACTATTTTTCTGTTTCCTTATCGCGGTATTTTACTACCTAGTCATTCTGCATCCACCCCCACCCCCACCCCCAACCCCCTGCATTTAACATGTGTCCAAACACTGTTCAGAATTGTTCAATGGTGTGAACAGATTCCTCCAATGAATGCCGGTCACCTTCCACCTACCGTTCAGTATCGTCTGCGTACTGTGATATCTTGTTTTCAGCACTGGCGACTGGAATTCCCTTTACACCTTTAGTTTGTCTTGTCATATTGCTAAACGATCAACACAAATAACAAATGAACGCGGAGAGATTGGGTCTCCTGGACATCACCCCCTCTCAGTAGGGAACCATCCGTAAGGACCAAGTCGCAGCCAGAAATCTGGAAAAAAACTCTGTTATGAAACCATCGCTCGCAGGACTTTTCAGATTGGACATGCATTTAAGAGCAACACACCTGCTTCTTCCTGTAGTTCATGTCTGGTAGGTGCACTGGATGAGGGAGAGGTTCTTTTCGGGGACTCCGTACTGCCTCAGCAACTTCCACAGCGTCTCTCTGTCCACAATGTCGAAAGCCTTCTTATAATCTATGAAGAAGCAGAGGGGGGGGGGGGGGGGGGGGGGGGGGGGGGGGGGGGGGGGTTCCACTCAGCGGACTGCCCACGAAAGATTCAGACATTCTTCAACACTGTCTGAGGGGCATCTACAAAATCGATGGCAGGAGAAGATCCGAAACGAAGATCTGTGGGAGCGAGGGGACAGGACCAGTGGCCAAGCAAATCTGCGAAGGAAGGTGGGGGGGGTGGATCGGACACACCCTCGGGAAGCCGCGTCCAGCACCACACGCCAAGCCCTGACCTGGAACCCGCAGGGAAAGAGGAAGAGAGGCCGGCCTCGCACAGCGGAGGCGAGACACTGAGGCAGAGCTGAAGCAACAAGGGACCAACTGGACTGGAATGGCCCAGAACAGCCCAGAACAGAGTGCGAGAGTGAAGGGTCCGTCGATGGCCTATGCTCCACCGGGAGCGATGGGCATAATGAGGGATGACACCTACTTCTTCTAAAGTGATTTCATCCTCTAATGACGTTGTCTCATACTCGATTAACGCTGGCAAGTCGATCTACCAAATCACCACAATGCTGCACACCCTTTTAGAATATAAATTTCTGCGAAAGTTATTAACTGCCTGAGCAAGTCTTAAATAAATGTTAGCGAACGCCCAGAGAACGTGGACAAACGAGTCACAAGACAAAACACAACGCGTTTCGACCTCTTAGGTCTTCGTCAGGTGATATATAAACGAATAAAACAACGAAAATTCACTTAGCTTTGATCGCTTCAGATCGCTTCAGATTGCCTGAGCAATTTCATCATTGTCATTCATAGCAGAACCATGATCGCGTTTAAGTTCAATTATGTTCTCATGTACGATTTTCACTTCCACAAAATAGTTGTAATTGTTTCCCTTCTGCGACCAATCTCGCCTTGGAAAAAAAT
>CM031626.1:26091560-26101560 GCA_018398815.1 Conus ventricosus | reverse complement strand
GTGGACATTCTTCCCTTGTCCCCCCCCCCCCCCTCCCCTCCCTCCCTTCCACCCCACCACACACCCCTTCAAGGGTCTGGCAGCCGACAGCGGCCCGGAACAGTGGACCCATTGTTCATTGACAACCTCTCGTCACATCCAGGTCAACCCTACCGTCATGCAACACGCCATGACCCCGGCACGTGCGGTAGCGGTGGGGGGTGGGGGGGGGGGATGGTCACCCCACCCCCACCCCCGTCGTGGCGAAGCGCCTCCACGGAGAAAACCCAGGAAACCCTGTTTTAATAATTGGATGAAGTGCCGTTGCGTGGATGAATACATGACATTGATTGACCAATAAATCACAGGATAATTATAATGTCATGAAATAAAGGCAAAATAGAAGAGAAACGAAACGAATGATGGTATAATGAATGAATGGATAAATATATGTGCATTGTCATCAGTCGTAACGCAGATTCAAGTTATGCGAGAGAGAGAGAGAGAGAGAGAGAGAGAGAGAGAGAGAGAGAGAGAGAGAGAAGAGAGAGAGACTCAGAGAGAGAGAGAGAGAGAGAGAAAACTCAGAGAGAGAGAGAGAGAGGGGAGAGAGATTGATGAGAGAGAGAGAGAGAGAAGGGGAGAGAGGAGAGAGAGAGAGAGAGAGAGGGGAGAGAGAGAGACTGACACTGACACTGACACTGAAAAAAAGTGTGTGTGTGTGTGTGTGTGTGGGGTGTGTGTGTGTGTGTGTGTGTGTGAGAGAGAGAGAGAGAGAGAGAGAGAGAGAGAGAGAGAGAAGCGGGGGGGGGGGGGGGAGAGAGAGACTGACGCTGACACTGACACTGAGAAAAAAAAGATGAGAGAGAGAGAAAAGAGAGAAGAGAGGAGAGAGAGAGGAGAGGGGAGAGCTCATCGCTTGGCAAAACTAGAAACGGTGTCGGATATTTCACGCCAGTTGCTGCACAACACCAAATCTACCAAAAGTGGTGGTGCAGAACTTTTGATATCATATCCAAGTCTCCCAGACACATGTCCTGACCAACACTGCAGGTGTCTGTATCTCGCGGGCCTGACTGACGCCGGGACCGGTGTAACGAAAAGTTTTAACTCCCCGAATGGTTTAACTCCAGGGAGTTATACTGTCCATTTGTAAATTTTAAGTCCCTGGGAGTTAAACTAGAATATAAAAACTAACCCCTCTGTGTTTCAGTTTGACTCCAGGGGAGTTATTCTGACATACAACCAGAATGACTCCCACCACACCACCCACTCCCCGCACCTCGCTACCACCCATGCATCTTATATATATATATTCGAAATGTGTGTGTGTGTGTGTGTGTGTGTGTGTGTGTTCTTACACTAACTTGCCAGATCAAGACTTGTCAGGTAGAATTGTTTCTTCGATATTATTGGTTTCTGTGAAATAGTCACGTGTCCTGAATTTTATTGAAAAATGTGTGTTTTCTGATTGGCTGGCCAATTTTCCTTTTTAGCTTGGCACACGCACACCACCATACCTGTGACGAGTCACTTGACAACTTCATCAGGTCGGTCCCAAGCAGCCACCCTCTTGTACAAATTGTACAAAAACAGGCACCCCCCCCCCCCCCCCCCTTTCTCTATCTCCTGTGTCTCACACACAAATTTCTAATCTATGCCAACCCTTTTTCTCCTTCCTTCTCTCCCAGATGTAGCGAGTCAATACAAACAATTTTACGTCACGTCGCGACTACTCGTCATTCTCTCCCCACCTTCCTTACCCTCTCAACTCCCCCCCCCTCCCCCCACCCCCGCACTCCCTAATTTGGCGGCATGACACAATGAAAAATTGAAAAATTTCCATTTCTACACCATTTGAGTGTAATGGCCTACACTTATGGGTGACTGTTTGATAGTCGCATAGATTCCATGAGAAGAGAGGAGAGAGAGAGAGAGAGAGAGAGAGAGAGAGAGAGAGAGAGAGAGAGAGAACGCACAAGACCGAAGGTACAGTATTTCTACCAAAGGCATCAAACCATTAATTCATGTATATACAGACTTTACATACAGGTTATATACAAAAGGCATAGTAAAATATCAAGAACACACATGGATGAGCACATGAACATGTACACGGACATTTCCTTTCCCTATGATGATGATGATCTCCTTCCCATTCTCTTACCGACACCTGGGAATAGGTGGGTGGGGAGTCATCTTAGTCATGATCAGATTAACTCCCACTCTGTTACAAAGTAACTACCTGGGAATCAGAAAACACGTGTACACATTAACTCCCAGGGGAGTTATTCTAAACTGTGAAAAACTAACTCCCCTTAGTGGGCAGGGAGTTAAACGTTTCACTAGGTGTCCGACCAGATACAACTGTACAGCAGCACTTTCATCCCGCTCATTGAATATCACTTTAAAAAGAGAACAAGTCTGACATTCTACGCCCTTCATGCAGTGTTCTGTGGACATCTCAATGTGGACATCTCAGTGTGGACGTTACAGTGTACACATCTCAGTGTGGACATTATAGTGTATACATCTCAGTGTGAACATCTCAGTGTGGACATCTCAATGTGGACATCTCAGTGTGGACATCACAGTGTGGACATCACAGTGTGGACATCTCAATGTGGACATCTCAATGTGGATATCTCAATGTGGATATCTCAATGTGGACATCTCAGTGTGGGCATCACAGTGTGGACATCTCAATGTGGATATCTCAATGTAGACATCTCAATGTGGACATCACAGTGTGGACATCACAGTGTGGACATCTCAATGTGGACATCTCAGTGTGGACATCACAGTGTGGACATCTCAATGTGGACATCACAGTGTGGACATCACAGTGTGGACATCCAATGTGGACATCCAGTGTGGACATCTCAGTGTGGACATCTCATGTGGACATCTCAGTGTGGACATCACAGTGTGGACATCTCAATGTGGCATCACAGTGATGGAACATCTCAGTGTGGACATCACAGTGTGGACATCACAGTGTGGACATCTCAGTGTGGACATGTCAGTGTGGACATCTCAGTGTGGACATCTCAGTGTGGACATTCAGTGTGGACATCAGTGTGGACATCCATGTGGACATCTCAGTGTGAACATCTCAATGTGGACATCTCAATGTGGACATCTCAGTGTGGACATCTCAATGTGGACATCACAGTGTGGACATCACAGTGTGGACATCTCAGTGTGGACATCTCAGTTGGACATCACAGTGTGGACATCAATGTGGACATCTCAGTGGGACATCACAATGTGGACATCTCAAGTGTGGACATCTCAGTGTGGACATCTCAGTGTGGACATTCACATGTGGACATCACAGTGTGGAACATCATCAGTGTGGACATCTCAGTATGGACATCCAGTGTGGACATCTCAATGTGGACATCACAGTGTGGACATCACAGTGTGGACATCCAGTGTGGACATCCAGTGGGACATCTCAGTGGACATCCAGTGTGGACATCTCAGTGTGGACATCACAGTGTGGACATCACAGTGTGGACATCTCAGTATGGACATCTCAGTGTGGACATCTCAGTGTGGACATCACAGTGTGGACATCTCAGTGTGGACATCACAGTGTGGACATCCAGTGTGGACATCTCAGTGTGGACATCCAGTGTGGACATCTCAGTGTGGACATCTATCAGTGTGGACATCTCAGTGTGGACATCAATGTGGACATCTCAGTGTGGACATCACAGTGTGGACATCTCAGTGTGGACATCTCAATGTGGACATCTCAGTGTGGACATCACAGTGTGGACATCTCAGTGTGGACATCTCAGTGTGAATCTCCAGACTCATGTTGGTCAATCGTTTCCAGTGTGGACATCAGGTGACTTTCAATGTGGAATCTCAATGTGGGATCATGTTGACCTGCAGTGTGACTTAAAATTACAGACATCAACAACATAATGGAACATCACAATGTGGACAATCAACTGAGACAATCAACAAAAACAACAACAAAACAACAACAACAACAAAACAACAACAACAAAACCAACAACAAAAGCAACAACAACAAAACCTGCACTATGATGTTTTTATACATTCTACACTCTTGAACAGTACGTTCCAACCTGTTAAGAAATGTAACATCTTTGCACACCCAAACAAACCTGAGAACTCTAGAACAGTTAATACGCAGATCCCTATACCCGTTTACAAATGAATTCTTTTTTTTTTAAACACACACACACGCACAATTAAACGCACGCACGCACACACACACCCACACACACACACGCACGCACACACGCACGCACGCACGCACGCACGCACGCACGCACACACACAACAACACACACACACACACACACCACCACACATATACACACACTCATGCTGTTTTTGCTAAGGAGGAAATTTGGCAGCATGTGCAAGATGCTACACGCCCTTCACAATGACATCACCATTTGCTTCATCCGCGTTTACGATAAGCTTACGTATCTGAATTGAAATGATTTTTGTTCCCTTCTAAACATCACATAATAAATACATTACAGACGGCTATACTTATACACACCCTACGGACCCGACGTCTTGAGTTCAAGCCGCTTTCGGGCTCCGAGTTTTACGGCTTTAAAGTCTATCCACCGGTAAATGGAGACCTGACTCCGTCCAGGGAAGGTGAAGGCGGCAGAAGGAGGGGGATGGGCTCCGCTCTCCATACTGCGCTGCCTAGACACGGTGACAGTGGAACAGTGCATTGCATTGACGCTATCAGCCCATGGGAGTTTGACGTTTTGATTATTAGAATATTTTCCATGAAATAGTATGCGAAATCGATTGGGCTTGTTGTTTTTGTTGTTGATCAGTTGACACCAGACAAACACAGCAAAACATAGCAAAGACAGAGAGACAGGCAAGCCTACAGACAAAGAAACACAAGAGACTGAATGACAGAAGGGATGAAAGAGAGACGAGACATCCATAAACCGAAAATAACACTGAACCCGAGAAACAGAAACACTAACAGACGGAGAGACAGAAAATCTAAGAGACTGACAGACAGACAATGAGATTGAGAGACAGATAGAGAGACTTCGAGAAGGATAGACACAAAGTTTGACAGACTGAGAGACAAAGAGTTTACCAGACTGAGAGACAGAGAAAAAAGAGACCGAATGACGGAGACATTAAGAGGATGAGATTGAGAGACAGATTGAGAGACTTTAGAGAAAGAAGACACAAAGTTTTAAAGACTGAGAGACGAAGAGTTTACCAGACTGAGAGACAGAGACAAAGAGACCGAATGACCAGAGAGCTGATGTCGACGAGAGACTAAGAGACTGAAAGACTGAGAGACAGAGACCAACCGACAAACAGAGACAGAGACAGAGAGAGAGAAGAGAGAGAGAGAGAGAGAGAGAGAGAGAGAGAGAAGACAGACAGACAGACAGACAGAGACCAGAGAGAGAGAGAGAGAGAGAGACGGAGAGGCTAAGACAGTCCCACACTCTTGTTGGACTTGTCCAGGCCGAGTCCTTCTTACGTCCCTCACCTCCTTCCTCTTTTTCTCCCCCCCCCCCCTCCCCCTCTTTTGCTGCTCCCCACCTCCCCTTGCTGAGTGGGTACTTTTCTATTGGACACTCCAAACCCCACCCCACCCCCACCCCCCACCCCCAACCCCCAACCCCTGCCTGCAATCGATGCTCTTCCTAAAGTAGTTGGCTCACTACAACACCTTGTCTAATTTGTTTCCCTTGTTGCTCGGCCGGCCTGTCAGCCAGTCAATCGGAAGAAAACGTTTCTTTTAGATCTCACAGCCCCCCCCCCCCCTCCACCTGGTTCTCTCCCTTGCCCCTTTTGCCTCGCTGTTCTCGCTGTTAATTGACTGTACCGGTGGCGGGTCAATATGTACGCCCCCCCCCCCCCCCCCCCCTCTCCACTTACGTGAGCGCGCGAGTGCACACACACACACACACACACACACACACACACCTGTGTGAGTGACACATACATGGCATTCACGAACATTTGCGTCAGACGTATTTCCCGCATCGCATTTAAGGGTCGTAAGCCAGATGACTATGCTGGGGAAGTTTGACATGATTCATGCACACATCTCTTCATATCTCAGCAAGACTCCCTGTTCACGATCATTCTACAGGGTACAGTGGAGGGTGGACATGTATCTCTCCATGACTCCTGTCCAAGACCATTGTACAGGGTACAGTGGAGGGTGGACATGTGTCTCCCATGACTCCCTGTCCAAGACCATTCTACAGGGTACAATGGTGGGGGGGGGGGGGGGGGGGGGGGGGGGAGGGCGTGGAACATGTATCTCTCCATGACTCCCTGTCCAAGACCATTCTACAGGGTACAGTGGAGGGTGGACATACATCTCCCCATGACTCCCTGTCCAAGATCATTCTACAGGGTACAGTGGAGGGTGAGCATGTCTCTCTCTCTCTCTCCTCCATGACTCCCTGTCCAAAGCCATTCTACAGGGTACATGGAGGGTGGACATGTATCTCCCCATGACTCCCTGTCCAAGACCATTCTACAGGGTACAGTGGAGGTGGACATATATCTCCCCATGACTCCCTGTCCAAGACCATTCTACAGGGTACAGTGGAGGGTGGACATGTATCTCCCCATGAATCCTAAATTGACACCATTCCACAGGCACAGCGGACGGGAGACATACTTGTCCATGACTCCCTGTTTAAGAGAGAGAGAGAGAGAGAGAGAGAGAGAGAGAGAGAGAGAGAGAGAGAAAGAGAGCGAGAGGAGAGAGCGAGAGAGAGAGAGAGAGAGAGAGAGAGAGAGAGAGAGAGAGAGAGAGGAGAGCGAGCTTCTTGCCGTTTACTATCTATTTGATTTTTGATGCTGATAATATTGAAGTGATGTTGTCGTTAAGGACTGCAGATTGGTAAGAGAAAAAAAAGTACACACCCTGTCTTTACCCAGCACACCGTGAACCAGACATCCCTGACTCCTGCACATGCTTCGTTTTAAGTTTGACTCTACTACATCTTCTTCAGAACAAGTCGGCATGAAACATCTTACGACTAATTCAGTTGAATAACATCTTCGTAAAGAAGTGGTTGGTACTGAACATCTTCTTTCTATTCTTGATACTCTAATTGGTGTTAAACATCTTAATGAAGGAACTGGTGTTAAACACCTACTTTATGAACTCTTTGGAGCAGACCTAGTCATCTGAATGAACCCGCTGGCATTAGATATCTTGTTACTGAACTGCTGAGCGTCTAAAATACCTTGTTACTGAATAACTTCAGTATTACACGTGGACTTACCGAACTGTTTAGTATTTAAGACATCTCCTTGCTGCTCCACTTAGTATTTCATACGTATTCAGCACTACATATTTACTGGAAAAAAATCAATATTTAACATTTAACTGTTCTACTGTTAGTAATCAACGCCTTACTGAGCAAACTCTGAACCTCTCAATATTAACATCTTTTGGAACCAGTCACTATGACACATCATTTTACTGAACTTTTCGGCATCAAACCTCGTCAAGCGGAACTACTCGGTATTTCTTAACGCCAGTCGACGAGGACTAGGAACTGAAGATGACGCTTTGCAGTTGAAGTCTGTTCGGATTCTACATGACAGGGTGGCCGTCTTCCACGGTTTAATGTTATACTGTAATCCGGTGACAATCCGTCCCGAGAGATACAGCTACCTGCAGTGTTGATCAGGAATGTTGCGCAACACTCTCAGAGACGCAGCCATTAAGTGCATGAAGCTCGACTAGTGAGGTTCCAGTCTTCCCATAGGAACCCACAACAAGATGCAAAGCATATAAACGTACTCCCAGTTTATCCTGAATACGCGTGAGATATTCCATAAAGAGGAAAAACCGTCTTGGGCTGGTGTAACCGTTAGTAATGGCTATTCTGGTAAACATCGGCTATCGTCTGTGACCACAAATGAACATACTTACAAATTTTCAGAAAGATCGGCCAAGAACTTCCTGAGATTTTCCATAAAGAAGAAAACCATTATGGGCTGTTAGTAACGGCTATAACAGTACACTTAAACATCGGGCATCATCCGTGACCCATAATGAACATATCTACAAATTTTCAGACATATCGGCCACGTACTGTCTGAGATATTCCATGAAGAAGAAAAGGCGTTACAGGCCGTTACAGCCGTTAGTAACAGTATAACGGTAAACGAAAACATCGGACATTATTTGTGACCATAATGAACATACGTACACATTTTCAGAAAGATCGACCCAGTAGTTTTGTCTGGAGCGAGTGGAACACATTTTGACCACGGACACACAGACAGACAGACAGACAGACCACACACACACACACACACACACACACACACACACACACACACACACACACACACACACAGAGCATTTTTTCGTTCCCATTCTAAAGTACTCCCTGTTCTATAAGAACTGGGAGTACAAAAAAAAAAAAAAACCCTCAAGAAACGATAGAAGCAAGGCAGACAAATCTCACAGAAATGAATGTCTCCGTTGGCAACTGAACCCAGATTTCCGAGTCCGCAATGCAGGACGCTGACCGCTGTGTTCAAGATGGCTGGTTGAACCTCTCGGTGTGGGACCGGAATAGCTCAGTTGGTAGAGCGCCGGACTCGTGATCCTGGGGTTGCGGGTTCGAATTTCGCTACAGGGGGATTTTTCCCTCAGAGTTAACATTGGTTCTGACTCCATTCCCCATACAGTCCTTCGAATGAGACTATAAACCGAGGTTCCGTGTGTGAACACACGCACAACATCTTGCACACACAGTAAAATTCCATCACCAACTTTCGGAAGAGAAGGCCAGTTTGGCCGTGGGTATGGATGACACGTTACACATAGCATGCACCTTCCCCGAAGATGGAGTATGGCTGCCTTAATGGCGGGATAAAAAAAACGGTCATACACACAAAAATTCCACTGCCTGTCTATACAAGCAGTGTCCGCAGGAATTATCAGTCTGCGTACGCGGACAGAAAGAAAAGCAAAAAGAAAAGAAGCACTCGGTATGAAACGTTGGACTTGACAGTTGTGAATATCTTGCAGAGCTTTTCTGGTTGAAATCTCTTACTGAACTACTCAGTGATAAACAAGTCATTGAACGTCTGAGTGTTCAACATCATGCTAACTTTCTCAGTATCAAAACCTCTCTTCTGATTGAAATTCTCGGCACAAAACATCTTCTAACTGAACTTCACAGCATCAAACGCCTTACTGCACATCAAAGTATAACACATTTTACTGAACTTCTCAGACCAAGAAAACCTTTTTCTTACGGGACTGCTCTGTATGAAACCGCCTACCGAACGTCTCAGCAGTATACATCTTCTTGAATTACATAGCATTGTATATCTTCTAACTGAATCACATAGCATTGTATATCTTCTAACTGAATCACACAGCATTATACATCTTCTAACTGAATCACATAGCATTATACATCTTCGCACTGAATCACATAGAATTATACATCTTCTTACTGAATCACATAGCATTATACATCTTCGTACTGAATCCCATAGCATTATACATCTTCTTAATGAATCACACAGCATCATACATGTTCTTAATCAATCACATAGCATCACACATCTCCATGAATCACATAACATTATACATCTTCTTCGTGAACCACATAGCATTATACATCTTCTTACTGAATCACATAGCGTCACACATCTTCATGAATCACATAGCATTATACATCTTCTTACTGAATCACATAGCGTCACACATCTTCATGAATCACATAGCATTATACATCTTCTTAATGAATCACATAGCATTATACATCTTCTTAATGAATCACATAGCATTATACATCTTCTTACTGAACCACATGGCATTCAACAGCTTCTTAACGAACCACACATTATCTAACATTTTCTGTATGAACCACACCGTTTTAAACATTTTCTTCGTAAACCACACTGTCTTAGATATTTTCTTATGTACCCTATCTTAAGGAACCACACTTTATCAAACTACTTCTTCTTACAGCGAATAGTC
>CM031626.1:26084060-26086560 GCA_018398815.1 Conus ventricosus | reverse complement strand
TTTCCTATCTTCCTCCAGTCCCCACACTTCAGCTGCGTAGGTTAATATGGGCTCTATTTCTGTGTCAAATAGTTTCCAAAACAGATGTACATCCACAGTGTTCAATTTTCTCATGGATCTCAATATGTCCATACCCCTTTCTTCCCTTTTCTTACAGACGTCTAATAAACTGCTACTAATACCTAATTTTGTGGGGAAAAAAAACATTCCCAAATATTTGTAATAATTTGTAACCATCACTTCTTTACCTCCATAAAACCATCTCTCCCTGGCAGCCAAATGACCTCCCTTTCTAAACACCACTACGTTTGTCTTTTTAAGATTAATACTCAGATGTAATCTATCTGTTTCTCTTTTTAAGCTGTCAAGCGGTCTGAAGACCTATTATTGTATTCGACAACAGTATGACATCGTCTGCAAACAAAGAAGAAAGATTTCGGCTGCTCCGGAATCAATTGTATTCCATGCTTTCCAGTCACAGACAATCCTACGGCTATTCATTAATGAAAAAGGAAAACAATATGGGCTCAGCAGGCAACCTTGTCTCACTCCCCTAGGACAATTAAAATAATCAGAATAACAACATTTGTCACGAACACATGCCACCACAGAATCATAAATACTTCTTAAGGCCCTATACATTTTGCCATTCACACCATTCCTCCTCCAAACTGCCCATAGTGAATTCCGTTCACAGAGTCAAACGCTTTTTTGAAATCAATAAATGCAACATACAGTTTAGAATTCTTTTGTAAAGACTTTTGTATGATAGCATAGAGGTGAAAATATGGTCAATTGTAACTATACGCTGCTCGGAAACCTGCCTGCTCTTCAAGAATTTTTTCTTCTTCTTTGCCCACATGGATAGCCTTTTCGTTAAAATGTGTGTATAAACTTTTCTTACAACACTTGTTAAGGCTATGCCACGATAATTTCTGGCTGATTAACGTCTCCTTTCTTATAATATTGGTACGATAATGGATCGTGACCATTGTTTGGGGAAAATTCCATGATCAACAATTTGTTGAAAAAGACAACCAGAAAATCGATAACAACAACATTTGCGTGTTTCAACATTTCACCTATGATTTTGTCAGGGCCTGCGCTTTTCCCAGACTTGAGATGACCAATACTGGCAAGGACCTCTGTCTGAAATCGCTTCATTAAATGATGCATCAAAACACCCAATGTTTGTTCATCACTATTGACTTCGCATTTCTCAGGATGTGGCGTTATATCTAATTCATTAAATAGTGAGAAGAAATGTTCGTACCACTGATCTATAGGTATGGAATTGTTGATCGCTGATTTTTTGTTCACGACCTGACTGCTGACCGAAATAGTTTAGAATCATGTACGGACTGCTTTAATTTAATCAACCTTGCTTGATCATACATACTCTGTTTCTTTTGGTTTAACAAATACTTAAAATTCCTTTCTTTCCTTAACGTACACCTCTCTTTTTTTGTTGACGTGCATTCTTTGCTCGCTTGAATTTCCTTAGTAACCCCCTAACTGCTTTGTTTTTATACGTGACATTCAGCATCCAACCAGTCACTCTTTCTCTTCTTGTTTCCTGTGTTCTCATCATACACGCAGCTGCGCTGCATAACGACTTTGTAACTATTTCTAGAGAAGCATCATATCTGTATCAAGAACTGAACAAGCGTTATGTAAATTTTATTTTGAAATCAGCAGATTTTTGCTCATTTTGATAAATGTACAAATACCTTCTGACCATACATAGTGATTCTCATTACTGGTTTGAATTGTACGTAACTGAATGAATTCTTGCTCCACATTTTATAAATAACTCTACAGGCAAGTGCCAGGAATCGCTTCGATCACCAACACATAAATTACAGCTGCACGCAGACAACATGTCTTTGACATAATGACAGAGAGAGAGACTCAAGACTCAAGTCTCAAAAACTTTATTACTCAAGGATAGAGATTTTAGGCAGTACCTATTCTTCCAATCTGTCCTTGCTATTCTACAACATTCAACTAAACAGACTGCACATATTAATAATGACAGAAACAATGCAGAATATAGCAACATTATAATATTAACAATAACAATAGTAATAAGAATAATAATTATAAATTAAAAAAAAAATTCCATTACAAAATTACACAAACACAATCAGACATGTACGCAAACATGAGAGAGAGAGAGAGAGAGAGAGAAGAGAGAGAGAGAGAGAGAGAGAGACAGACAGACAGACAGACAGACAGACAGACAGACAGGCAGACAGACAGACAGACAGACAGACAGAAAAGTAGGGGAGTACAAGAAAGAGAGAGAATGGGAGTGGATGTTAACTGTTAAATAAAGTTCATGTTCAGATGGTGAATTCAAATTAAACTTAATACATGATTTTGTGAACGAAGATTCGGCATTTTTCTAAGAAGTAAAGTTACTGAGACACGAAATGCTTATACACATATACTTTTTTTTTCTTGTGGAAATCGTAGTTTGCTGCCTAGTTGAAGATGA
>CM031626.1:26058340-26063340 GCA_018398815.1 Conus ventricosus | reverse complement strand
CGTCGCACTCCACTCCCTGTACAGTCAGTCAGTCATGCCCTGCCAAAGACCTATCAGCTGTGATGAAGGATGATGACGTCACACTCCACTCCCTGTACAGTCAGTCAGTCACTGCCCTGCCAAAGACCTATCAGCTGTGATGGAGGTTGATGACGTCACACTCCACTCCCTGTACAGTCAGTCACTGCCCTGCCAAAGACCTATCAGCTGTGATGGAGGTTGATGACGTCACACTCCACTCCTGTACAGTCAGTCAGTCACTGCCCTGCCAAAGACCTATCAGCTGTGATGGAGGTTGATGACGTCACACTCCACTCCTGTACAGTCACTGCCCTGCCAAAGACCTATCAGCTGTGATGGAGGTTGATGACGTCACACTCCACTCCCTGTCCAGTCACTGCCTGCCAAAGACCTATCAGCTGTGATGGAGGCTGATGACGTCACACTCCACTCCTGTACAGTCACTGCCCTACCAAAGACCTATCAGCTGTGATGGAGGTTGATGACGTCACACTCCACTCCCTGTACAGTCAGTCAGTCACTGCCCTGCCAAAGACCTATCAGCTGTGATGGAGGTTGATGACGTCACACTCCACTCCCTGTACAGTCAGTCACTCCCTGCCAAAGACCTATCAGCTGTGATGGAGGTTGATGACGTCACACTCCACTCCCTGTACAGTCACTGCCCTGCCAAAGACCTACCAGCTGTGATGGAGGTTGATGACGTCACACTTCACTCCCTGTACAGTCACTGCCCTGCCAAAGACCTATCAGCTGTGATGGAGGTTGATGACGTCACACTCCACTCCCTGTACAGTCACTGCCCTGCCAAAGACCTATCAGCTGTGATGGACGCTGATGACGTCACACTCTACTCCCTGTACAGTCACTGCCCTGCCAAAGACCTATCAGCTGTGATGGAGGTTGATGACGTCACACTCCACTCCCTGTACAGTCACTGCCCTGCCAAAGACCTATCAGCTGTGATGGAGGTTGATGACGTCACACTCCACTCCCTGTACAGTCAGTCAGTCACTGCCTGCCAAAGACCTATCAGCTGTGATGGAGGTTGATGACGTCACACTCCACTCCCTGTCCAGTCAGTCACTGCCCTGCCAAAGACCTATCAGCTGTGATGGAGGTTGATGACGTCACACTCCACTCCCTGTACAGGCAGTCAGTCACTGCCTGCCAAAGACCTATCAGCTGTGATGGAGGTTGATGACGTCACACTCCACTCCCTGTACAGTCATTGCCCTGCCAAAGACCTATCAGCTGTGATGGAGGTTGATGACGTCACACTCCACTCCCTGTACAGTCACTGCCCTGCCAAAGACCTATCAGCTGTGATGGAGGTTGATGACGTCACACTCCACTCCTGTACAGTCACTGCCCTGCCAAAGACCTACAAGCTGTGATGGAGGTTGATGACGTCACACTCCACTCCCTGTACAGTCAGTCAGTCACTGCCCTGCCAAAGACCTATCAGCTGTGATGGAGGTTGATGACGTCACACTCCACTCCCTGTCCAGTCAGTCACTGCCCTGCCAAAGACCTATCAGCGGTGATTGAGGTTGATGACGTCACACTCCACTCCCTGTACAGTCAGTCAGTCACTGCCCTGCCAAAGACCTATCAGCTGTGATGGAGGTTGATGACGTCACACTCCACTCCTGTACAGTCAGTCATTGCCCTGCGAAAGACCTATCAGCTGTGATGGAGGTTGATGACGTCACACTCCACTCCCTGTACAGTCACTGCCCTGCCAAAGACCTATCAGCTGTGATGGAGGTTGATGAAGTCACACTCCACTCCTGTCCAGTCACTGCCCTGCCAAAGACCTATCAGCTGTGATGGAGGTTGATGACGTCACACTCCACTCCCTGTACAGTCACTGCCCTGCCAAAGACCTTACAGCTGTGATGGAGGTTGATGACGTCACACTCCACTCCTGTACAGTCAGTCAGTCACTGCCCTGCCAAAGACCTATCAGCTGTGATGGAGGTTGATGACGTCACACTCCACTCCCTGTGCAGTCAGTTAGTCACTGCCCTGCCAAAGACCTATCAGCTGTGATGGAGGTTGATGACGTCACACTCCACTCCCTGTACAGACACTGCCCTGCCAAAGACCTATCAGCTGTGATGGAGGTTGATGACGTCACACTCCACTCCTGTACAGTCATTGCCCTGCCAAAGACCTATCAGCTGTGATGGAGGCTGATGACGTCACATTCCACTCCCTGTACAGTCACTGCCCTGCCAAAGACCTATCAGCTGTGATGGAGGCTGATGACGTCACACTCCACTCCCTGACACTCCACTCCCTGTGCAGTCACTGCCCTGCCCGCCGCGCCCTGCCAACAACAGTCAGTGTCATGTCAGCACAGTGTCACTGTCACTGTCACACACATCACTGTGCACTTCAACACTCCTTTTCTGCCAACAACAGTCAGCGTCAGCACAGTGTCACTGTCACTGTCACACACAGTGAGAGGTACTGTGCAGTCCAAACGTCTTTTCTCTTGTCACTGAAGCTGGAAAGTTAACATCTTTCTGTCTGTCTGTCTGTCTGTCTGTTTTTGATTGCCTGTCTGTCTCTTCTTCTTCTTCCTAAATACTGGTTCACTCAAAAACGAGTAGGTCACCAGCGCGCATGTTAAAAAGTAAAATAAAATAACATAAAACAGTGCGACTCAGACTGTTGGCCCCTGGAGCAAATTTGGCAACAAGGGGTCGCACTCGATATTCAAGAAGTTAAAAGCAATGGCCAAATTCAGGCCCAGGTAATAGTAAAATATCTGGGGAAGTAAAAATAGAAAATCGTCAATATGCAGATCTCAAAACTGTCGAATCAATTTGTTTTTTTAAATGAGATTGCATTTGTGGCAATCTTGATGGCACCCGGCAGTGAGTTCCACAGCCGTACAGAACTTGGATAAAAAGAATGTAAGTGGCTGTCAATATTTGATGCAGGTATGGTATAACATTGACCGCCACTCCTGGTGCTACTTTTATTCAATACTAGTTGTTCCATTGGAATTTCAATTACTTTAGCTCTGCCTTTGAAGAAGATGTTAAGTTTGATAAAAGCTCTTCTCTCTTCTAAGGGTTTCCATTCTAATCTCCTCATGTTCTTCCTGGTATTCCCCTTTTCTCTGATGTGGTTCCCTGTTACGAACCGTGCTGCTCTCTTCTGAATCTTTTCGAGGTTATCAATGTCCTTTAGATGGTAAGGATCCCAAACTGAGCAACCATATTCAAGTACTGGTCTAACCAGTGTTTTGTAGCAGTCGTCTTTAACCTTTTGGGGGCAGTCATTGATATTCCTGTATAAGAAAGCTAAGATGTTATTTGCTTTCTTACATATTAAATTGTAATGTTCTTTCCATTTGAGACGACTATCTATAATCACGCCTAAATATTTTGCAGCATTAGTTTCTTTAAGAATAGTATTATGGATAGAATAATCTGATCTAATTGGTGAGCGTTTGTTACATATACGCAACACTTGGCACTTTTGGGGATGAAATTCCATTTTCCAAGTTCTTTCCCACTCTTGTAAAGTGTTTAGATCTTCTTGTAGAATGCGTGTATCATTCTTGCTTCTGATTGTTCTATATACTAAGCTGTCATCTGCAAAAAGCCTTATAGTAGTTCCAGGAGAGAGATTTCTACTTATGTCATTTATATAAATTAAGAAAAACAAGGGCCCAGAACAGTTCCCTGTGGTACACCTGACAAGACTGGTTTACAATGGGATGTCGACCCTTCCACAACAACTTTCTGCGTTCTCCCAACGAGGAATGATCTAGCCCATTTTAGCAAAGAACCGCCAATGCCGATGTGTTCTAATTTAAGCAGCAGGCCCTCATGGTCAACCTTATCAAAGGCTTTGAAAAGTCTAATAAAATTGCATCTATTTGCTGTCTGTTGTTAAGACAGTTATTAAAATCATTGAGAGTTGTTATAAGTTGAGTCTCACAACTCCTTCGCTGTCTAAAACCATGCTGGGCGTTATTTAAGAAGTCATATTTGTCAAGATGGTCCATTATGCTACTATATATTATGTGTTCAAGTAGTTTAGCTGATATGGATGTAAGAGATACAGGTCTATAGTTCTCTGCTTTTGTTTTGTCACCCTTTTTGAATAAGGGAACAATGCTCGCATCTCGCCATTCATCAGGTAGTACTCCCTGGTCCAGTGAAGCTTGGTAAAGTAGTTGGTATACCTCACTCAATTCATTGGCACATAATTTTAAGAGCTTGCCAGGAACGCCATCGGGACCAGTAGCTTTGTTTTCATTGACGTTGGTCAGTAACTTAAATACTCCTGCTTTGTTTACTTTGATGTTTTGCATTTCAGGGAGTTTATCATCATCCTTTAGTCTAACGTTAATTAAAGGTTTGGGATTTGAGAAAACTGGACAAAACTGCTTGTTTAGTAAGTTTGCTTTCCCTTCAGGGTCCTGTATTAGGTTATTCTGGTTGTTTCTCAGGTCTGGAATCCAATGTTGTCCTGTCTCTTACTCCTTATGTAAGACCATAATTTCTTGTTTTGATGATCACCTTCTGAAATCATCGAATTAACATAATTGGAGTGAGCAAGCCTACATTCTCTCTGACACCTTCTCTTAATATGTTTATACCTAACCAGTAATTTTTCTGAATTAGGATGTAGTTTCAATTTCTCTCTGATTGCCTGTCCGTGTGTTTGTGTGTCCGTGTGTCCGAGTGTGTGTGTGTGTGTGTGTGTGTGTGTGTGTGTGTGTGTGTGTGTGTGTGTGTGTGTGTGTGTGTGTGTGTGTGTCTCCTTCTCTCTCTCTCTCTCCCTTTGTGTGTGTGTGTGTGTGTGTGTGTGTGTGTGTGTGTGTGTGTGTGTGTGTGTGTGTGTGTGTGTGTGTGTGTGTGTGTGTGTGTGTGTGTGTGTGAGAGAGAGAGAGAGAGAGAGAGAGAGAGAGAGAGAGATATGTACATAAGTATGTATGTATGTGTGAATGT
>CM031626.1:26050840-26053340 GCA_018398815.1 Conus ventricosus | reverse complement strand
CATAGTGCCTTTTAAGGCCTGTCACCACACAAGGTTATTTGCTCCTGCACCACACACACACACACACACACACACACACACACACACACACACACACACACACACACACACACACACAACTTAACATTCACAACACACTGGACACCGTTCTAGCTGACGTAATGACTTTTCTCAAAAACAGATCACACCAGTTCCAGCTGAGACGCCAGATAGATCCCCCCTCCCCCTCCCTCCCCCTGACATGACACAAATTCGGTAACACCGATGATTGGAATCGTTTGAATGTGTCAGTGAACAATGCTGAGGACAGGCCACGGGGACACACAGACTGTGCCCCATCGACCATTAGTCTCTATGCTGATTGGGACACACAGACTGTGCCCTATCGACCATTAGTCTCTATGCTGATTGGGACACACAGACTGTGCCCTATCGACCATTAGTCTCTATGCTGATTGGGACACAGACTGTGCCCTATCGACCATTAGTCTCTATGCTGATGGGCACACACAGACTGTGCCCTATCGACCATTAGTCTCTATGCTGATGGGCACACACAGACTGTGCCCTATCGACCATTAGTCTCTATGCTGATTGGGACACACAGACTGTGCCCTATCGACCATTAGTCTCTATGCTGATGGGCACACACAGACTGTGCCCTATCGACCATTAGTCTCTAGGCTGATGGGCACACACAGACTGTGCCCTATCGACCATTAGTCTCTATGCTGATGGGCACACACAGACTGTGCCCTATCGACCGCTCGTCTCTAGGCTGATGGGCACACACAGACTGTGCCCTATCGACCGCTCGTCTCTAGGCTGATGGGCACACACAGACTGTGCCCTATCGACCATTAGTCTCTATGCTGATGGGCACACACAGACTGTGCCCTATCGACCGCTCGTCTCTAGGCTGATGGGCACACACAGACTGTGCCCTATCGACCGCTCGTCTCTAGGCTGATGGACACACATTCCCCTTCTCTAGTTGCAAGGTCGCCCACACACACACACACACACACCACACACACACACACACACACACACACACACACACACACACACACACATGAGAATAACACGGGAGAATAACACGTGTTCCTGACAGCCCTAAGCACAAGCCAAGTGCAATAGATCTAACTTCAGTATCTCCAGATCTAGCACCACTTTGTGATTGGCAAACCCTCGATGACACACTAAATAGTGATCATATTCCAATCATTACTACCTTCGAAACTACAAGGCTTGAATCAATAGATTTGACAAAGGAAAAAGTCCCAAAATATAATTATAAATTAGCTAACTGGGGTAAATTCACGGAATTACTAAAAACTTTCTTCGTCGACACAAAAGAACTTGATACAAAAACTATTGACGACCTATATGATCGGTTTCAGAATGCTATGCTTTCTGCCACGAATCAGTCAATACCTATGATAAAACCTGTTAAATCAAGTTAAAAAAACGCACACAGGTAATGTCTGGTGGAATGAGTCGTGTGAAAAAGAGAAAAAGAAGAAAAACATCAAACTGAGAGAATATTTACGAAGTAAAGGAGAAGCGCGCGCTGAAAAGCTTCTTGAAAAAAAAAGAGCCAAAAATCCTTTTAATTACATCACAGCACAAGCAAAACAACAATATTGGTCTAACTTTCGTAAGAATGAAATATCCAATCATAAAGATTTCCAAAAAGTGTGGGAAAAGTTAAGAACAATGAAAAATGGAGTAAATATGCCATGGTATCCTGTCAAGCTCCCAAACTCGGATTTCCCATCTAATCTAGAAAAGGCCGAAGCTTTTGTTGACATATTCGCCAAAAATGGCAGCAAAGATAGTTTATCAACAGAAAATAGACTGCACAGAGAGCAAGAAGAAGAAAACTTCACCGAGAACAATCCAGACCCTGTTGCAAACCACTATCTGAATGCTCCCATAACAGTTCAAGAAGTAGAAGAATGTCTTGCTAATCTTGGAACCAAAAAAACATCAGTGGGCTTAGATGGTATCTCCAATGAAATGCTACGTCATGTCCCACCTAATGTTAAACGCTTTATCTCGGTCTTCATTCAAAAATGCTGGGAAAATGGCAATTTGCCTTCATTATGGAAGCATTCTATCATAGTTCCTATACATAAACAAGGAAAACCTCGAAGTAACATAAACAGCTACCGTCCAATTGCCTTAACGTCGCATACATGCAAACTAATGGAAAGAATTGTCCTAAACAGATTGCTGTACTTTTGTAATAAACATCAAATTATCCCTATAAATCAAGCTGGTTTTCAGAAAGGCAGATCAGCAACGGAACATCTAGTGAAACTCACTACACATGTTAAACAGCAATTCGCAAGACGTAAAAACATCTTGGCAACTTTCTTTGACATAAGGAAAGCGTATGAACAAGTGTGGCATAAACGACTTTTGTATAAACTGAGAACTATTGGAATAAATGGAACCATGTATGATTATGTCAAAGCTTTCCTTCAAAGTAGAA
>CM031626.1:26028340-26033340 GCA_018398815.1 Conus ventricosus | reverse complement strand
GTGCGTGCGTGCGTGCGTGGTGTGTGTGTGCGTGCGTGTGAGTGAGTGAGTGTGAGTGAGAGAGAGAGAGAGAGAAGAGAGAAGACGACAGACAGACAGACAGACAGACAGACAGCAGACAGACAGACGACAGACGGACAGACAGACAGAGAGACAGCGACAGAGAGAGAGAACAGACAGACAGAGATGGACAGAAAAAAACAAAGAAACAACGGACAAGGACAAAGAAACAGACAAAGAGAATCACGCCACACCGCACACTGTGTCAGATTACCTTCAACGGAAATGAAAAAGACAACTCCAGATATCTTAGGATTGAATGAGTGTTCGTCCCCTCCCCCCCCCCCCCCCCCCCCCCCCCCCCCCCCCCCCCCCCCCCCCCCACCCCCACCCCCATCCACCAAACTCAACCTAATCAGCAGCATTTCATCCATTAAAAACAAAATGAAGGCAGAGGTATTGAGAAAGACAGACAAAACGACAGACAGACAGACAGACAACAGACAGACAGACAGACGAACTGGGAACGACAGACAGACAGTGTGAACAGAGAGGAATAGAGGAAGCGAGAATGACAGAAAGACGGACAGAGACGGAGACAGAGGGTGTCCAATAGCTGAAATCTATTACGATGTAAAAAAAAGAAAAAAGAAAAAAAAAAAAAAGAACATAATGCTACGATCGAAGGATCAGGAGCACAACATGACATGGAATAACACTACAGAACACAAATGACCCAACAAAATCAGCGGAATCCGAAGGTACCCCCGGTCAGACAGTATAGTAACTGCCACCCCCCCCCCCCCCCCCCCCCACCCCCACCCCGCCGCCCCACCACCCCCACTCTCTGCCCTACAGCAAAGGCCACCCCACATCCGTCATGACAGCACGTGCACAGGGACGACAACTCTGGGGCCGACCCAGCCTAGCCCAGCAAAATCGACTGTCGTCGCCAACAGTCAGGACTGTCGATGGGGTGGAGGGAGTACCGTCCCCTTTCGCTGTCCTTTTCATCGATGGCCATCACTGGGACAGACTGGCGTAGGACGGCGATAAAAGTCCTCCAAAAGGTCACTCCAGCTGAGGAGGGGGGGGGGGGGGGGGGGTGGTGGTGGAAGGGAATAGAAGAGCGGAAGGAGTGAGAAGAGGGGTGGGGGGTGGGGGGGGGAGGGAGGGAGGGGAGGAGCTCAAAGATGGAGTAAATAGAGAGTCCTCCATTTTCCCCGCTTCCAGTCATATTCGCGACGGGGGTCAATACTGCCGTCTGTTGTGACAAATCGCTAGGAACTTTAGAGAATGTTTGTCAATCTAAAACGGCGGAGTTGATCAACAAATTAGCTTTCGGATCCAGCTTCTATATATTATATATATAAAAAAAATCTACTTCATCATCGATAAGAACAAGATGAATGTGTTGTTTTAGAGGTCTAACACGAAATCTTTTGGAATTCTGTACACCATACATCGAAGATAGTGACGTTGTGGAACTATCTGGGAGAACCCACGCCATGCTTCACTCTTTCTGCTCCAGTCGTTCTGTCCAAGAGGCCAAAGCTTCCAAACTGTTACGGCCCGAACTTGTCCCAAAAAATCACAGTTTGATGCTGGCATGACTTAATCTCCCACGTCTGTTCGGGCAATCGGATGTTGGGGGGCAAATAGGGCATGCGTACACCCAGGTTTGTCTCTGTGGCAATCTGTTTTGGAACTGATTCAAGAAATCACGCTTGTATACCAGTGACTGGAATCTGCTTTGATCATTCTCTCTTGAAGAACTAATTATAGTGACGCTGACGATCCTTGAGCAAGGGGACGCTTGGTGTGACTCATTGTAACGTCAGGCTTGGTGTGACTCATTGTAACGTCAGGCTTGGTGTGACTCACTGTAACGTCAGGCTTGGTGTGACTCATTGTAACGTCAGGCTTGGTGTGACTCATTGTAACGTCAGGCTTGGTGTGACTCACTGTAACGTCAGGCTTGGTGTGACTCACTGTAACGTCAGGCTTGGTGTGACTCACTGTAACGTCAGGCTTGGTGTGACTCATTGTAACGTCAGGCTTGGTGTGACTCATTGTAACGTCAGGCTTGGTGTGACTCACTGTAACGTCAGGCTTGGTGTGACTCACTGTAACGTCAGGCTTGGTGTGACTCACTGTAACGTCAGGCTTGGTGTGACTCATTGTAACGTCAGGTCTGTTTTCAGTCTGCCTTAAACGTCAGGTCAGGTTCATCCATCTGGAACCACTTCCCATACCCATACCCCCCCCCCCCCCCACTCCTATCTCCACCTCCTCTCTTCCTCAAACGGACTTGTGTTGTTTGAAATCATCACTGGGTAGCAAGGACGCCGCAGCCAGATCTGCACTCTGTCAATCTCTGCAGACAGACCATGATGAAAGCACCAGTCTCTTTACATCCATGCCGGAGTGCATGCGCACGTACGTGTGTAGATGTTGGGTGCGTGCTTAAACAACATGTGTGTGTGTGTGTGTGTGTGTGTGTGTGTGTGTGTGTGTGTGTGGTGTGTGTGTGTGGTTGTGCGTGCGTGTGTGTGTGTGTGTGTTGTGTGTGTGTGTGTGTGTGTGTGTGTGTGTGTGTGTGTGTGTGTGTGTGTGCATAATTGAGCGTGTGCGCGCGTCCGGATGTGTGCTGTGTGTGTGTGTGTGTGCGCGCGCGCTGTATGTGTGTGTGTGTGTGTGTGTGTGTGTGTGTGTGTGTGTGTGTGTGTGGTGTGTGTTTGTGTGTGTGTGGTTGTGTGTGTGTGTGTGTGTGTGTGTGGTGTGCGTGGTGCGTGTGTGCGTGCGTGAGTGCGTGGTGCGTGCGTGCGTGCGTGGTGCGTGTGGGTGGGGTGTGGTGGTGTGCGGTGTGATTATTTGCCTGACGTATTTCTTTTTTCCTATCAGATGTATATGTTTCATCGTTGTTACACCAGTCCCGTTGTGTAATCCCCCCCCCCCCCACCATATTCGCTCTGATCAAATATTGTTTGCCAGAATGTTGTTAACAACTAATCAAATATGCAATACGAAGCAAGTTTTACGATCAGGGAGGAGAGAGAGAGAGAGTGAGAGGAGAGATGGAGAGTGAGGAGAGAGGACAGAAGACAGACTGACAAGTACACAGTACAGAGACAGTCAGACAGACAAACAGACAGATGGACAGACATGCTAGACAGGCAGGCAGCAGATCAACAGACAGACAGACCGACCAACCCACCGACAGACGGACGACTAGACAGACTAGACAGAAGGCGATGGTGTTACACATACTTTTTAACACGAAGCAGCATACGGAGGCAACCCTTTGGGAACCTGTAGCATATTGATTGTTAATGGAATCAGCACTGACCCTCACAGGGCTTACAGAGGGTAGAAAACGAGCGGTAATTCCAGGCAGAGCTGACAAGTGACAGAGGCAGAAATGGACACAAATCATTCCTGTGGGGTCAGACCACGTGACCGGGTCACAGGGCAGAAGGACACCTCCATCTCTGTGTGGGTCAGACAGTGACCAGGTCACAGGGCAGAAATGGACAACATCCATCTCCTGTGTACATCAGACCATGCACCATCTACAGGGCAGGCAAAGGATGTCATACTCTCTGTGTAATCAGACCATGTCACCATCACAGCGCAGAAATGGGATGTCATACATTTGTGTGGGTCAGACCATGTCACCTCTACAGGGCAGCAAGGGATGTCATAACATCTGTGTACTCAGAACATGTACCATCTACAGGGCAGGCAAAGGGATGTCATACATCTCCTGTGTACATCAGACCATGTACCATCACAGGCAGAAAGGGATGTCATACATCTCCTGTGTGGGTCAGACCATGTACCATCACAGGGCAAGGCAAAGGGGTGTCATAATCTCCTGTGTACATCAGACCAGGTCACCATCTACAGGGCAGGCAAAGGGATGTCATACATCTCCTGTGTACATCAGACCAGGTCACCATCTACAGGGCAGGAAAAGCGATGTCATACATCTGTGTGGGTCAGACCAGGTCACCATCTACAGGGCAGGCAAAGGGGTGTCATACATCTCCTGTGTACATCAGACCAGGTCACCATCTACAGGGCAGAAAGGGGTGTCATACATCTCCTGTGTGGGTCAGACCATGTCACCATCTACAGGGCAGAAAGGGGTGTCATACATCTCCTGTGTGGGTCAGACCAGTCACCATCTACATGGCAGAAATGGGTGTCATGCATCTCCTGTGTACATCAGACCAGGTCACCATCTACAGGGCAGGCAAAGGTGTCATACATCTCCTGTGTGGATCAGACCATGTCACCATCTACAGCGCAGGAAAAAGGATGCCATGCATCCCCTGCCTTCGCCAAAGGCGTGCAAAGTTTAACAGTCAGATGTACCGCAAGCAGGACCCTCCCCTCTGCTCCTCACTGCTAGTTCAACACAAGTCGCAGACGGCACAACGTGTCTCACAGGACTGCACCAATACAATCCACGCTGATCTGAGACAGAACAGTCCAGATCGGGCGACGATGTGTAACAGGCTTTGGGAATGGGGAAGGGGTGTGGCGGTTGGGATGGGGGGGGGGGGGGGTGGGTGGGGGGGGGGGGGGGGGGGGGGCTCAGGAGACACTAGTTCAGTTTCACAGACGGCACGACGCCTGGTGTGACGGCGACCCCAAACAAGCTTTTTTAACACCGTGGTTGTTATTTTCTTCAACGGCAAAACATGACATCGGCACCAGGTAGTTGAACGGCTTCAGATCAATGTTTTGATCACTCACCATGACCCTTCGATGAACGTAACGTTGGTGTGCTGTCATCGTAGGTTCTATGGTACGCACAAACAGAATTGTTTTTTTTTGTTGTTGTTGCGGACACAGTGTACTCATTGAACTCCATCTATGTCTGTAACACAGACCCAACAGGTTTCAAGGGACATTTGGAGTACAGGTCAAAGGTTAAGGGTTAAGTCCCATAACCTGATGGCTACAGTGGCAGTGAGCTGTTGAGGTTCAAC
>CM031626.1:25990840-26015840 GCA_018398815.1 Conus ventricosus | reverse complement strand
GCGGACGCCAAGGGAGAGGTGGCAGATCTCCTTTGAAGGACACTGATGTGAAGGTCAGTGTCAGGCGGCGCAGCGATTCTTCCAGCCATACGGGTGACGGCGCGTCAAGCCTGTGTCGCCGGAGGACGGCTCCTGGAGATGTGGGGCGATCGGCGATGGAGCGCTGCCTGACTACGATTACTGTGACCAGGAATTCCCGAGTTCTGAGCCAGGCAGACATGGGGGCACTCTCTATGGCGTTGGGCTGAAAAATTGCCCTCTCGGCCGTATTTTTGTGTGGCCCGCCGAATTTTAGGGACTCGCTCCAGCGACTTTCGTCCTGCTCCCTCCTTGAGGCGGCCTCACGCGGCACAGGACCACCCGAGCCACCCGAGCACGAAGAAGGCCGCCTGGTGGTCCTGAGACAGCCTTTTAGATGGGGAAAAAGAGGCCAAATACACCGACGCCCATCGTCGGCCGCCCACACAGCTGAATGTGAATAGAAGTTCCAAAGGAACCAGAGCTCGCAGAGCGAAAATACGACAGCGCCCCCCCCCTCCCCCCCCCCCCCTCCCCCTCCCCCCCCTCCCCCCTCCCTCCCCCTCCCCCCCTTCCCCCCCTCCCCCCCCCCCCCCTAGGGAACTCGCCCACTACTACCAGCGACAACAGTTGCCACAGAACATGCAGACCTAGGACGTACGTCTGCGAGTGCATCTTGTCCATAGGGCCTCTGGCCACTTGGACGTTAATCTCACCAACGAACGAACGTCCAGTGTGGATGTCTTTAAAAAAAAAAAGAAAAAAAAAAGAGAAAAAAAGTCCCGGGACTACTTCAAGGGGGACGCTGAAGATAGGAAAAAGGGTTTATGAACGACTGTAGTAGGTGTGGAAAGAGACCTGGGACGATAAGGTGTTGTGTGTGTGGGGGGGTGGGGGTGGGGAGGGGTGTGTGGAGAAGAATGGAGAGGTGTTGGGGAATGTTGATGGGTTGTGAGCAGACGCCCCTCGTCCAGTGGTGGTCAATGCAGTTATCAGCGGCACGTGCGGGAATTATCGCCCCTCATTGCAGGCAGGGCTGGCTGGACCTCTCCTCACCCGGGGCCAGCTGGTGTGACCTGGAGATCTGGTGTGTGTGTGTGTGTGTGTGTGTGTGTGTGTGTGGTGTGTGTGTGTGTGTGTGTGTGTGGTGTGTATGTGTGTGTGTGTGTGTGTGTGTGTGTGTGTGTGTGTGTGTGGTGTGTGTGTGTGTGTGTGTGTGTGTGTGTGTGTTGTGTGTGTAGTGTGGTGTGGTGTGTGTGTGTGTGTGTGTGTGTGTGTTGTGTGTGTGTGTGTGTGTGTAGTGTGTGTATGTGTGTGTAGTGTGTGTGTGTGTGTGTGTGTGTGTGTGTGTGTGTGTGTGTGTAGTGTGTGTGTGTGTGTGTGTGTGTGTGTGTGTGTGTGTGTGTGTGTGTGTGTGTAGTGTGGTGGTGGTATGTGTGTGTGTAGTGTGTGTGTGTGTGTGTAGTGTGTGTTTGTGTGTGTGTGTGTGTTGTGTGTGTGTGTGTGTGTGTGTGTGTGTGTGTGTAGTGTGTGTAGTGTGTGTGTGTGTGTGTGTGTGTGTAGTGTGTGTGTGTAGTGTGTGTGTGTGTGTGTGTGTGTGTGTGGTGTTGTGTGTGTGTGTGTGTGTGTGTGTGTGTGTGTGTGTGTGTTGTTGTGTGTGTGTGTGTGTGTGTGTGCGTGTGTGTGTGTGTGTGTGGTGTGTCACGGACAGAAAAGGAAAAACCGAAGTCGTGGTCAGTCGCCAGCCAGTTTGTTTGGACATAAGCTCCAACTCAAATATCCTGGTGTCCAGGCAGACGACTTAAGGTGTCGCGTCAGCCAATTAGCACAGCGGAGAGGCTCCACGGAGACAGCACTGCCAGGGACAGACTAATAGCTGGGCCGAGTCCGGGGGTCGGGCCAGACGGGCTGGGCGCCTGGGTCAGCTGACCCGGTTAATTTGCAGGCCCCACGCCACAAGTTAAGCCAGATCACGGTTAATGGGAGGGGGAAGGTATGTGGGGTGGGGGTAAAATTAAAGAAATTTAAATTAAATCCCCATTGACCCCCAAGAGAAAAGGGCCCGGTGAGTGACTTGACGATTTGAACCCAAAATAAAAAGAGGGGGGTAACCCCCAGTATAAGGCAGAAAAAATACTGACCAAGGTATCACCCTTGACACTGGGATGAAAATAAGAAAGCGATGCATGAGGAAGGAGGAAGGAAGAACAAAAAAAAAACAGAGGAGGAAAGGTTTGAGTGTAGGGCTCTGCGGGGAGAAAAAGGGCGGGAAGAAGGGGATGAAGAAACCCGTTTTAAGCATTAGCACCAATAAGTCGCAGGGGAAAGGGACTGGGAAATGTAGAGAGGGGTTTGCTAACTGATAAGGAAAAAAAAAAAAAAAAGAAAAAAAAAAAAAAAGCAACCATGTCCATTTGATAGAGCAACTAGAAGAGAGAGAGAGAGAGAGGGGGAGAGAGAGAGAAGAGAGAAGGAGAAAGAGAGAGAGAAGAGAGAGAGAAGGGGTGCAATGCATTAAGCAGGAAGAAAAAAAGGAGAACAGATCGATTCTAGTATCATGTTAAACCCTAACCGGGGTTACCTCATACCGGGCAGCGTCACTTTCCGCAGCCCCAACCCTGACCAACCCCAGGGGCAAACCTGACAGTCCAGCACCCACCTGATAAATCCCAGCAGCCCAACCTCCCAGTGCCAGCAGTTGTGTTGTGCTTTTGAAAGTGACAGTGAAAAAAAAAAAGAAAAAAAAAAAGGAAAAAAAAAAGACAGTGATTTTTAATATTTTAAAGACACCGGGCCCAGGTAAAGTAAAAACTTTTTAAACCCAGGTTAGTTTGATGATTTAGATAAATGGTTTTTGAAGTTAAAAAAAAGGGGGAATGTTTTAGTTGTTTGACCCCAAGCGCATTGATGTTTTCTTCCATATTATGTGAAAAAATTATGATTTTAAAAGTGGTTTGATGTGAAAGCATATTTATGAGATTGTAAGCAAGCTGTGATGTGTTTGGGTGGGGCCTATTCCTTCCCCACTGACATACCCGGGTAAAAATTTTTGGCGAGCCTGCCAGGAAATTCTGGCCCATTTTTTTATAATTTTTAACTTCTCAGAGGGGAAAGCGGGTGGGTTTAAAGTATTGTAATCCAAGACAAGGTAGTGTTTACTGTATTTTTCCCAAAGATATTTAAATCTAGGCTTGGCTTTGCTTCCAAATAGTTACACAGGCTTGGCATTTCACCCCAGACCCTTTATTGCCCCAGTTTGCCTATTTTCGCTCCATAGTTGGGTTTCAGGCGCAGGCGTTTATAAAAAAAATTTAGGTTTTTCCCAAGCTAATATTATCATTATGGATTGTGCTTTACGCCCCTCTTTCGGTAACCCCCAGTTTGGGCTGTCGTGAGTAAAATCTTGAAAAAAAAAAAAAAGAAGAAAAAATAAATGGGGGGGACAAAAAGAACACCCCTATTAAAACTTGGACGTCGCTCGTGTTTTGGGCTACTCGGGAGAAGATTGCGGCATTCGTTGAAACCCAACAAAAATGGAAAGAGTGAAACGAGGGGAAAAACGCCGTGTCGCAGTAAAAAGAAGAAACAGAAAGATTAGCGCGAAACAGAAAGATTAAGGATTCAGAATCGGGAGCGAAGCGCAGGAAAAAAAGACAAAGGGGAAAAACCGGGAAAACAAAAAGAAAAGGATTAAATTTGAGTTGGGAGAGAGTGAAAATACAAAGGGGGCCCCACCGAGATGGAGTTCATTTTCCAGTGACCCTTGGCGAGTTATGCCCCCGACCAAAGTTCCCAAAAAACCTAAAGGGAACAGATTCGTTTGATGCATACCAGTCGTTTGAAACTTTTGCTACGAGTCGGGGTTGGCCTTCAGAAGAGGGGCAGTCATTTTTTCAGCGCTATTGGGGTAAGGCTTTAAAATTTTCCTGCATTACCAACAACCAGCAAAACTGTTTTGGTCGTGAAGTGTCGTTGATGGAGGGATTTGACCCAAAGAGGGGGTTTAGAAAAAAATTTTGATCGCTAGATTACAAGCAGGGGAAAAGTACATCAGTTTGGGGCAGTTTAAACACTATTTTGAGAAGTTGTTAAGTTGACAGACGAGAAAGGATTCGCGAATTGAAAAAGTGGGTTTTGAAGGAACAGATTTTGTCAGGTTTTCAGCCAAGTTTAAATATACACTTGAAAAAAGACCCAGAGAAGCAGGGAGTTGTGAAGTTAGCAGAGGTGTATAGAAGGGAGTTTGGGCACTAAGGGCAGGAGAAACAGGTGCCCGGCCCCAGGGGAGAAAGTGCAAGGGACTAGGAATTTCCTGCAAAATCTGCAACCCAGTGGGGGGCAGAAAAAGGGGGACAAAGGGGCAAAAAGGTTTTCATTTGCACAAAAGGGGCATGTGGCGAGGGATTTGCATGAGGCCAGAAGCAGAGCCCTTTCAAAAGGTTGATAAGGGGCCCAGGGGGAAAAACCTGCGGGGGGGAAAACCCAAAAGGGATCCAATCGAAGAGGGGGAGTGGGCCTTGGTTTATGGGGGAACGTCATGTCAGGGGTGGAGGCACAGGTGGGGCCCATTACCAGGGGAAAAGGGGGGGATTGGCCAGCAGAGGGTGAAAGTGTTACGAGAACGGTTGTTTGTGGGTAGTAAGAAAAAGGGTCGAGGAAGGGGGTTTGCAGGGCAACCAGACCCGTACCTAATCGAGGGACTGTAGGGAGTTCCCCGTTTTCAAGAAAGAAGACGTACCCCTTCTTCTCAGGGATTTTTCTGCGCAATGATGAGAAACCCCTTCATGATTTGTATTGAAATTCCCGGTGCAAGGGGTCCAGGGGACCTGATTGTTGACTGCTACAAGGGGGACATTTTAAACACGGGCAAGAAGGGGGAAAAGGGATAAACCGTTTGTGTTCCACAGAATCAGGCATAGATGTTCACCCGAGAGTTTAGGGCAGCGCGGGCAAGACCCTTCGCCGGAAGTCTTGGAGTTTTTGGGGAAAAGGGGAAGAAAACAGGCGGTTAAGGAGGTAACGAATTTTTGTGAAAGGGGGGTTTTGTACCCGGGGTTCACCAAGGGGAAGACAATAAGGTGACAACTCATTAAGGACACATGTTATCGTGACACTGTCTGTCAGTGGGTTTACGAGTCCTCAGGGGGTCACTCGGCCCACAAAACACTGACAGAATCTTTGATGATTTTCATTGGGGCCGGGGGAAAGGCAGACAAAAAGTTTTTGCGTCAGTGACGTGTTCAAAGGCAGCCCCCAAAAGGGGTGAAGAGGAAGGGGCCTCTTAAACAGCCCCTTAATTGACACACCATTCAGGGGAGTGGGTGTTGATCTGATTGGCCCCAATCTCCCCTGTTCCAAAGGGGGGCAAGTATTGTGCCTCGTGGACAAAAGGGCCAGATATCCCCGAAACGTGCATTGAAAGGGGTAGATACCAACGGGCGCAGGGGGTAGACACTTTTCTCGCGGGGTGTCCAACCCAAAAAAAAATTTTCAGTGAAAAGGGGTCACAGTTTTACCTCGGGGTGTGAAGGGGGAACAGGGTGCTAGGGATCACACAGCTTCTCACACCCCCTACCACCCCAATCAATGGCTGGGGAAGATTCAATGGTGTCTGAAGGGCACTTAAAGAAGCCTGTGAGGAAAGCCCGCAATTGGGGCCGTTACATTCCACGGCATGTTCGCCACAGGGAACCCCTCAGGAGAGCAAGGGTTCTCACCCTTTGAGCTCTTAGGGCGGGAATTCGGGCCGTGATTTCTCAAAGCTATGGCCGAAACAGGGTCAGAAGAGGCAAAACCCCTTTTCATATGTGGGGACTTAAGCAATGGCAGAGGGGACATGTAAGGTTGCAAGGGGAAAATTTTTAGGAGGAAGGGTCGTTCGAAAAAGCAAAAGACAGGGGGTGAGGAACAAACCCCAAGGGGGAGATCAATCCTGTTACTGTTTTTCCCGGATCACAACAACTGCTGAAGCATTGGGGAAAAAACCATTCACAATCATTGAAAAGGTTGATCAGGATTACCGAATTGATGTGAATGGGAAACCAAAACTTTTCCATGCGAATTTGCTCCGTAAATATATTCAGCGTGAGACTCAGCACATAGGCGCAGCAGCAATCATTGATGGAGGTGAAGGAGACCCAGCAGAAGAAGGGAGATTTTGTTGCCTGAGTTTCCAGGAGAAGAGTCATACAGGGATGTGTCACTGTATGAAGGGCTAGACAGTAGGAGACAGGAGGAAGTTAGGGGGCTCCTAAAACAGTATAGGGCGTCCCTGACTGATAAACCAGGCAGGACAACTCTAGAGACCTGTACGGTGGAGTTAACATCGCAAAAACCCGTACATGTGAAACCCTACCCGATCCCGTATGCCACCAAACGAGTGATCGAGGAGGAGGTGGAAAAGATGTTGGACCTTGGGGTGATTGAACCATCCAAAATCATCGTATAGTGCACCCGTCGTCTTAGTGAGGAAAAGTCAGGTGAGCATCGATTCTGTGTTGACTATAGACGTCTGAACAGTGTCACCAAGGTCGATGCAGAAGTCATACCAAACGTGGAAGACCTGTTGTCACGGACAAAAAGATGAAACAACCCAACTTGGGGAGTCGCCAGCCAATTTGTTCGGACATAAGCTTCAACTCAAACATTCTAGGCGTCAGATAGACTGGGCCCATGGTTCGGATCCGGCCAATAAGCTTAGTGGAGAGGCTTCACGGAGACGGTCCGATCCACCCAGACTGACTAAGCGTTTTGACCGACGCCTCGATGTCTAGCGAGACGAGCCGTAGAGCCTGGCTCAGACTCATCTGGCCAATTTGTGGAACCATCGTCATTGTTAGTCGGACGTCGTGGCGCCTACCCAGACTCAGCTAGCCACTTTAGAGTGACCAGTGTCCACGACTTAAGCCACATGGCGCCAGTTAAGTAGGAAAGGGGGAAGGTAGTGTGTGGTGGGGTGAAATCTAGCTAATCAATTAGATGACCAATTGACCACCACAGAGAGTAAGGCGTGTCGGCGTGACTGTCATGATTTGAATATCCAATGGAATTAGAGGGAGATAACTTCGGGTGTCAGGGCGGTAAAAATACTGACCAATGGTACTCGCCCTTTTTGGACAGATCGGAACGAATAAAGAGGATGTGAGAGTGAGAGGACGAGAGAACGAGGGGAGAACGAAGAGAGAAACAGAGAGAGGGAGAGGTTCTAGGTCTGCTTGAGAGAAAAGCAGAGAGATGAGGGGAGGAGAGAAGAGAACCAAGTTGAGAGATTAGCATGAGATAGTCTGCAGAGGAAGGACTGAGGAGAGATGTGGAGAGAGAGAGAGTTGCTAATTAATGAAGAAGAAAAGAAAGAAAAGAAAAAAGAAAAGAAAAGCAACCATGTCCATTTGATAAGAGCAGACTAGAAGAGAGAGAGAGAGAGTGCAATGCGTTAATGCAGGAAGAAAGAAAGGAGAACAGATCGATGTTGATAGTCACTGTTCTATCCTAACCGGGGGTTCGACCTCATACCTGGCAGCGTCACTTCGCCAAGCAGAACCACAGACCAACGCCAACAGTCTCACCTGACCAGGCGCCATCAGACCAAAACCAGTGCCAGCAGTTGTGTCGTGTTGTGAAAGTGACAGTGAAAAGAAAAAGAAAAGAAAAGAAAAGACAGTGATTCGTGAATAGTTAAGATCACCTGGCCAGGTAAAGTAGAAATCTATTTATACCGGGTTAGTTAATGATGTTTTAGATAAATGATTTTGTGAAGTTCAGGAAAGAGAGAATGTTTTATTTGTTTGATTCCATATGCATTGATGTTTCGTTCTATGAACATGTGTAGTAAGTTATAGACTTACTAGTGGTTTGATGTGACGAATGCATGATATATGAATGAGATTGTAAGCAAGCTGTGAGTGTGTTTGGGCTGTGCGCTAGTCCTTCCTCCACTGATATCACCCGAGGTTGACAATTTATTGGCGAGCCTGCCAGGATATTCTGGCCCATTATTATAATTGTTCAACTTCTCAGAGAGGAAGCTGGGTGGATTCAAGTATTGTAATCCTAAGACAAGGGTTGTCTTACTGTATGTTCCCAAGATAGTTAAATACTAGGCTTGGCATTGCTTCCAAGATAGTAATACTAGGCTTGGCATTTCAGCCCCAGAGTACTTATTTCGCACAGATTGCCTATAATTCGCTCTCATAGTTGGGTCAGGCGCTGGGCGTCTTATAAAAACTAACTACGTTGTCCCAAGCTAATATTATCATTCATAGGATTGTGCTATCACGTCACTCGTGTCGGTAACCACCAGTTTGGCTGTCGTAGTAGTAAAATCTTGTTCAAAAAAAAAAAAAAAAAAAAAAAAGATACAATGGCGGAAGAAAAGAACACCCCTATTGAACAACTCGTGAGCGTTGCTCGTGATTTAGGTTACTCAGGAGAAGAGTTGCGAGCATTCGTTGAAACCAGCAAAAGATGGAAAGGGATGAACGCGCAGAAAGACGCCGTGTCGCAGTAGAAGCGCAGGAAACAGAAAGAATAAGGGAGGAAAACGGAAAGATTAAAGGTTCAATTAGAGTTGGAGAAAGTGAGAATACAAAGGGAGACCACCGAGGATGGTAGTTCAGTTTTCCAGTGACTCTGTGCGCAGCTATGCTCCCCGACCCAAGTTGCCAAAATTCTCTGAAGGAACGATTCGATTGATGCATACATCAGTCGTTTCGAAACGTTTGCGACCAGTCAGGGTTGGCCTTCAGAAGAGTGGGCAGTCATTTTGTCAGCGTTACTGACGGGGTAAGCATTACAAATTTTCACTGCGTTTACCAGCAGAACAACAGTCTGATTTCGGCGCTGTGAAGGAATCATTGATGAAGGGATTTGACCTCACAGAGGAGGGGTTCAGGAAGAAATTTCGTTCAGCTAAATTACAAGCAGGTGAGACGTACACTCAGTTTGGTGCACGTCTAGATCACTATTTTGAGAAATGGTTAGAGTTGAGTGGTACGAAAAAGGAGTTCGTTGAATTGAAAGAGCTAGTTATGAAAGAACAGATTTTGTCAGGTTGCGGCCCTGAGTTAACCATACATTTGAAAGAGAGACAGCCAGAGACAGCAGGAGAGTTGTTGAAGTTCGCAGAGGTGTATAGAGAGGCACGTTTGGGCACTAAGGTGCAGGAGAAACAGGTGCTAGGCACAGGTGAGAAGAGTGCAAGGAGACTAGAGAGTTTTCTGCAAAGTCTGCAAACCCAGTGGTGGGGCAGAAGGAAGGGCAAAGGGACATTAGGTGTTTCATTTGTCACACAGAGAAGGGACATGTGGCGAGGGATTGTCGCATGAGGTTCCAGAAGGCAGCAGCCTTGCAAGAGGTGGATAAGGTCGTCAAGGGAAACGACCTGCAGTGGAACCAAAAGGGATTCAGTCTGAAGAGGGTGGAGTGCAGCCTATGGCTAGCACTGGACAGCAGTCAGTGTCAGGGATGGAGGGCACTAGGCTGAGTGGTTCGTTACCAGTGGAAGAAGGGTGGATTGGCCAGCAGAGGGTGAAAGTGTTACGAGACACTGGTTGTTCATGCGGGGTAGTACGAACAACGCTGGTCGAGAAAGGGATTTGACAGGGCAAATCCAGACCTGTACTCTAATCGATGGCACTGTGAGGGAGTTTCCAGTTGCTAAGATAGAAGTACGTACCCCTTACTTCTCAGGCGAGTTGTCTGCGTTGGTGATGGAGAAACCCCTTCATGATTTGATCATTGGAAACATTCCAGGGGCAAGGGATCCAGGGATCCTGAGTTGTTGACTGCTACAGGGGCAGCAGTTCAAACACGGAGCAAGAAGGAGGAAAAGGTTGATAAACCGTTAGTCGTTCCGGCAAGGAAGTCAGGCATAGATGTGTCGCCTGATGAGTTTAGGGCAGCGCAGGAACAAGACCCTTCGCTCGTGAAGTCTTGGGAGTTGGCAAGAGGTGGAGAGAAACAGGAGGTTAGAGGAGGTGAGACAGAATTTCTTGTGAAAGGCAGGCTGTTGTACCGAGTGTTCACCAAGGGGAAGACAGGTAAGGTGACCACTCAGTTAGAGGTACCAGCAGGTTATCGTGACACTGTCATGTCAGTGGGTCACGAGTCGCTCATGGCGGGTCATCTCGGCACCAGCAAAACAGCTGACCGAATCTTTGATGACTTTCATTGGCCAGGAGCAATGGCAGACATCAAGCGTTTCTGCATGTCATGTGACGTGTGTCAAAGGTCAGCCACAAGAGGGGTGAAGAGGAAGGCGCCTCTTAAACAGCCTCCTTTAATTGACACACCATTCAGGAGGGTGGCTGTTGACCTGATTGGCCCAATCGCGCCCTGTTCCAAAGGTGGGCACAGGTATGTGTGACACTTGTGGACTACGCGACCAGATACCCAGAAGCGGTTGCATTGAAAGGCGTAGATACGCAACAGGTCGCTGAAGGGCTGGTAGACATCTTCTCTCGCGTGGGTGTGCCAGCACAAATTCTCAGTGACAGGGGGTCACAGTTCACCTCAGGCGTGATGAGGGAGGTCAACAGGCTGCTAGGGATCACACAGCTGCTCACTACCCCATACCATCCACAATGCAATGGCTTGGTGAAAGATTCAACGGTGTGCTGAAGGGCATCTTAAAGAAGCTCTGTGAGGAAAGGCCAGCAGATTGGGACCGCTACATTCCAGCGGCACTGTTTGCCTACAGGGAAGCCCCTCAGGAAAGCACAGGCTTTTCGCCATTTGAGCTGCTGTATGGGCGGACAGTTCGGGGACCGGTGTGCATTCTCAAAGAGCTGTGGTCCGGAGAACAGGAGTCCGAAGAAGTCAAAACCACATATCAGTATGTGGTAGACTTACGCAATAGGCTCGAGGAGACATGTAAGGTCGCAAGGGAGAGTTTGCAGAAGGCTAGGGTCGTCCAGAAGAAGCAGTATGACAGGAAGGTGAGGAAGCAATTCCTCAAGGTGGGAGACCAAGTCCTGTTACTGCTTCCCACGGATCACAACAAGCTGCTGATGCATTGGAAGGGACCATTCACCATCATTGAAAAGGTAGATCAGGACTACCGAATCGATGTGAATGGGAAATCAAAACTTTTCCATGCAAATTTACTCCGCAAATATATTCAGCGTGAGAGTCAGCACATAGGCGCAGCAGCAATCATTGATGGAGGTGAGGGAGACCCAGCAGAAGAAGGAGAGATTTTGTTGCCTGAGTTTCCAGGGGAAGAGTCATACAGGGATGTGTCACTGTATGAAGGGCTAGACAGTAGGAGACAGGAGGAAGTTAGGGGGCTCCTAGAACAGTATAGGGCGTCCCTGACTGATAAACCAGGCAGGACAACTCTAGAGACATGTACGGTGGAGTTGACATCACAGAAACCCGTACATGTGAAAGCCTACCCGATCCCATATGCCACCAAGCAAGTGATCGAGGAGGAGGTAGAAAAGATGTGGACCTTGGGTGATTGAACCGTCCAAATCATCATATAGTGCACCCGTGTCTTAGTGAGGAAAAAGTCAGGTGAGCATCGATTCTGTGTCGACTATAGACGTCTGAACAGTGTCACCAAGGTCGATGCAGAGGTCATACCAAACATGGAAGACCTGTTCGCTCAGATCGCCACAAGCAAGAGCCAGTATTTCACCAGGATAGATCTGAGCAAGGGTTACTGGCAAATAGCCCTGAGTGAGGACTCAAAGGAAGTCACAGCATTCTCCACTCCTATGGGGCTATACCAGTGGCGAGTACTCCCTTTTGGGATGGTCAACGCACCTGCAGTCTTCTCTCGGATGATGAGGAAGCTATTGACGGGATTGGAAGGTGTTGTGAACTTCATGGATGACATTCTGATAGCATCCGAGACATGGGAGGAGCATATGAGGCAGCTAGGAGCAGTTTTAGAGAGGTTGAGACAAGCCAATCTCACAGCCAGACCAACAAAGTGCCAGGTTGGTTTTCCAAGCCTGGAGTTCCTAGGTTTTGTTGTCGGAGGCGACACAAAGCAGCCGGAAAGAGGAAAGGTGGAGAAGATGATGAATTCAGAGAGACCAAAGACCAAAACAGAAGTCAGGAGTCTGCTAGGTTTTATTGGGTTCTATAGGGAGTTTGTCCCAAATTTTGCTGCAATCACGAGTCCTCTCAGTGATTTGGTCAAGGCAGGGAAACCGGCAGTGGTCGAATGGTCAGACGCTGCAGAGCAAGCACTGCAGACAGTGTTGGAAAGACTAGGTTCCCGTCCCATCTTGAAGCTACCAGATATGTCCAAACCATTTTTGTTGCGGACAGATGCATCAGGTGGTGGGATAGGTGCGGTATTGTTGCAGGAGCATGAAGGGGTCGAGTTTCCTGTGAGATATGCTAGCAGGAAGTTGACAAAGTGTGAGGAAGGGTACGCAACTGTAGAGAAGGAGTGTTTAGCTGTTGTGTGGGCCGTGCAGAAGTCCACAAATACTTGTATGGGAAAGAGTTCGTGATCGAGACGGATCATCAACCACTCAAATCCTGCAGGAGGCGCAGTTGAAAAACAGCAGAGTGCTGCGTTGGGCAATGGCACTGCAGCCCTACAGGTACCGAGTGCAGTACATTCCCGGTCGACAGAATGTCGGAGCTGACTATTTAAGCGTGTAGTCTAGCAAGCTGCAACTCAAGGAAGTCAGTCATATCCGGGGTGCTTTGTTGATAATATGTGTTGATGACAGTTATGTTGATTGGATATGGGTCCATTCCCAGTTGGCTATGGTTCATATATTTTTGTGTGAGACTTGTTCATATTTTCTTTGTGAGACTTGTTCATGTGAATGTAGTTATGCTTGGAGCATACAGTCGCTTGTGTAGTGATGCATTATTTGCAATAAGTGAGGATGGAGATTCCTCAGTGAAGTGTCATGGATCGTGATCATATTATATTGTGCTTTTCATAAGAATTGTGAAGAGAAGATATGGCAAATCCGCAGGTAGGGGAATCGCATAAGTGCGCACAGAGGTCGTTATAAAATGAGTTGAAATAACGCAAGAGCGCACGTCAATGATAATCATTGGAGTGGTATTCACTAATGATGTATTTTATAACTTATAAACCGTTGGTTGTAAAGTATTTTAAAAACTTTGCACGTGTAGCTGTGTGTCAGCAAATTCGGTTGTTGTTTTTTGTACCGTTGTTTTGAGACAATGCGGAGCATGGTCTTTTGCAAGGGGGAAATTGTCACGGACAAAAAGATGAAACAACCCAACTTGGGGAGTCGCCAGCCAATTGTTCGACATAAGCTTCAACTCAAACATTCTAGGCGTCAGATAGACCGGGCCCATGGTTCGGATCCGCCAATTAAGCTTAGTGGAGAGGCTTCACGGAGACGGTCCGATCCACCCAGACTGACTAAGCCGTTTGACCGACGCCTCGATGTCTAGCGAGACGAGCCGTAGAGCCTGGCTCAGACTCATCTGGCCAATTTGTGAACCATCGTCATTGTTAGTCGGACGTCGTGGCGCCTACCCAGACTCAGCTAGCCACTTAAGTGACCATGTCCACGACTTAAGCCACATGGCGCCAGTTAATAGGAAAGGGGGGAAGGTAGTGTGTGGTGGGGTGAAATCTAGCTAATCAATTAGATGACCAATTGACCACCACAGAGAGTAAGGCGTGCGGCGTGACTGTCATGATTTAATATCCAATGAATAGAGGGAGATAACTTCGGGTGTCAGGCGGTAAAATACTGACCAATGGTACTCGCCCTTTTTGACAGATCGGAACGAATAAAGAGGAGTGAGAGTGAGAGGACGAGAGAACGAGGGGAGAACGAAGAGAGAAACAGAGGAGGGAGAGGTTCTAGTCTGCTTGAGAGAAAGCAAGAGATGAGGAGGAGAGAAGAGAACCAATTGAGAGTAGCATGAGATAGTCTGCAGAGGAAGGACTGAGAGGATGTGGAGAGAGAGAGAGTTGCAATTAATGAAGAAGAAAAGAAAAAAAGAAAAAAGAAAAGAAAAGCAACCATGTCCATTTGATAGAGCAGACTAGAAGAGGAGAGAGAGAGTGCAATGCGTTAATGCAGGAAGAAAGAAGGAAACAGATCGATGTTGATAGTCACTGTTCTATCCTAACCGGGGTTCGACCATACCTGGCAGCGTCACTTCGCCAAGCAGAACCACAGACCAACGCCAACAGTCTCACCTGACCAGGCGCCATCAGACCAAAACATGCCAGCAGTTGTGTCGTGTTGTGAAAGTGACAGGGAAAAGAAAAAGAAAAAAGAAAAGAAAAGACAGTGATTCGTGAATAGTTAAGATCACCTGGCCAGGTAAAGTAGAAATCTATTTATACCCGGGTTAGTTAATGATGTTTTAGATAAATGATTTTGTGAAGTTCAGGAAAGAGAGAATGTTTTATTTTGTTTGATTTCCATATGCATTGATGTTTCGTTCTATGAACATGTGTAGTAAAGTTATAGACTTTACTAGTGGTTTGATGTGACGAATGCATGATATAATGAATGAGATTGTAAGCAAGCTGTGAGTGTGTTTGGGCTGTGCGCTAGTCCTTCCTCCACTGATATCACCCGAGGTTGACACCTGTTCGCTCAGATCGCCACAAGCAAGAGCAGTATTTCACCAGGATAGATCTGAGCAAGGGTTATTGGCAGATAGCCTTGAGTGAGGACTCAAAGGAAGTCACAGCATTCTCCACTCCCATGGGGCTATACCAGTGGCGAGTAACTTCCTTTTGGTATGGTCAACGCACCTGCAGTTTTCTCTCGGATGATGAGGAAGTTATTGACGGGTTTGGAAGGCGTAGTGAATTTCATGGATGACATTCTGAGCATCTGAGACATGGGAGGAGCATATGAGGCAGCTAGGAGCAGTTTTAGAGAGGTTGAGACGAGCCAATCTCACAGCCAGACCAACAAAGTGCCAGATTGGTTTTCCAAGCCTGGAGTTCCTAGGTTTTGTTGTTGGAGGTGACACAAAGCAGCCAGAAAAAGGTGAAAGGTGGAGAAGATGATGAATTCAGAGAGACCAAAGACCAAAACAGAAGTCAGGAGTCTGCTAGGTTTTATTGGTTCTACAGGGAGTTTGTTCCAAATTTCGCTGCAATCACGAGTCCTCTCAGTGATTTGGTCAAGGCAGGGAAACCGACAGTGGTCGAGTGGTCAGACGCTGCAGAGCAAGCACTGCAGACGGTGCTAGAAAGACTAGGTTCCCGTCCCATCTTGAAGCTACCGGATATGTCCAAACCATTTTGTTGTGTACAGATGCATCAGGTGGTGGAGTAGGTGCAGTATTGCTTGCAGAGCACGAAGGGGTCGAGTTTTCCTGTGAAGTATGCTAGCAGGAAGCTGACGAAGTGTGAAGAAGGGTACGCAACGGTAGAGAAGGATGTGTTTAGCTGTCGTGTGGGCCGTGCAGAAATTTCACAAATACTTGTATGGGAAAGAGTTCGTGATAGAGACTGATCATCAACCACTCAAATTCCTGCAGGAGGCGCAGCTGAAAAACAGCAGGGTGCTGCATTGGGCAATGGCACTGCAGCCCTACAGGTATCGAGTTCAGTACATTCCAGGTCGACAGAATGTAGGAGCTGACTATTTAAGCCGTGTAGTCTAGCAAGCTGCAACTCAGAGGAAGTCAGTCATATCCGGGTACATAGCTACTTTGTAAATAATATGTGTTGATTACATGTTATGTTGATGGGATATGGGTTCATTCCCATTTGGCTATGGTTCATGATTTTCTTTGTGAGACTTGTTCATGTAAATGGAGTTATGTTTGGAGCATACAGTTGCTTGTGTAGTAATGCCTGTTTGCGATAAGTAAGGATGGAGATTCCTCAGTGAGGTGTCATGGATCATTGTCATATTAGATTGTGCTTTTCATAGTAGTTGTGAAGAGAAGATGTAAAATGAGTGAAATAAGGCAAGAGCGCACGTCAATGATAACTCATTGGGGTGGTATTCACTAATGATATCTCTTATAATTTATAAACGTTTGTTGTGAAAGTATTTTCCAAACTTTGCACGTGTAGCTGTGTCAGCAAATTCGGTGTTGTCTTTTTTGTACCGTTGTTTTGAGACAATGCTGAGCATATCTTTGCAGGGGGAAATTGTCACGGACAGAAAAAGGAAAATCCGAAGTCGTGGTCAGTCGCTAGCCAGTTTGTTTGGACATAAGCTCCAACTCAAATATCCTGGTGTCCAGGCAGACGACTTAAGGTCGTCAGCCAATTAGGCACAGTGGAGAGGCTCCACGGAGACAGCACTGTCCAGCGGACAGACTAAGTAGCTCGGCGACGTCTCGAGAGGTCTGGCCAGACGGTCTCGGCACCTGGGTCAGAATGATCCGGTTAATTTGCAGGACCAGCGCCCACAAGTTAAGCCAGACGTCGCCGGTTGAAGTAGGGAGGGGGAGGTATTGTGTGGTGGGGGGTGAAATCAAGCTAATTAATTAAATGACCCATTGACCACCACAGAGAGCAAGGCCGGTAGATGTGACTTGACGATTTGAACGTCCAATGGAATTAGAGGGAGGTAACCTCAGTATAAGGCAGATAAAAATACTGACCAATGGTACTCACCCTTTGACACATGGATGAGAATAAGAAAGCGATGCGTGAGTGAAGGAGGAAGGAAGAACGAAAAAAACAGAGAGAGGAAGAGGTTCTGAGTGTAGTCTCTGCAGGAGAGAAAGGCAGGGAGATGAGAGGGGAGTGAAGAGAACCGCGTTGAAGCATTAGCACCAGATAGAGTCTGCAGAGGAAGGACTAAGGAGAGATGTGGAGAGAGAGAGTTGCTAACTGATGAAGAGAAAAAAAAAAGAAAAGAAAAAAGAAAAGAAAAGCAACCATGTCCATTTGATAGAGCAGACTAGAAAGAGAGAGAGAGAGAGAGAGTGCAATGCGTTAATGCAGGAAGAAAGAAAGGAGAACAGATCGATGTCTAGTAGTCACTGTTCAACCTGAACCGGGTTCGACCTCATACCTGGCAGTGTCACTTTCATCAGCAGTCCAACCTGACCAACGCCAGCGGTCTAACCTGACCAGTGCCAGCAGCCCAACCTGACCAGTGCCAGCAGTCCAACCTGACCAGTGCCAGCAGTTGTGTTGTGCTTGTGAAAGTGACAGTGAAAAGAAACAAAGAAAAAAATAGAAAAGAAAAGACAGTGATTCGTGAATAGTTTAAGATCACATGGCCAGGTAAAGTAGAAATCTATTTATACCCGGGTTAGTTATGATGATTTAGATAAATGGTTTTGTGAAGTTCAAAGAAAGAGGGAATGTTTTATGTTGTTTGACTCCATGCGCATTGATGTTTTCTTCCATGATTATGTGTAGTAAAGTTATAGACTTTACTAGTGGTTTGATGTGACGAATGCATGATATATGAGTGAGATTGTAAGCAAGCTGTGAGTGTGTTTGGGCTGTGCGCTAGTCCTTCCTCCACTGACATACCCCGAGGTTGACAGTGTGTGTGTGTGTGTGTGTGTGTGTGTGTGTGTGTGTGTGTGTGTGTGTGTGTGTGTGTGTAGTGTGTGTATGTGTGTGTGTGTGTTGTGTGTGTAGAGTGTGTGTGTGTGTAGTAGTGTGTGTGTGTGTGTGTGTGTGTGTGTGTGTGTGTGTGTGTGTGTGGTGTGTGTGTGTGAGTGTGTGTGTGTGTGTGTGTGTGTGTGTGTGTGTGTGTGTGTTGTGTGTGTGTAGAGTGTGTGTGTGTGTGTGTGTGTGTGTGTGTGTGTGTGTGTGTGTGTGTGTGTGTGTGTGTGTGGTGTGTGTGTGTGTGTGAGTGTGTGTGGTGTGTGTGTAGGGTGTGTGTGTGTGTGTTGTGTGTGTGTGTGTTTGTGTGTGTGTGTGTGTGTGTGTGTAGTGTGTTGTGTGTGTGTGTGTGTGTGTGTGGTGTGTGTGTGTGTGTGTGTGTGTGGTTGTGGGTGTGTGTGGTGTGTGTGTGTGGGTGTGTGTGTGTGTGTGTGTGTGTGTGTGTGATGTGTGTGTGTGTGTGTGTGTGGGTGTGTGTTGTGTGTGTGTGTGTTGTGTGTGTGTGTGTGTGTGTGTGTGTGTGTGTGTGTGTGTGTGTGTGTGTGTGTGGTGTGTGTGGTGGTGTGTGTGTGCGTGAGTGGAAGAGAGAAGGAGTGGGGGGGGGGAGGGAGGGAGCGCCGGCGACGGTACTAAAGGACGAACTGACTGCCAAAGTAATGGACATGGAGCTACAACCACCTCAGCCTGTTCAACCCCCCTCCATCTCCTCCGAACTCCCACTCCACCCCTCCCCCTCCCTCCCCTCCTTAACTCTCCTTTTTCTTTGACCAATGCACGTCTCTCCAAGACGCTGAACTGGTGACCGCGATGACTCTTGTGCCATCAAAATAATCACCAAACCTCTTGCCTCAATATCCAATTGCATTAAAACAGTCATCACCAAACCTCTTGCCTCAAAATCAAATTGCATCAAAATAGTCATAACCAAACCTCTTGCCTCAAAATCAAATGGCATCAAAACAGTCATCAACAAACCTCTTGCCTCAATATCAAATTGCATCAAAACAGTCATCAACAAACCTCTTGCCTCAATATCCAATTTCATCAAAATTGTCATCAAACAAACCTCTTGCCTCAATATCAAATTGCATCAAAACAGTCATCAACAACCTCTTGCCTCAATATCAAATTGCATCAAAACAGTCATCAACAAACCTCTTGCCTCAATATCCAATTTCATCAAAATAGTCATCAACAAACCTCTTGCCTTAATATAAAATTCCATCAAAATAGTCATCAACAAACCTCTCGTCTAAATATCCAATTCTATCAAAACAGTCATCAACAAACCTCTTGCCTTAATATCCAATTCCATCAAAATAGTCATCAACAAACCTCTTGCCTTAATATCCAATTCCATCAAAATAGTCATCAACAAACCTCTTGCCTTAATATCCAATTCCATCAAGATAGTTATCAACAAACCTCTTGCCTTAATATAAAATTCCATCAAAATAGTCATCAACAAACCTCTTGCCTCAATATCCAATTTCATCAAAATAGTCATCAATAAACCTAGCTCTTGCCTTAATATAAAATTCGATCAAAATAGTCATCAACAAACCTCTTGCCTCAACATCCAATTCCATCAAAATTCAATCAAAATAGTCATCAACAAACCTCATGCCTTAATATCCAATTCCATCAAAATAGTCATCAACAAACCTCTTGCCTTGATATCCAATTCCATCAAAATAGTCATCAACAAACCTCTTGCCTTAATATCCAATTCCATCAAAATAGTCATCAACAAACCTAGCTCTTGCCTTAATATCCAATTCCCATTTCTCCCATTATCCAGCCCGACTGTTCCTTCCCCAGAGTACAGAAAGACACACAGGTACACCAATACAGACAGCCACACACAAAGAACATAGCACAGAAAGACACACAGGTACACCAATACAGACAGCCACACACAAAGAACATAGCACAGAAAGACACACAGGTACACCAATACAGACAGCCACACACAAAGAACATAGCACAGAAAGACACACAGGTACACCAATACAGACAGCCACACACAAAGAACATAGCACAGAAAGACACACAGGTACACCAATACAGACAGCCACACAAAGAAATATAAATCGACATCAGTAGCATTCTCCACCCCCTGCCCACCCTCCCCTCTCCTGTAAAACCTCCCTTTCTAGAGGGCTTAAAGGGAGATAAGCTAACCGTCTTTGAACTACTGAAGACAGTCAGTACTTAACAGCCGCCGTACTGACGACCGTCCAGCGACTGGTACGCGGATGATTTGGGCGAGACCTAATCCGACCAATGATCAGACCATTGCCGATTAGAGCCGGAACTAATCCGTCTAATGATCCGACCATTGCCGATTTGGGCCGGAACTAATCCGTCCAATGATCAGACCATTCTCATTATTGATTGTCCACGGGGTCCCATCCAAGCCCCTCCAAATCTACACCCCGATTTTCGTGGCTTGCGCAAAACCGTGCGCAGTCGCAGAAGCCAATTTCCTCCTCTCGAAGAAACTCGATTTCGGCCCGCCCGCGACAAGGCAGTTAACTCCCTCGGACGTCAGGCTCTATTTTTCAGCCCAGCTGTTAGAGTGATTTCCCTTGCTGTCACTCACAGATTGTGACGTCAGCGCGACAAGACCTGAAACCGGATTTACAGTGGGCCGGCGCTTTTACAGCCACTTCCAGCCAAACTTCGATCAAACTGAAAATAAAATTTGTGTCTGACGATGTTCTTCCGCTCATGTGAGTACCCTGCGCGCGCACTGTACGCTGTGGAGCAGAACATGTTCAGCCCTGCTTGCTTGTTTGTGTGCAGGTATCTTCGCCACGTTGTCCAGGGTTACCTGCAGGATCACTAGCCACGAAAGGTTGAAATCCTTGGGTACCTGGACAGCCCGCTGTTGATGACGAAAACATGCAAAAACAAACCGATCACTTTCCACTCCAGATCTTGTAGGACACGGGAGACAAGTCAGGTGATGACGTATAAATCCCAGCCGACCACGAAGACCATGTTTGGACGACCAGGCGACTTGGTACCGGAGACATGTGCAAAGTGATCGACTCGACTGAAAGTTCACAATCACTTCACAGTATTTACTAAAAGACTGGTCAAATCTTAAACAAATGTTTAGCGAACCGCCCAGAGAAACGTGGACAAACGAGTCACAAGACAAAACACGACGCGTTTCGACCTCTTAGGTCTTCTTCAGGCAAGATACAAACAAATAGGACAACGACAATTCACTTAGCTTTGATCGATTCAGAATTCAGCGCAAGGAAGGCGCTGTTCAAAACGCGTCGTGTTTTGTCTTGTGACTCGTTTGTCCACGTTTCTCTGGGCGGTTGGCTAACATTTATTTATGATTTGTTTAGATTTCCGCCTGCAGTCGTCTCACTTTCCAACTAGATCTAAAAGACTGGTGTTAAACAAATTCGATTTATCGTTTACCCCCCCCCCCCACCCCCCTCCCCCCGAAGTAAAAAAAAAAGAAAAATAGAAAATAAAGAGAAAAATTCCTTTCACAACAAACATACCATAATATCTGATGAGGAAAAATTTAACAACCTGTAACCACCACCATCACCACCACACCACCACCCAGCAGAGACAGACAGAGACAAGAGAGAGAGAGAGAGAGAGAGAGAAGAGAGAGAGAGAGAGAAGGAGAGGGGAGAGAGAGAAAGAGAAAGAGAGAGAGACAGAGAGAGAGAGAGAGAGAGAAAAGAGAAGAGAGAGAGAGAGAAAAGGGGAAAAGAGAGGAGAGAGAGAGAATGTCACATCTGGGGCCCGACGGAATGCAGTTAGCATTATGTAAGAAATGGTGCAAGTGCGCGCATCTTCTCTCCTTCCATTTGCGGTAAGGCGACTCACGACGGCGGCGTGTTTGATGCATTGGAGACAGGAGCTTAGAGCAGTGAACCGCTTGGCCTGCAGCTCCGGGGCAGCATAACCCTGAATCTTAACCTGACAGAAAACCTGAACCTCAACATTTGATTCAAACCCTCTAACCTAACCTGACGCCACCCTAAATCAACTCCAAAGGAATCAATCTAGTTATAAAGAGGGGCACTGCACGCGGAAATCTGAACAAAGTTGAAAAGTTTGAAAAAGCACCGCCCCAAAACGAAAGACAAACGAATCACAAGACAAAACACGACGCGTTTCGACCTCTTAGGTCTTCCAGCAAGAAACACAACACTCAGGACAAAAAAAAAAGGAAAAAAAAAAAAAAAAGAACGACAATCACTTACTCAATCCAATTCGGGCGCAAGATAGGCGTTGAATTCAACGTCTATCTTGCGCCGAATTGATGAAGATAGTGATTGCATGAATTCAACGCCTATCTTGTGCCGAATTGAATGAAGATAAGTGATTGCATTGAATTTCAACGCCTATCTTGCGCCGAATTGAATGAAGATAAGTGATTGCATTGAATTCAACCCCTAGCTTGTGCCGAATTGAATGAAGATAAGTGATTGCATTAAAATTCAAACGCCTACCTTGTGCCGAATTGGATGAAGATAATGATTACGTTTTAATTCAAACGCCTACCTTGTGCCGAATCGGATGAAGAAAAGTGGTTGCATTGAAATTTAACGCCTACGTTGTGCCGAATCGGATGAAGATAAGTGATTGCATTGAATTCAACGCCTACCTTGTACCGAATTGGATGAAGAAAGTGATTGCATTGAATTCAACGCCTACCTTGTACCCAATTGGATGAAATAAGTGATTGCATTGAATTACGCCTACCTTGTACCGAATTGGATGAAGATAATGGTTTTCATTGAATTCAGCGCCTACCTTGTCCGAATCGGATGAAGATAATGATTGCAATTTAATTCAAACGCCTACCCTTGTGCCGAAATCGGATGAGGGTAAGTGATTGCATTGAATTCAAAGCCTACCTGGCCGAATCAGATGAAGATAAGTGATTGCATTGAATTCAACGCCTACCTTGTGCCGAATCAGATGAAGATAAGTGATTGCATGAATTCAACGCCTACCTTGTGCTGAATTGGATGAAGAAAGTGATTGCATTTAATTCAACGCCTACCTTGTGCCGCATTGGATGCGATAAGTGATTGCATTGAATTCAACGCCTACCTTTGCCGCATTGGATGACGATAAGTGATTGCATTGAATTCAACGCCTACCTTGTGCCAAATTGGATTTAGATAAGTGATTGCATTGAATTCAACGCCTACCTTGTGCCGAATCGGATGAAGATAAGGACTGCATTTATTCAAACGCCTACCTTGTGCCGAATCGGATGAAGATAAGTGACTGCATTGAATTCACGCCTACCTTGTGCCGAATCGGATGAAAAAAGTATTGCATTGAATTCAACGACTACCTTGTGCCGAATCGGATGAAGATAAGTGATTGCATTGAATTCAACGCCTATTTTGTACCGAATTGGATGAACAAATGATTACATGAATTCAACGCCTATTTTGCGCCGAATTGGATGAAGATAAGTATTGCATTGATTCAAAGCCTAACCTTGTCCGAATCGAATGAAGATAAGTGACTGCATTGAATTCAACGCCTCTTGTACCGAATTGGATGAAGATAAGTGATTGCATTGAATTCAAAGCCTACCTTGTGCCGAATCGGATGAAGATAAGTGACTGCATTGAATTCAACGCCTACCTTGTCACGAATTGGATGAAGATAAGTGATTGCATTGAATTCAAAGCCCACCTTGTGCCGAATCGGATGAAGATAAGTGACTGCATTGAATTCAACGCCTACCTTGTACCGAATCGGATGAAGATAAGTGATTGCAATGAATTCAACGCCTACCTTGTACCGAATTGGATGAAGATAAGTGATTGCATTGAATTCAAAGCCTACCTTGTACCGAATTGGATGAAGATATAAGTGATTGCATTGAATTCAACGCCTACCTTGTACCGAATCGGATGAAGATAAGTGATTGCATTGAATTCAAAGCCCACCTTGTGCCGAATCGGATGAAGATAAGTGACTGCATTGAATTCAACGCCTACCTTGTACCGAATCGCATGAAGATAAGTGATTGCATTGAATTCAACGCCTACCTTGTGCCGAATCGGAGATGAGATAAGTGATTGCATGAATTCAACGCCTACCTTGTGCCGAATCGGATGAAGATAAGTGATTGCTCGTTTTCTTTTCGTGTACCTGTGTCTTATGTATCTTGCCTGAAGAAGACCCACGAGTCGGACCGCATCATTTTGGGGCGGTGCGTTTATCAATACTTTTCAAACTGGTTTTAATAAAAAAATCTGTTAAAAAAAACAAACAAACAAACAAACAAACAAACAACAAAAAAACCCTTCGTTCTTAGAATGTGCCGTAGTGTTCGCAGTAGAATTCTCTTCTCTCCGTTCCCCACTGAAAGATTGTCCGCCTTTCATCGGCACCATCTTGTGTCTGTTCCAAAGAGTTGTTGACTGCGGACAGACATTGAAACAAACTTTTAAAAAAAAAAGAGAAAAAAAAGAGAGGACTGTTCTGCTCCGCCTAACGAAAGAGACAAAACACAACGCGTTTCGGCCTCTTTGGTCGTCTCAGGCAGACAAACAACATAGAGAACGAAGAACGGACACGCTCCTCAAATCGAGCGCAAACCTCGATTCGTTTGCATTGTCTGAATGGGGTTGTCTTATCTGAAGAAGACCAAAGAGGTTGAAACGCGTCGTAGTTTTGTCTTGTCATTTGTTTGTCTCTTTCGTTCAGCGGAACAGTAATTTCTCTTTTAAGTTTCTTTTTTTTTTTCACTTTGTGTCTGACTACGGCTTTTCTTTGATGTCTGTGGTGATTTCATTGGAGCCAATGGCTTGGTGATCAATGGTTCTCTTGTCGTTTGGTGATCTTATTCGAGGGAAGACTGAACACCTGAAGGGAGGACCTAACACATGAAGGGAGACCTAACACCTGAAGGGAAGACCCAACACCTGAAGGGGGGACCCAACACCTGAAGGGAAGACCCAACACCTGAAGGGAAGACCCAACACCTGAAGGGAAGACCTAACACCTGAAGGGAGACCTAACACCTGAAGGGAAGACCCAACACATGAAGGGAGACCTAACACCTGAAGGAAGACCCAACACCTGAAGAGAGACCTAACACATGAAGGGAGACCTAACACCTGAAGGGAAGACCCGACACCTGAAGGGAAGACCCAACACCTGAAGGGAAGACCCAACACCTGAAGGGAAGACCTAACACCTGAAGGGAGACCTAACACCTGAAGGGAAGACCCAACACCTGAAGGGAGACCTAACACCTGAAGGGAAGACCCAACACCTGAAGGGAGACCTAACACCTGAAGGAAGACCCAACACCTGAAGGGAGACCTAACACGTGAAGGGAGACCTAACACCTGAAGGGAAGACCCAACACCTGAAGGGAAGACCTAACACCTGAAGGGAAGACCTAACATCTGAAGGGAAGACCTAACATCTGAAAGGAAGACCTAACATCTGAAG
>CM031626.1:25982959-25984840 GCA_018398815.1 Conus ventricosus | reverse complement strand
TTCCCCCTGTAAAATTATAGATGTTTGAAAAGCTAGAACCTTGTATCAATGTCTAGGTCCATACACGTGATCCTCTAGTTGCAGACATTCCGAATCATTCTGTAATTTTATTGCTTTCAAACCCTCCCCCCCCCCCCCCCCCCCCCCTTGCGTTTATATCTAGACAATTTAAGACATCTTAAGTACAGGACAAAAAAAACAACAACCCAACTTGCTCCAAAACTTTTGTTTTAATCGCCTTTGTTTAATCGTAGGGCTTCGTAAGGGTGTGAAAGAGAAACGTACACATAGAGATGCCAGTATACAAGACGAGGATTAGAACTGGAATTGTTCAATGTTCAGTCTGCTATGTTCCATCCGTGTCCCCCCCCCCTCCCACCCACACTCTACCCTCCCCTCCCCCCCCCCCCCCCCCCCCCCCCCTCCAACAGACGCACGCACTGGGTTCACTCCAATCCTCTTTGTGGCCTCTGGTGCTGAAGGCGATGGCAAAGGATCTGCACCTCCTCCGCTGCTCCATGGGGAACTGTCTCTAGACTCTCTCAGTCCTCTCTCTGTGTCTGTCTGTCTGTCTGTCTGTCTGTTTGTCTGTCTGTTTGTTTGTCTGTCTCTCTGTCCCTCCCTCCCCCACTCTCTCTCTCTCTCTCTCTCTCTCTCTCTCTCTCTCTCTTCTTTCTCTCTGTCTGTCTCTCTGTCCCTCACTCCCTCCCTCCCTCCCCCCTCTCCCTCTTCTTTCTCCTTGTCTGTCTCTCTGTCCCTCCCTCCCTCCCTCCCTCCTCCCCCCCTCTCTCTCCCTGTGTGTGTCTCTCTCCCTCTCTCTCTCTCTCTCCCTCTCACTCTCTCTCTCTCTCCCTTCCGTTCTCTCTGTCTTCCCTACCCCCCCCCTCCTCTCTCTCTCTGTTCTCTCTCTTCCTCCCCTTCTCTCTCTCCCTCCCTCTCACTCTTTCTCTCCCCCTTCCGTTCTCTCTGTCTTCCCTACCCCCTCCTCTTTTGTTCTCTCTCTCTCTCTGTTCTCTCTCTCTCTCTTCCTCTTTTCTCTCTCTCCCCCTCTCTCTCTCTTTCACTCTCTCTCTCTCTCTCTCTCTCTCTCTCTCTCTGTTTCTCTCTCTCTTTCTGTCTCTCTCTCCCTCCCTCCCCACCTCTCTCTCTCTCTCTCTCTCTCTCTCTCTCTCTCTCTCTCTCTCTCTCTCTCTCTCTCTCTCTCTCTCTCTCTCTCGCTCTTTAGAATGGGTGGCCACCTATCAGTGTGTGAAAAATGGTCTTATGGAAATGCAGACCTTCAAGTAGTTAATTCATATAGATATCTTGAAATGATGTTTTCAACAAAATTAACTGTCCGCTACGCATGGGAAGAATCTCTAAGAAAAGGGAAAAAAGGTACTATTGAAATTCTGAAATCCCTGAGAAAACTGAATTGTACAGACTGTAGTATATTTTGGAAAATGTTTGATACACAGATAAAACCTCTTCTTACATATGCAGCTGACATTTGGGGCTTACATGAAAATTCGAAGATGGAAAAAGCGTTTCCTTCAAGTACCTATTCATTCATCCAACACCGTTTTATATGGAGAGATGGGCAGATACCCTTTGTACATAAGTACATTTGTGAAATGTATTAAGTACTGGTTGAAGATCTTGAAGCTACCCCAGTCCCGTTTGAGCAGGCAAGCCTATGATATGATGCTTTTAGAAATGGAAAAAGGTAAAGAAAACTGGGCTCATAAAGTAAAGAAAGTCCTTTCAGAACAGGGTTTTGGAATAGTGTGGATGGCCCAGGAAGTAGGGAATGAGCATCAGTTTATTGCGGAATTTAAAGACAGGCTTATTTGTTCTTTTAAACAGAATTGGCTCTCAGATATGGAAAGTAAAGAAAAATAT
>CM031626.1:25967959-25977959 GCA_018398815.1 Conus ventricosus | reverse complement strand
CCAACTCATGGGTCCTATCCATGGGTCCAACTCATGGGTCCCATTCATGGGTCCCATTCATGGGTCCTGTTCATGGGTCCTGTTCATGGGTCCTGTTCATGGGTCCTGTTCATGGGTCCTATTCATGGGTCCTATTCATGGGTCCAACTCATGGGTCCTATTCATGGGTCCAATTCATGGTCCAATTCATGAGTCCTATTCATGGGTCCAACTCATGGGTCCTATTCATGGGTCCTATTCATGGTCCTATTCATGGGTCCAACTCATGGGTCCTATTCATGGGTCCTATTCAGGGGTCCCATTCATGGGTCCCATTCGTGGGTCCTGTTCATGGGTCCAATTCATGGTCCTGTTCATGGGTCCCATTCATGGTCCCATTCATGGGTCCTATCATGGGTCCAACTCATGGGTCCTATTCATGGGTCCCATTCATGGGTCCTATTCATGGGTCCAACTCATGGGTCCTAATCATGGGTCCAACTCATGGGTCCTATTCATGGGTCCTATTCATGGGTCCTATTCATGGGTCCCATTCATGGGTCCCATTCATGGGTCCTGTTCATGGGTCCTGTTCATGGGTCCTGTTCATGGGTCCCATTCATGGGTCCTGTTCATGGGTCCTGTTCATGGGTCCTATTCATGGGTCCTATGCATGGGTCCAACTCATGGGTCCTATTCATGGGTCCCATTCATGGGTCCAATTCAGCAGGCGCAGGGCCTCTTCGCAAGCAATATTCTCTTCCTTTCTTTGGCGTTCCCGGCCATGCTACATCCTCAATCCAGTAGTGAGGTGGAGTCAGCAGTCCGCCACAGTGACCCCACCGGTCCTCGCAGCGTCTCCTGGACCTCAGCCGGACTGGGCCACGTCTGGCGTCTCAAGGCTTCCTGTATTGCTTCTCCAGTCGCTGTGGCTGGGCCCCTTTAAGGTTGCGGGCGCTGTCACCGCCTGGTGAACCACGGGACGAGCACCATACCGTCGAATACCAGTCTGCATGGCCATACTGGGTGAGATGCGTAGTGTCTGGTCTTCTCCTGTGCTTGTGACTCTGCAGGAGGTCTGTCCGCTGGCCTCAGCTGACACATTCCGACTTCAGAGCAGCTCATGGTTGTCTGATTACCCTGGTAACACTGGGCTAACGTACACCAGACAGTGCGTGTTTGGACTCCAAGTTTTCCTTATCTTAGGCTATGTTGGTTGGCGGCACCTTCGTCTGTATCACCCCCAATCCAACAACCAGGGTACGTGCCTCTACGCTGTATAGCCCAGGGCGAGGCCGCTACGCTGTGTAGCCCAAGGTGAGGCCTCTACGCTGTATAGCCCAGGGCAAGGCCTCTACGCTGTATAGCCCAGGGCGAGGCCTCTATGCTGTATAGCCCAGGGCAAGGCCTCTACGCTGTATAGCCCAGGGCGAGGCCTCTATGCTGTATAGCCCAGGGCGAGGCCCCCTACGCTGTACAGTCCAAGGCGAGGCCTCTATGCTGTATAGCCCAGGCGAGGCCTCTACGCTGTACAGCCCAAGGCGAGGCCTCTACGCTGTATAGCCCAGGGCGAGGTCTCTATGCAGTACAGCCCAGGGCGAGGCCTCTACGCTCTGCAGGCCAGGGCGAGGCCTCTACGCTGTATAGCCCAGGGCGAGGCCTCTACGCTGTAATAGCCCAGGGCGAGGCCTCTATGCTGTATAGCCCAGGGCAAGGCCTCTATGCTGTATAGCCCAGGGGAAGGCCTCTATGCTGTATAGCCCAGGGCGAGGCCTCTACGCTGTATAGCCCAGGGCGAGGCCTCTATGCTGTATAGCCCAGGGCGAGGCCTCTACGCTGTACAGCCCAGGGCGAGGCCTCTATGCTGTACAGCCCAGGGCGAGGCCTCTACACTCTGCAGGCCAGGGCAAGGCCTCTACGCTGTATAGCCCAGGGCGAGGCCTCTACGCTCTGCAGGCCAGGGCAAGGCATGCCGTACAGCCCAGGGCGAGGCCTCTACGCTCTGCAGGCCAGGGCGAGGCCTCTATGCTGTACAGCCCAGGGTGAGGCCTCTACGCTCTGCAGGCCAGGGCGAGGCCTCTACGCTGATAGCCCAAGGCGAGGCCTCTACGCTGTACACCCAGGACGAGGCCTCTACGCTGTATAGCCCAAGGCGGAGGCCTCTACGATGTACAGCCCAGGGCGAGGCCTCTACGCTGTATAGCCCAAGGCGAGGCCTCTACGATGTACAGCCCAGGGCGAGGCCTCTACGCTCTGCAGGCCAGGGCGAGGCCTCTACGCTGTACAGCCCAGGGCGAGGCTCTATACGCTGTACAGCCCAGGGTGAGGGCAAGCAATATATAAATCGGGTCTCAGTCCTATTTTCTTGGACTTTCTTCCATCTTACACTTTTGTTCCTTCAAAAATTGACAATGACGGAAAATTTATCAGCCTGCACTTCTCCATCCCCACTCCTTCCTTCCCCTCTCTCTCTCTCTCCTCTCTCTCTCTCTCCATATATATATATATATATATATATATAGAATGCTGAACAATTAAGTAGTGGGGGAAAACAAGTGCAGGTTAACAATTCTTCAGTCGTTATAGTAATGACTTGGCAAAGATTTAAACTTAAAAATATATATATTTATATGTAGTTGGTGATTGGGTCTGTGGGTGTGCTCGGCAGCGGGAGGGTGGTGTTTTTCGCCGGTGGGCCCTGCAGTCATGAAATACAGGCTGGTACACCCATGGGGATACTGTTTTTAAGGCTGTTGTGAGTTGCATCCTGTAGTCTGATTTACCTCTGTTCAGGAGCAGTTATGTCCCTAGATATCTTAATGGAGTGTCCTGCGCGTGCCTGTACCCATCGTCAACACAGCGCAGGCCTCCAAGGGTGGAACAGGACTGCTCTAAAGGCAGGTGAAGACAGTGCTTCTCTGGTCCTCCCCAGCACCTTTGGGTGTGTCTTTTTCTTATATATATATATATATATATTGAATTATAAACAAAGCTTGCTCTTATGTCTTAGATTGAAAAAATAGGGGGAGATACGCATTCATATCTGCAGTGGTAGATGATTCTGCCTAACTAACAGTATGTGCATGAGTGGGTGAATGGGAGAAAATAAAAATAAATGCTTCTCAAAATGAGCCTTCAGCAAGCTTATATTCTCCAAGAGGGAGACATCCTCCAATAGGGAGGGAAACTCACTAACATAAACTCCTGGTCATATACCGATATTTCGAAACTTGGTGGTTTCTCCCCAGTGACCGCGGAAAGTGGTAATTTGACTCCTCTGCCTTTTCAGTTTTAAAGAAGAATGCAATCCCAGAAAAGGTTGGTGTGCAATACCGTAGTATGTTTGTTGAGTTTTCAAAAAACCAACCAAAGGTGCCATCTAAGAAGCAAAAGAAAATCATAAAAGAGCAAAACAAACTACATTTTCTTGTGAAAAATAGAAAATATAAAACGATATCCTCTAAGACACAAGTGCTGAGGGCTAGTTCTTGGAATGAATCCGCAAGGGACTAAAATACAACAAACTAATAAATTCCAAGGATAAGTACCGCACCGTTCCAGCAACTTACAGAGCAGCTTGGTGTTGCAATGACTGCAAGAAATATTGAATTATAAACAAAGCTTGCTCTTATGTCTTAGATTGAAAAAATAGGGGGAGATACGCATTCATATCTGCAGTGGTAGATGATTCTGCCTAACTAACAGTATGTGCATGAGTGGGTGAATGGGGAAAAATAAAATAAATGCTTCTCAAAATGAGCCTTCAGCAAGCTTATATTCTCCAAGAGGGAGACATCCTCCAATAGGGAGGGAAACTCACTAACATATAACTCCTGGTCATATACCGATATTTCGAAACTTGGTGGTTTCTCCTCAGTGACCGTGGTAGATGACTCTGCAGATATGTATGCTTATCTCTCCCCCTATTTCTTCAATCTAAGACATAAGAGCAAGCTTTGTTTATAATTGAATATTTCTTGCAGTCATTGCAACACCAAGCTGCTCTGTAAGTTGCTGGAACGGTGCTCGGTACTTATCCTTGGAATTTATTAGTTTGTTGTATTTTAGTCCCTTGCGGATTCATTCCAAGAACTGGCCCTCAGCATTTTGTGTCTTAAGAGGATTCTTTTTATATTTTCCACTTTTCACAAGAAAATGTAGCTTGTTTTGCTCTTTCATGATTTTCTTTTGCTTCTTAGGTGGCACCTTTGGTTTTTTTTTTAAAAACTCAACAAACATACTACGGTTATTGCACACCAGCCTTTTCTGCGATTGCATTCTTCTTAAAACTGAAAAGGCAGAGGAGTCAAATTACCACTTTCCGCGGTCACTGAGGAGAAACAACCAGGTTTCGAAATATCGGTATATGACTAGGAGTTATATGTTAGTGCGTTTCCCTCCCTATTGGAGGATGTCTTCCCCCTTGGAGACTATAAGCTTGTTGAAGGCTCATTTTGAGAAGCATTTCCCCCCCCCCCCATTCACCCACTCAAGTACATTAGGCAGAATCATCTACCACTGCAGATATGTTGCTTATCTCTCCCCCTATTTCTTCAATCTAAGACATAAGAGCAAGCTTTGATTATAATTCAATATATATATATTTTGGGGATATATGTACACATACACTGAACATGTGGTGGGTGAGTCGTACGTACACTGTGCAGATGAAAAGTGGAAACCCTGTCTGAAACACGAATCCACCTGAAGCGATGTGCCAACTCCCCAGCACTCTCTCAAAGGAGGTGAAAAACCTTTGATATAAATCACTACGTAGAGTATAATTCTGTCCTCTTCCTCTGTACTGACACCGTGTTACTGGACTGGCAGTCTGCAAAGACAAAAAAAAAAAGATCCTTGAGAGGGACACCCAACGTGTGGAAACAGAACAGAGAATATTGACCAACCAACCACGAGCTAGGTTTGTACCAAGCTGAGCAGCTCAAGACATACATCAGTTTGTACCCATCAATACAACCAGGAAAGAACTCGAACCCGATATCCAATGTCTTCTGTAAAGGCCAAAGTTCCGTTAGGTTCCTATAGAAGATGCGTGTACAAGAAATCATAGTGATTGAAAGATAGTGTATTAACACATGTACACCGTTTATGACCCCCCCCCCCCCCCTAACACACACACACACACACACACACACACACACGCACGCACGCACGCACGCACGCACGCACGCACGCACACACACACACACACACACACACACACACACACACACACACGCAACAAACCCCCCCCCCAAAAAAAAAAAAAAAAAAAAAAAAAATACAACGACCGCTCTCGCCTTCAATGTCTGATACAAAAAGATACAAAGTTTCCTTTGGGTTTCGCTGTTATTAGCAGACAATACTAAAATGAAACGAAAGATATTAGATTTTTTGGGGTAATATTTAGGGGCAACATACTGTTTTTTTAAACTGTCTAACAAAAGGACAGCACAACGTAAAATGTAATTCATTTTCAACAGACACATTACACAATGGACACAATACATTCTGTGTTTCATGTCTACTGTATCTTTCAAAATGCACCAGGAAAGAGACAAAGACGAGAGGACAGAAAAAAACAACCCACTCTCTAGTTCTAGAACACCTTCAATGTTTTAGGAACAGACATCGCATACGCACACACTGCTATGAAGTGTATGTCGTGGTTATTGAGGAAGAGAACACACACTGCTATGAAGTGTATGTCGTGGTTATTGAAGAAGGTAACACACACTGCTATGAAGTGTATGTCGTGGTTATTGAGGAAGGGAACACACACTGCTATGAAGTGTATGTCGTGGTTATTGAGGAAGGGAACACACACTGCTATGAAGTGTATGTCGTGGATATTGAAGAAGGAAACACACACTGCTATGAAGTGTATGTCGTGGATATTGAGGAAGGGAACACACACTGCTATGAAGTGTATGTCGTGGATATTGAGGAAGGGAACACACACTGCTATGAAGTGTATGTCGTGGTTATTGAGGAAGGGAACACACACTGCTATGAAGTGTATGTCGTGGTTATTGAGGAAGGGAACACACACTGCTATGAAGTGTATGTCGTGGATATTGAAGAAGGAAACACACACTGCTATGAAGTGTATGTCGTGGTTATTGAGGAAGGGAACACACACTGCTATGAAGTGTATGTCGTGGATATTGAGGAAGGGAACACACACTGCTATGAAGTGTATGTCGTGGATATTGAGGAAGGGAACACACACTGCTATGAAGTGTATGTCGTGGATATTGAAGAAGGAAACACACACTGCTATGAAGTGTATGTCGTGGATATTGAGGAAGGGAACACACTGCTATGAAGTGTATGTTGTGGATATTGAGGAAGGGAACACACTGCTATGAAGTGTATGTCGTGGATATTGAGGAAGGGAACACACTGCTATGAAGTGTATGTCGTGGATATTGAGGAAGGGAACACACTGCTATGAAGTGTATGTCGTGGATATTGAGGAAGGGAACACACTGCTATGAAGTGTATGTCGTGGATATTGAGGAAGGGAACACACTGCTATGAAGTGTATGTCGTGGATATTGAGGAAGGGAACACACTGCTATGAAGTGTATGTCGTGGTTATTGAGGAAGAGAACACACAGTAGTAAGCTGGCTGAATCATTCTGCATCGTGGGACTGTTCGTGAGAGAGACAATACTACCTGGAGGATCAAAGGCGGGGGACCAAAGCGGACAACCCCCACCTTTCTGTTGAAGTGAGAGCAATCAATTAAACCATCAACGTTCTCTTCGCGGCTACCAGACTACCTCATTCACCCACCCACCCACCCCTCTTCCTCTCTCTTTCTCTCTCTCTCTCTCTCTCTCTCTCTCTCTCTCTCTCTCTCTCTCTCTCTCTCTCTCTCTCTCTCTCTCTCCCTGCATTCCCACACTCTCACGGTTCCCTCCTCTCCCTCCACTCCCCCCCCCCTCCCTGTTGTCTTGTCTTTCTCTCTCTCTCTCTCTCTCTCTCTCTCTCTCTCTCTCTCTCTCTCTCTCTCTCTCCTGCATTCCCACACTCTCACGGTTCTCTCCTCTCCCTCCTCTCCCCCCCCCCCTCCCTCCCTCCCTGAAGTCCGATGACGTGTCGACCACCATCCGTCACACGAAGCCTATCCCGCTAGGGGGCGGCACATGACATCCGTCATCTTCCCTGTCGCGCGCTTGTCACCCCGATTGCTTGGTGACATTCAGGTTTAACGTCCTACCGACCAAAGGCTTCATGGATGACAGAAGAGAAGATGACCAAGGTAAGAGAGTAAGGGGCTATCTTAACCTATATTGATTGACACTTCCACAATGACGACATCCTAACAGAGTAAGGGTCTATATTACACTACACTGACACCACCACAACGACAACATTCTAACAGAGTAAGGGTCTATTTAATCCCACACTGACACCACCACAACGACAACATTCTAACAGAGTAAGGGCCTATATTACACCACACTCACACAACCACAACGACAACATTCTAGCAGAGTAAGGGTCTATATTACACCACACTCACACTACCACAACGACAACATTCTAACAGAGTAAGGGTCTATCAATTTTCATCCTACACTGACACCACCATGACAACATTCTAGCAGAGTAAGGGTCTACATTACACTATACTCACACCACCACAACGACAACGTCCTTACAGAGTAAGGGTCTATATTACACCACACTGACAACACCACAGCGAGAACGTCCTTACAGAGTAAGGGTCTATAATACACTACACTGACACCACCACAGCGACAACGTCCTTACAGAGTAAGGGTCTATAATACACGACACTGACACCACCACAGCGACAACGTCCTTACAGAGTAAGGGTCTATATTACACTACACTGACACCACCACACTGACAACATCCTAACAGAGTAAGGGTCTGTTTTATCCTACACTTACTACACCAGAACGACAACATCACAGAAGAGTGGGTGGGCCTGTCTTTTACCTTACACTAACGCGACCACAGCGACGACATTCCCAAAGGATAGGTGTCTATCTTACCAGAGCGACGACATTCCCAAAGGATAGGTGTCTATCTTACCACAGCGACGACATTCCCAAAGGATAGGTGTCTATCTTGCCGCAGCGACGACATTCCCAAAGGATAGGTGTCTATCTTACCACAGCGACGACATTCCAAAAGGATAGGTGTCTATCTTGCCCTACACTGACACCAGAAGAACGACAGCGACCAAGGAGAGGAGAAATGTACATTTACGCTCATATCATCAGAATGAGGAGATAGTTCGTTGAATTAGTCCTATCATTTTCAATTCATCTTCTTTAAAGCCCAGTAGAAATCTATATTTACGCTCCTATCATCAGAAAGACGAGATAGTTCGTTGAATTAGTCCGATCATTTTCAATTCATCTTCTTTAAAGCCCAGTAGAAATCTATATTTACTCTCCTTTCATCAAAAAGACGAGATAGTTCGTTAAATTAGTCCTATCATTTTCAATTCATCTCGTTTAAAGCCCAGCCGACCGTGTTGATAGGGGCGGGGGGGGGGGGGGGGGGGCAAGGTAGGTATCAATTAGGTTGTTACCTTGTCCAAATCGGTTTCTATGTGTGTTTATTGAACTAAACTAAATAGACCACACCAGTGTCTTTCCAAACTGTCTCAAACCGTCCTAAACCTGGGTGTGTTAACAAACAAAACTGGCATCAACTTGAAGTGATACGAGTATCTATCGCGTTGAAATATGGACCACCCTTGAACAGGACTGACAGTCATGGAGTCTGCTGCCAAGTGTTGATGTTGAGTGATGGTTCACAGCATACACTATCACATACAGTATCACATACTGGACATACTGTACATAGGGAGTCCCCTGCACTGTTTTAACAGATGGCAGTACTGAGTACATGCTTCTTCTGTGGGAGTGGCTCATCATATGGTATGTACCAAAGAGCATCATGCCTGTGTGTGTGTGTGTGTGTGTGTGTGTGTGTGTGTGTGTGTGTGTGTGTGTGTGTGTGTGTGTGTGTGTGTGTGTGTGTGTGTGTGTCTGTCTGTCTGTCTGTCTGTCTGTGTCTGTCCCCCCCCCCCCCTCTCTCTCTCTCTCTGTCCGTCTGTCCGTGCGTCTCTCTGAGTGCGTCTGTCTGCGTGTGCCTATCTGTCTCTCTGTCTGTTTGTCTGCCTGCCTTGCAGTCTGACTGTCTCTCGTTAAAGAAGATGATAACTGGGCTCAGCGGTGACTTAATCTCCATACAGGTGGGATCATCTCAAGTTTTAGATTCGAGTCTGTTAAAGGGCGATTTGTTTTCACTCACTCACTCACTCACACACACACACACACACACACACACACACACACACACACACACACACACACACACACACACACACACATCACACACACACACACACACACACACACACACACACACACACACACACACACACACACACTCCCCTTCTTCTTTACGACCCCCTGACGCAGGGTCAGGGTGCTAGCCTTTCGGATGAGGCGATAAATGGAGATGCTGAGCACACAGGACGCAGTTAGCCCACGACAAAAGAGCCCGGGCTAAAAACAGAATTAGTCTTCTGTCCACCAAGTTCTGCGGGGGCCGGAACGGCTCAGTTGGTAGAGCGCCGGACTCGTGATCCTGGGGTTGCGGGTTTGAATTTCGGTACAGGGGATTTTTCCCTCGGAGTTAACATTGGTTCTGACTCCATTCCCCATACAGTCCTTCGAATGAGACTATAAACCGAGGTTCAGGTTGCACACACGTAAAATCCCATCACCAACTTTTGGAAGAGAAAGGCCAGTTTGGCCTTGGGTATGGATGACACGTTACACATAGCATGCATCTTCCCCAAAGATGGAGTATGGCTGCCTTAATGGCGGGATAAAAAAAAACGGGCATACACACCAAACTCCACCGCCTGTCTATACAGGCAGCGTCCGCAGGAGTATCAGCCTGCGTACGCAGAAAGAAAGAAAGAAAGAAGGAAAGAAAATACCAAGTTCTGGAGGAAACA
>CM031626.1:25956842-25964342 GCA_018398815.1 Conus ventricosus | reverse complement strand
TCATCACACACACACACACACACACACACACACACACACACACACACACACACACACACACACACACACATCTCAATCAACTGCATCGTTTACACATTACACTTTTTTTTTCTCCAGTACGTATGTATAGTCAGGCTAATGTCTACGCATAGGTCAGTCATGATATCAAAAAGAAGTATCTTTACTTCATTTTTGAAAGCTGATAATTGGGAAATATTTCTGTGTTTTGCTGGAAGTTTGTTCCATTCTTTACAGCCACAGAAGGAGAAACTTGTTTTGAATAAATCTAAATTAGCTTTAGGAATAATGAATCTGAGCGAATCATGATGGTGATGTAAATGTACTATTGATTTAAATAATCTGGGCATGCGTCATGAACAATTTGTGCATAAGAATCAGAGTGTTGAATGTTATACATGAGTGAAGAGGCAGTATTCTATTGTACCTAAATACATCACGCATAGAAGGATCGGATTGCTTCTGACAGCTGATCATCTTATGGCTCGTTTTTGCAATGAACAAAGTGGTTTTAAAGTAGATGGCGCACACTTACCCCAGATTATAGAGCAGTAGTCTAATCGAGCCTGAACAAAAGCAAAATAATACATTTTTCGTGAATGTTCGTTGAGAAAGTGTTTTATCTGCGACAGCTGGAACACACAACACGAGACTTGTTTTGATTAGGTTATGGATCTGATCGTGCCAGGAAAGATTTTCATCGATGACGATGCCTAATAATTTGTGCTTTGCAACTTGTTTTATTGTTTTATCTTTGTACATTATTTTTAATTTTGCTATCTTTTATGACTTGTCTTTTTTGACGTGCACATATTAACATAGACTCGGTTTATGAGGGTGAACAAGCATGTCATTTGAATCACACCAGTCTTCCACTGATTTCATGCTTGCATTTAAATGATAATTAATTTCATCGATGCTATGACTAGAGTATTGTAAAGATGTATCATCAGCGAACAAATCACACACTGCATTTTGAATTGATAAAGGGAGATCATTTATGTAGAGGGAGAACAACAGGGGACCTAAGATGATCTCTGTGGCACGCCTCTTGGCAACAGTCTCTTAGAAGAAATAACACCTCGTGAAAAAACAGATTGCGTACGGTTCAACAAATAAGATCTAAAAAATGATTCCGTATTGTTATCGACGCCGTAAACATTAAGCTTTTTTTTAGCAGTATATTGTGATTAATTAAATCAAAAGCCTTTGTTAAATCAATTAAACACTACACCAACTGCTTTCCTGTTGTTGATATCTTTTAGCCACAAATTTGTGATCCGACACAAAGCCGTTTCACATGAATGTAGTTTCCTAAATCCTGACTGATTGATATACAACCCCTCTCCAGGTACTCCTTTTGCCACCTTTTCCCTTTTATTTATTTGAATACGAGTACAGCAGTCACTACTTTACTTTCTGATATACAACATTTATGTTTCTCAATAAAAGATGATAGATGGTGATGGATATGACGTTCTAATGGTTTTGAGACGGACGATAGCAGCGAAATTGGTCTGTAGTTATTTGGATCATCTAAATTCCCTTTTTTGTGCAGAGGGATAATTTTTGCATGTTTAAATGCATCTGGGAAGTAATATTTAGATAAACATAGATTAAAGAGGTATGTAAGAGAATCTACAATATATGGTACAAATAGTTTTAATATCTTGGGACTAATTCCATCAAAGCTGTATGAACTTTTATTTTTCAAAGTTGATAGATATAAAAACACTTCATTAACAGATATTAGGGGAATAGAAAACTTTGCGTGTATATTTTTTGCATCACAAAATTTCTGTAAATTCGCAGTATTAAAAATGCTAGTTTTATCTTTCCCTATGTTTAGCTTGTTACCAATATTGGCAAAATGATCATTTAGTGTTTTCTACTGGAATGGAACATTCCTGTCTTGATGAACACGGTCCCGTAAGTTTATTAATAGCTTTCCAAATAGAGGCTCCGTTGTTTTTATTTTGGACCAACTTTCTGAAAGAATCACATTTAGACTTTCTAATCATGTACTTCACAATGTTGCGTTTTCTCTTATACTCTTTGTCAGAGCCTACACTTTTTAAATCATCCCTCTCGTCCATGGCATTCAGAATATCCTGAGTGAGCCAGACAGGCAGGATATCTGATTTGACTCGCCTCTGGATCAATGGGATGTGTTTGTCGACAACATCAGAAAGGTTCTCGTCCAAAAGGCAAGGGCATCATCTGGATCGGTGTAGCTATAGATGTTTGCAAAAGGCGTGGAAATGAGATCAGATTGAAAAGCGTGTAAGTTGAAGTTTTTGAATGAACGAAATGTGATTACCAAACGACTTGCCTTTGGAACTTTAAAAACCCTTTTTGTTCCAAGTTACGCAAACAGCATTGTGGTCACTTGCACCAGTAGCGGTACACATATTTCTGCAAGTGCAGCAATGTTCGACGAATATATGTGGTCTATAAGGGTATTAGATTTTGAAGTAACTCTAGTCGGTAAAGAAATGCACTGATGAAGATAAATGAATTAGCAATGTTGGACCATTGGGAACAAGACTGAAACAGATCTATATTGAAATCTCCCAATAATAGTATTTCTGTTTTCAAAAGCCATACGTGTCCATCATCACACAAAAATCGTTATACCAGCTAGACTTACTTTTAGGATGTCTGTATACAAATCCGACAAGAATTGACGCTAATGTCTACTTTTTGACTGAATTTCAAGCCACGTTACTTCAATATTTTTTATGACAAAGATCATTACGAATTTTGTATGGGACATCTTTTTGGACGTAGACAGCAATACCTGTTTTCAAGAATATTTTCAGGATTTCTCCGGACTATTGAGTATCCAGGAATAGATATTGAATTGTCACCAACGCGGCTGTTTGTCCATGCCTCAGAAAATCCAAAGACATGGAAAGGTTTATGATTATTATGAATGATTTTTGATACGTCAGACATTTTGTTTATGAGATGACAAATATTTAGTGACCTATGCGCAGACCGTCATTGACGGGCCAGTTCGATACATTCACATTGGTTGACATTAGTGAAAGGAGGGAAGCAGCGCTACCTGGAGGTATACAGAATTACCACGTGAAATGGAGAGGATACGGAAATGATTAGTTCAGAATAATTATAGTTCAACTAAGTGCATTGGTCATCTCATGGCTCACAACAGATACTCAAGTTATAGGGAAGTCCTGATGATTGCTAATGAGTGGAAAAACATGCAATCCGAACCCCTACTAAATAAGAGAATTAATTTGGGGTGGAGCTTCAGAGGGGGAAAGCAGTCTGCTGAGTAACAGAGAGGCAGGCTGGAAAAGGGAGTTGGATGTCCGGGAAATAGGTCAACATTCATATTTTGGTGGCCAAGACTTGAGTCACAGAACTGATTTACTTGGTCTAAATTGTAACTGTCGTTTCTTCTGTTTGATGACCGCGAGTAGATGTTGTAGCGCCGCCCCACACGGTGAGGGGACGTCTGTTGAAACACACGGTGAGCGGCGGCTACAGGATTGTCATGAGCGAGCTGCAGCTGGACGGTAGTCATGGCGAGGGGCGCCTGCATGGTGATCACTGTGAGCGGCGCCTGCACCGTAGTCACAATGAGCGGCGCCTGCAGGGTAGTTACGGTGAGCGGCGCCTGCAGGGTAAAAGTTACGGTGAGCGGCGCCTGCAGGGTAGTTACGTGAGCGGCGCCTGCAGGGTAAAAGTTACTGTGAGCGGCGCCTGCAGGGTAGTTACGGTGAGCGGCGCCTGCAGCGTAAAAGTTACGGTGAGCGGCGCCTGCAGGGTAGTTACGGTGAGCGGTGCCTGCAGGGTGGTCACGGTGAGGCGGCGCCTGCAGGGAAGTTACGGTGAGCGGTGTCTGCAGGGTAGTTACGGTGAGCGGCGCCTGCAGGGTAGTTACGGTATGTGGAGGCTGCAACGGTAGTCATGGTAAGAGGAGGCTGTAGGGTAGTCATGGCGAGTGGCGGCTGCAGGGTAGTTATGACGATCGGAGGCTGCAGGGTATTCAGGATGAGAGGCGGATGCATGATAGTCAGAATGAGGGGCGGATGCATGATAGTCAGGATGAGGGGCAGATGCAAAGTAATCATGGTGAATTGCGGATGCAGGATGATCAGGGTGAGCGGCGTTTAGTGGAAGGTCATGACAGGGACGGTTGATGGGATTTCACTGTAAGACACGGTTTGTGGGAATGAGCGATGATGGAAGGATGTGAACAGACAGAGTTTGAGTGACGATACGCTCCATTGTGGATGACTGAAAGGTGGAAAGAAGTTGTGTTGTAATTGTCATGCTGAACATTTCTGTGATTTCTGAATGCTGATGACTTTCCAGAGCGTGCTGTGCTTTGAGAACGAGAGCTCTCTAATGAATGTTTTATATATGCAGCTGTTTTGAGGTCCAGAACCAATTGTGCAGTTCCGGTTTTGTTTAAGTGAATATGGTCATGATAGAGTTGCGTTTTGAGGGTGTCTGAATGATGGGAAATGATCAATGAAGAGGGTTTCACGGCGTTTGCACACAGCAGACAGATTTTTGTTAGAAGGAAGAATTGTGTTGTTGAGGTTATGATCATCGATCGCAGGAACTATGGAAGTCATGTGTATACATGCTTCAGGGAAAGCACGTCGAACACTGGACAGAAGAGTGTCCCATGTATCTTCTGTAACGGCCCCTGACGGACAATCGTTTACCACCCACATGAATGGTTACATGATGAACTTTTTTGTTTTCTTTTAACGTATCAAGCCAGTGCAAAAGATCAGAAATTGTCATCCCAGAACACAAATTTTATTCAGAAAGTTACCTGTGGTTGTCATTAGTCTGGGGTTTATGTATCTGATCAGTGAGTCCCCAATCAGCACGCTTGTTGCCTTGTCCAGGATTGAGAGGGTGACAAAATGTCAGAAGGTGATCGTTCAGTATTGACGGCTTTATGAGGTGATCCAGAGGGACTAAGGACCATATCGTCAGTATCAGGGTTTGAATTTGTTTCTGTTCTTCACGATTTGGAAACGGGATTTACTGGGAGAAAGCGGTTTCTTCAATCTTTTTCTCAATGCAGAAACGATTTGAAACAGGAATAGAAATCTCCTCCACAGTATCTTGGGGTGGAATGTTTGTCTGTGTGGAAACTGAAGATGTGGGAGTGTGTTGGCTTTTCAAAGTGTTGAGTTCAAACTGTACAGTGGTCAGTAGTGTTTTCATTGATTTATTTTCATTGTAAAGAATTGACATGTTCCTTTCTAGGACAGAGATCGTTGTTGCAAAAGCATGAAGTTAGCATTTGTAAGTCCAGAAGTATTTCCCTCCATAGGCAAAGGAAGAACAGGCTTAGAACACTCTGGGAGTAATACCTGACAGGTCGACATACTGATTGGGGGAGGACAGAGGGCAATGGTGTAGATAATGGTGTGATACTATTACTTGGGACAGTGGATGGCAATGGTGTGGTCAATGGTATGGATGACAAAGGTGTGGTCAATGGTGTGGATGACAATGGTATGGTCAATGGTGTGGATGATAAGGTGTGGTCAATGGTGTGGATGACAATGGTGTGGTCAGTGGTGTGGATGACAATGGTGTGGTTAATAGGGGGGACAATGATGGAATGGAGGACAATGATGTGGAGGACAATGGAATGTAGGACAATGATGAGGCGGACAATGGAATGGAGGACAATGATGTGGAGGACAATGGAATGGAGGACAATGATGAGGAGGACAATGGAATGGAGACAATGATGAGGAGGACAATGGAATGGAGGACAATGGTGTTGACAAGGGTGTGGGAGACAAAGGTGTGGATAAGGGTGTGGAGGACGAGAGTGTGGGGAGTGTAATCTCTGAGATCTGAGCAGGGAGAGGCACAGATTTGATGGCCTTGACAGAGGCCTCTCGACCCGCGTGCTGATCGTAGAGGGCCTCAACTAGCTCTTTCAGAATTCTGAATTCTTCCCTTACCCACTGCATGCAACTTTTCCCCTGTATCAAAACTTTGAATGTGGAATAGTACACAGTTATTTTCAGTCTTTGTTCATTTTTGAAAAAAATGGTCACCTTTGTGAGCGCAAGCTCGTCACTGTCCGGAAGGCAAATAGGATTTGAGGAGTGGATTTCATCATCAAGTTTTAAATGCAAATCATTTTTCCCACCTTTGTCCTGGTCTTGCCAGATAACATAGAAACCTGGGATGTCTTGGACCTGGCCGTGGTAGCGAAGGAGTAAGGTCCTCCGCCACAGACCCAGGCATCCCCGTCTACACGTAAAAGTTACTTGCCGGGTTGGATCGAGCGTTTTCTTTATCCTATGTACCGGCGATGATCCCTTTTACAATGCACCTTTTTGATGACTTAGTCATAGTTAAAAGAAAGAAAATAGAACAGTTGACTACTAGCTAAAACCTAATAAAATGACGCAACGTTAAGTCTGTGTTATTACGTCAGTAGCTCACTATCGAAAGTACGTCATCCGATGACGGAACATATATGTCTTTGGTGCGGCGTTTGAAATAAACAAATGAAATATATAAAAACCTGTTGACTGATTCATCAAATGAGCAACTGAATCGTGACAAACAGACACCTTACGTGCATACATAACACTCGACTGCTTTGCATATTCCTATTTCAGCAGTGTTCTTAAACATCGTTGGTCAGACATCTGAGTCCAGAAGTTCTCCCGCAGCGATCAAAACATCAAAACGCTGGAGCAGAATTCACATAAAGACAAAAATCGGAAAACAGTCCACAGAAGCAAAATCCATACCTGCAGACACGCAGAAAACTCACTGTTCACAAAAAAAGTTAGATGCATATTTACACGTGATAAAAATGTATAAAAACCAGGTAGCTGAGCAATTTAAGGGCCCAGTCCTCGCTGTCTGTTGTCTGTGTCAGCCATCTTAAACCGGAAGAGGAAGAAAGAAGAAGAAGAAGAGAAGAAGGAGGAGGAGGAGGAGGAGGAGGAGGAGGAGAAGAAGGAGGAGGAGGAGGAGGAGGAAGAGGAGGAGGAGGAGGAGGAGAAGAAGAAGAAGAAGAAGAAGAAGAAGAAGAAGAAGAAGAAGAAGAGGAGGAGGAGGAGGAGGAGGAGGAGGACGAGGAGGAGGAGGAGGAGGAGAAGAAGGAAGAAGAAGAAGAAAGAAGGAGAGGAGGAGGAGAGGATGAGGAGGAGGAGAGGAGAGGAGGAGGAGGAGGAGGAGGAGAAGAGGGGGAGGAGAGGAGAGGGGAGAGGTGGAGAAGAAGAAAAGAAAAGAAGAAGAAGAAGTAGAAGAAGAAGAAGAAGAGAAAAGAAGAAGAAGAAGAAGAGCAGCAGCAGCAAAAACAACAACAACAACAACAACAACAACAACAACAACAACAACAACAACAAGATATTAACCCGCATCACAACAGCAAACGCAGGAGGAAAACGAATAATTTCTACAGACATTAGATTGACGTTATGCATAAAACTTTTTTTTTTTATTATT
>CM031626.1:25948330-25950830 GCA_018398815.1 Conus ventricosus | reverse complement strand
GTAAAGCGCTTAGAGCTTGGTCTCTAGCCCAGAATGGGCGCTATATAAGTATTCATTATAATAATTTATATAATAATAATGATGATAATAAAGCAAGTTTTTTCTGTAGATGCAGCCCCGAGGGAGAGAGACATGAAGAAGAGACAACAAAAAAATCAAAATAATGAAACCTTGGAGATCATGCTAAAAAAAAAATAAAAAAAAAGGCCAGACAACAGACCAAAAAGGGGGTGTGAAAGAACGGAACAATTTGGAGCCGTTCGCAGAGAAGTTGAATTCCAGAGTCTCTCTTCGGTGCCTGAATGTAGCAGGGAGATGGCAGAGGACTCAACACTGAGACGATCTGCAGAATCAGCCAGCTTCTCCTGTGGGCTGTTGGTGATGCTAGGCTCCCCACTTATTTAGGCCACCGGTCACCGGTGCCCCCCTCCCCCGTCTCCCTTTCCCTCCCTCCTCCGTCCACAGATCGAATCTGCCCCGTTCATCGACAGATCTGCCCGCCCCCAGTAGGAAGGACCCCTCGTCCGTGCTGATCCAATCAGCGATCACAGCCCTTCTGCGCATGCGTGCATGCTTTGCGCCCTCTTCTGGTAGAGTCGGGGGTCACACGCACGTCCGGTGCCCTGGTGCTCCTCCAAGAAGCTGGCGTGAGAACACAGCACGGAGAGAGGAGGGTGGGGAGAGGAGAGGAGGAGGGCAGGGGAGCGATCAGTTGGTTTTAACGACCGTGTGGTTTTGCTATTAGGTCAGTTCCAGGGTCCTGTTCTCCATCTAGGACTCCTGCTGATTGAAACAGCAACCATCTGTCCACATTGACACCCCCCCCCCCCCCGCTCACCCCCCCCCCCCCCCCCCCCCCTCCTCCTCTTTTCATTCCCAACCTTTGATCGGTGACTTAGAGAACAGGTTGCTGGGGTACAAGGGACCAACTGTCCTACTGGGCGGTTGATGCATGGAACAAACATCGTGACGACCATACTCCAAGGCCCAGGACGGGTCCATTCTCATGGGTTATCCCCCCATAGTTCGCACAGCCTTGGGTCAGAGTTCGGGGGTTACAGCAAAGGTCAAGGAGTAACGACAAAGTGTGAACACGTGAAAATCGCCCTAGCTCTGTGAAGAAAAACGAATGTGAAAAGAGTGATTTTGTCCTGGAATTCGGGTCAGTAGCTTAGTTCAATGCCATATGTCAGCAGAATCTAGCAGAATGATGCATGACGTGTGGTCTCCTCGTGCTTCTACGCCACTGGTAGGGCACAAGGGTTTGGCAGTGAAAACGCTAGCAGACGACAGGAAAATGAAGGGTCATGTGGATCGTGCTTGCATAGAAAAAGAATCGGACATGAGACCTGCCTCAGGGTCAGCTATGGTATGGGTCAAGGGCTGGACATGGGATCTGCCTCAGAGCCAGGTATGGTGTGGGTCAAGAGCTGGACATGGGATCTGCCTCAGAGCCAGGTATGGTGTGGGTCAAGGGCTGGACATGGGATCTGCTCAGAGTTAGATATAGTATGGGTCAAGGGCTGGACGTGAGATCTGCCTCAGAGGTAGATATGGTGTGGGTCAAGGGCTGGACTGTGCGATGAATGTAATGTTGAAGGCTGATCTCCGTTCATTCCTCTGTAGTTTGGATTTCGTACAGGTCCGAGTCCACGATTACAGAGTAGGCTCCAAACGCCGTATATCCTCTTTTACACCAACCGAGTCCGAACCTCAGCCGTTGGCACAACCGATTCACTGCAGAGCCCAGTTCTTGACCCACACTGTGCCAGACTTGGAGGCAGATTCATGTCTGCTTCTTTTTGTATTACAGCACGACCCCCATGACCCTTCCTCTGTCTGTCGGCTGTCAGACTTTTCACTTCCACGTCCTTGTGCGCTACCAAATGTCGAAGAAACACAAGAAGTCCGCAAGTCATGTATCATTCTGCTCCCCTGGCTGACATATGGTACTGAACTCTACAAGTCCACAAGTCACGCATCATTCTGCTATGCTTGCTTACATAATTATGGCATTGAACTCTAGAAGTCCACAAGTCACGCTCATTCTGCTATCTTGCTGACATATAGCACTGAACTCTAGAAGTCCAAACATGCATCATTCTGCTATCTTGCTGACATATAGCACTGAACTCTAGAAGTCCATAAACCATGCATCATTCTGCTATCTTGCTGACATATAGCACTGAACTCTAGAAGTCCATAAACCATGCATCATTCTGCTATCTTGCTGACATAATTAGCACTGAACTCTAGAAGTCCATAACCATGCATCATTCTGCTATCTTGCTGCATATAGCACTGAACTCTAGAAGTCCATAAACATGCATCATCTGTATCTTGCTGACTATAGCATTGAACTCTAAAGTCACAAGCCATGCATCATTCTGCTATCCTCCTTGCTGACATAATATGGCATGAACTCTAGAAGTCCACAAACCATGCACCGTTCTGCTATCTTGCTACATAATAGCACTGAACTCTAGAAGTCCACAACCAT
>CM031626.1:25933330-25943330 GCA_018398815.1 Conus ventricosus | reverse complement strand
ATGCCAATGTATCACAGGATATTAGTTATGCGGTGATGAGGCATGCCAATGTATCACAGGATATTAGTTATGCGGTGATGAGACATGCCAATGTATCACAGGATATTAGTTATGCGGTGATGAGGCATGCCAATGTATCACAGGATATTAGTTATGCGGTGATGAGGCATGCCAATGTATCACAGGATATTAGTTATGCGGTGATGAGGCATGCCAATGTATCACAGGATATTAGTTATGCGGTGATGAGGCATGCCAATGTATCACAGGATATTAGTTATGCGGTGATGAGGCATGCCAATGTATCACAGGATATTAGTTATGCGGTGATGAGGCATGCCAATGTATCACAGGATATTAGTTATGCGGTGATGAGGCATGCCAATGTATCACAGGATATTAGTTATGCGGTGATGAGGCATGCCAATGTATCACAGGATATTAGTTATGCGGTGATGAGGCATGCAATGTATCACAGGATATTAGTTATGCGGTGATGAGGCATGCCAATGTATCACAGGATATTAGTTATGCGGTGGATGAGGCATGCCAATGTATCACAGGATATTAGTTATGCGGTGATGAGGCATGCCAATGTATCACAGGATATTAGTTATGCGCGGTGATGAGGCATGCCAATGTATCACAGGATATTAGTTATGCGGTTGATGAGGCATGCCAATGTATCACAGGATATTAGTTATGCGGTGATGAGGCATGCCAATGTATCACAGGATATTAGTTATGCGGTGATGAGCATGCCAATGAATCACAGGATATTAGTTATGCGGTGATGAGGCATGCCAATGTATCACAGGATATTAGTTATGCGGTGATGAGGTATGCCAATGTATCACAGGATATTAGTTATGCGGTGATGAGGCATGCCAATGTATCACAGGATATTAGTTATGCGGTGATGAGGCATGCCAATGTATCACAGGATATTAGTTATGCGGTGATGAGGCATGCCAATGTATCACAGGACAAACGAACAAACAAACAAACAAAAAGAAACACGATGACATAATGTGTGTGAGTTTAAGAACAGAAGCGCCAGAGAAAAACAAACAAGATGCATAGCAATAAACGTACTCCCAGTTTATCCTGAATACGCGTGAGATATTCCATAAAGAGGAAAAACCGTCTTGGGCTGGTGTAACCGTTAGTAATGGCTATTCTGGTAAACATCGGCCATCGTCTGTGACCTAAAATGAACATACTACATATTTTCAGAAAGATCGGCCAAGAACTTTCTGAGATTTCCATAAAGAAGAAAACCATTATAGGCCGTTCGCAACGGCTATAACGGTAAACCAAAAACATCGGGCATCATCTGTAACCCATAATGAAGATACCTGCTAATTTTCACAAAGATCAGCCAAGTACTTTCGGAGATATTCCATAAAGAAGAAAAGCGTTACAGGCCGTTACAGCCGTTTGTAACGGCTATAACGGTAAACAAAAACATCGGGCATCATCCGTAACCCATAGTGAACATACCTGCTAATGTTCACAAAGATCAGCCAAGTACTTTCTGAGATATTCCATAAAGAAAAAAAACAAAACAGCATTACAGGCTGTTACAGCCGTTAGTAATGGCTATAACGGTAAACTAAAAACGTCGGGCATTATTTGTGACCCATAATGAACATACCTGCTAATTTTCACAAAGATCGGCCAAGTACTTTCTAAGATATTCCATGAAGAAAAACAACCGTTACAGCCGTTAGTAACGGCTATAACGGTAAACTAAAACATCGTGCATTATTCGTGACCCATAATGAACATACCTGCTAATGTTCACAAAGATCGGCCAAGTACTTTCTGAGATATTCCATGAAGAAGAAAAGCGTTACAGGCCGTTACAGCCGTTAGTAACAGAATAACGGTAAACTAAAACATCGGACATTATTTGTGACCCATAATGAACATACCTACACATTTTCAGAAAGATCGGCCACGTACTTTTTGAGATATTCTATAAAGAAGAAAAAAAAAAAACCGTTACAGGCTGTTATAGCCGCTAGTAACGGCTGTATTGGTAAATTAAAACGTCGGGCATCATCCTTGACCCATAATGAACATACCTACAAATTTTCAGAAAGATCGACCCGGTAGTTGTGTCTAGAGCGAGTGGAACACATTTTGACCACGGACACAGACAGACAGACACACAGACACACACACACACAGACAGTATTTCTTCGTTCCCATTCTAAAGTACTCCTGTTCTTTAAGAACTGGAGTACAAAAACAAAACCCGCTACTTACTGTCCGTTTCATTGAAAGTGTTTGATGTAGTCTGATTCCGAGAATGTTTTTGGATGATTGAAGTGATCACCACTACCTGTCCCCATGGGCTCACAGGCAATCAGTCTGGCAAATCCAAGCGTACCCACTGATGTTACCAGGGATGGACGATGAGGAAAAGGTAGGGTAGGAGGTGTGCGTAGAGGTTATGTGTTCTCTCTCTCTCTCTCTCTCTCTCTCTCTCTCTTCTCTTCTCTTTATTTCTACATCTCTGTGTGTAAGCCTAACACACACACACACACACACACACACACACACACACACCACACACACACACACAACACACACACGCACGTACACAAGCACGCACGCACACACGCACGCACGCACGCACGCACCTACACACACAAACACAACACACACACACACACACACACACACACACACACACCACACGCACGCACGCACGCACGCACGCACGCACGCACGCACATACACACGCACACACACACAACACACACACACACACACACACTGTGCCTGTGCATGGACATACACACAATCATACACACCAGAAACACCTCACCGCCAGCAAGACGGACTGCAGTCGCCAACACGTCCTAGCCCCACACTCAACCCCCTCCCACCCACCCACCCTTCCCTGCTCCCTCCTCCCACACCCCCCCCCCTCCCCCACACACACCCCCTTTACCCCCTCACCCCCTCTTCTCGTTCTCCCGCCAGTCCCCCCCCCCCCCCCCCCCTGCCCATGGCTCTGTTTTAATCAAGCTGCGCGCCCCTCTAGAACAAAAGACACGTGGTGACGGTTTTCTGCCCCACCCCCACAACCTCCCCTTCTAGCTATTAGGGTACCAGGTACTTTACTTGTCAGGCCACTTGTTACGGGTCACCCCCTTCCTCCCCCCCCCCCCCCACACTCTTCATCCCACTCACTCCTCTCTCTCCTCTCTCTCTCTCTCTCTCTCTCTCTCTTTCAGAGATCGAACCGGCCGTTCACCGATAGATCCGCTAACCTTCAGTGTGACGGCTCACCCGTGCCTTGTCCAATCAGCGCTCACACACGTCTGCACATGCGTGCACGCTGGCGCCCCCTTCTGGGAAACCCGTCATGCACTTCCGGTGCCCTGGTGTTCCTCAAAGTGGTTGCCGGCAGAACAAAGGATTGTGGGAGGGGTGGGAGATGGGAGGGGGGGGGTGGGGTGGGGGATCAGTTGGTTTTAGCAACTGTGTGATTTTGTTATGAGGGCGGTGCGGGGGGTCCTGTTTGCAGGCGATGACTCCTGCACAGCAGCAACGGCGATGATGTGTCTCGGTCACATCTCGCTTTCACAGAGGAGATACACTTCAGTGCTCTCTCTTCTCTCTGGCTGGTTATCTCTTTGGATTTGTCACAACACACACACACACACACACACACACACACACACCCCACAACACACACACACATGTATATATAAAATATATATATATATATATATATTTATAACACACACGCGCGCGCGCAGCCACACACACACACACACACACACACACACACACACACACACACACACACCACACACTACAATTACGTGCACGGATACAGATATACAGACAGGTGCACACGCTCACAAGTGCATGCCTTTTCACCCAATTCTTAACATGCACCTGATCCTAACACACACACACACACACACACACACACACACACACACACACACACACACACACACTTTGCATGCATGACCACCAACAAAACCATAAGAAAGTACATGGACACACATCATCACAAGCCAGACGTGAAACGCAACCCCGCACCCCCCCCACCCCACCCCCCACCCCCCACAAACCCCCTCCCACACTCATCCACACCTCTGCCTCACTCCTCACCCACCCTTTCCACTCCCAACATTCACCCTCCCTCCTTTTCATCAACAGTTCTGCTCTCTGCTGTGGCTAAGTGTTGATGGCGCTGTACGCTACTAGAAGGGAAGACACACAGTGACGCGCATTGGAGTGGCATTTCAGACTTTCTGTGTTGAAAGGAAGTTCTGCACCACTACAGCAAAAGATTACACAGTCATGGGCTTCTTCTTGTATGAAGCTCGACATTACTAGAAGAAAAGACACAAATAGCAGACATATCTGTGCTGTGTTCTCTCTCTCTCTCTCTCTCTCTCTCTCCTCCCCTTCTCTCTCTCTTCTCTATATATATTATATATATATATATATATAATAAATGCTTTTCAAAATGAGCCTTCAGAAAGCTTATATAGTCTACAAGGGGGAGACAATCTCCAAGGGGGAGGAAACTCACTAACATATAACTCCTGGTCAGATACCGGTATTTCGAAACCTGATTGTTTCTCCTCAGTGACCGCGGAAAGTGGTAACCTGACCCCTCTGCCTTTTCTGTTTTAAGAAGAATGCTATCCCAGAAAAAGGCTGGTGTGGAATACCGTAGTATGTTTGTTGAGTTTTCAAAAAACCAACCAAAGAGATAGCGTTCTTCTTAAAACCGAAAAGGCAGAGGAGTCAAGTTACCACTTTCCGCGGTCACTGAGGAGAAAACAATCAGGATTCGAAATACTGGTATCTGACCAGGAGTTATATGTTAGTGAGTTTCCTCCCCATTGGAGATTGTCTTCCCCTTGGAGACTATAAGCTTGCTGAGGGCTCATTTTGAGAAGCATTTATTATTCCCCATTCACCCTCTCAAGCACATACTGCTAGTTAGGCAGAATTAACTACCAGTGCAGATATGAATGCTTATCTCCCCCTATTTCTTCAAATCTTAGACATAAGAGCAAGCATTGTTTATAGTTGAATATATATATATATATAATATATATATATATATATATATATATATATATATATATATATATATATATATATATATATATATATATATATATAGATCAGTATATTTTAAAATGCCTAAAACAATTTTTTAAGTGCTCAACCGCTTGATTCCTCTTTTTACTTGTTTTAACTATATATATATATATACATATATATATATATACATATATACATATATATATACATATATATTTATATACATATATATATATATAAATAAAGAGAGAGAGAGAGAGAGAGAGAGAGAGAGAAAAGAGAGAGAGAGAGAGAAGAGAGAGAGAGAGAATCCGAAGTCACACAACGAGAATGAAGGACATATAGTGACAGGCGTCCTGCGCCATGGAGCATTGGGCTACCAGTCACACAACGAGAATGAAGGACATATAGTGACAGGCGTCCTGCGCCATGGAGCATTGGGCTACCAGTCACACAACGAGAATGAAGGACATATAGTGACAGGCGTCCTGCGCCATGGAGCATTGGGCTACCAGTCACACAACGAGAATGAAGGACATATAGTGACAGGCGTCCTGCGCCATGGAGCATTGGCTACCAGTCACACAACGAGAATGAATGACAATATGTGACAGGCGTCCTGCGCCATGGAGCATTGGACTACCAGTCACACAACGAGAATGAAGGACATATGGTGACAGGCGTCCTGCGCCATGGAGCATTGGACTACCAGTCCTCAGCGTCTCCAGCCAATGCTCATGGTCCCTCCCCTGGCCCGCCCTCCGAAAATGCTGTCCCCCCCCCCCCCCACCACCCCTTTCTTAATACCCACCACAGCCTCCCCTCTCCGTTCCACCCAGCTATCGAACCTGCCGTTATATCGACAGATCTGCAAACCTCCAGCAGGATTGTTCACCCGTGCCTGATCTAATCAGCGATCACACCCCTCTGCGCATGCGTGCGCGCTGGCGCCGCCTTCTGGCAAACGCAGCAATGAACTTCCGGTGCCCTGGTGTTGCTCAAAGCAGCTGGCACGAGAACAGAGAATGGAAGGGTGAGGGGAGAGAGAGAGAGAGAGAGAGAGAGAGAGAGAGAGAGAGAGAGAGAGAGAGAGAGAGAGAGAGAGAGAGAGAGAGAGAGGGAGAGTGGCAGGGGGAGGGGGCGGGGGTGATCAGTTGGTTTTAACCGCTGTGATGTTGTTATGGGGCGGTTCTAGGGTGCTGCTGACCAGTCCAGGACTTGTACAGACAGACACAGTACTAATCCTTTCATGGTTAGCCTCACCTCGCCCACTGCTCTCATCCAGCTTTTGGTCCATCACTGTCCCACACAGGAACACAGCACTAATCCGTTTATGTTCACCCCCCCCCCCCCCCCCCCCCCCCTCTTCCCATCCTCTCTTCCTCATGCCTCGACACAGACACAGCTGTAATCCCGTCATGACAATCTCCCCTTCATTCCCATCTGTCATTGCCTACACACAGACACAGCACTAATCCGTTCATGAATCATCTCCCCTTCATTCTATTCCATCCTTCCTACCCACAGACACAGCTCTAATCCCTTCATGATAATCTCCCCTTCATTCCATCTTTCATTGCCTACACACAGACACAGCACTAATCCGTTCATGATAATTCTCCCCCTTTGTTCTCTTCAATCATTGCCTACACACCAGACACAGCTCTAATCCGTTTATAATAATCTCCCCTTTATTCTATTCCATCACTTCCTACCCACAGACACAGCTCTAATCCGTTCATGATAATCTACCATTGTTCTCTTCAATCATTGCCTACACACAGACACAGCACTAATCCGTTCATGATAATCTCCCCTTCGTTCTCTGCCATCAGTTGCATACACACAGACACAGCACTAATCCGTTTACGATCATCTCCCCTTCTTTTCCAGCCTTTGGCACATTATTCCCTACACGCACAAACAGCCATTGTCTGTTCGTGCTATCTCACTTTCTTCTCAGACAGCAATGATCCGTTCACGATTAATCTCTCTGCTTCATTCCCAGTTTCTGGTCCACCACTGCCTAGACACAGACACCTCGATAATCCTTTCACGTTCACAACACCATTCACTCCCTTTGTTTGGCTTTTCACTGCCAAAGACCCAAGGACACCTCGATAATCTTTCCTGTTTCACACACCTTTCCACTCCTTCTTGGACCTTCACTGCGTACGACACAGCAATACCCCCTCCCCCACCCGTCCACCTCCACCTCTCGCTGATTCCCAGCCTGTGGTCCATCACTGCCTGCACCAGACACGACAATCATTCGTCCATCTCTCCTCAGCCTGCACCCAGACACGACAATCATTCGTCCATCTCTCCTCAGCCTGCACACAAACGTGACAATCATTCGTCCATCTCCCCTCAGCCTGCACACGACATGACAATCATTCGTCCATCTCCCCTCAACCTGCACACAGACATGACAATCATTTGTCCATCTCCCCTCACCTGCACACAACTGACAATCATTTGTCCATCTCCCCTCAACCTGCACACAACATGGCAATCATTCGTCCATCCCCCTCAGCTGCCACAGAACATGACAATCATTCGTCCATCTCCCCTCAGCCTGCACACAGACAGACAATCATTCGTCCATCTCCCCTCAGCCTGCACCCAGACACGTCACATCATTCGTCCTCTCTCTCCTCAGCCTGCACACAAACGTGACAATCATTCGTCCATCTCCCCTAAGCTGTGCACAGAGACTGACAATCATTCGTCCATCTCTCCCTCAGCTGCACACAAACATGACAATCATTCGTCCATTTCCCCTCAGCCTGCACACAGACAGACAATCATTCGTCCATCTCCCCTCAGCCTGCCACAAACATGACAATCATCCGTTCCATCTCCCCTCAGCCTTGCAACACAAACATGACCATCATTCTACCATCTATCTCCTCAGCCTGCACACAGACAGACAATCATTCGTCCATCTCCCCTCAACCTTGCACACAGACATGACAATCATTTGTCCATCTCCCCCCTCACCTGCACACAGACATGACAATCATTGTCCATCTCCCCCCCCCAACCTGCACACAGACATGACAATCATTCGTCCATTTCCCCTCACCTGCACACAGACAGTGACAATCATTCGTCCATCTCCCCCCCCTCAACCGCACACAGACAGACAATCATTCGTCCATTTCCCCTCCAACCTGCACACAGACAGACAATCATTCGTCCATCTCCCCCTCAGCCTGCCACAACAGACATCCTCGCCATCTACCCCCAGCTGTACACAGATACGACAACATTTCCATTCTATCTTCCCTCAGCCTGGACACAGACATGACAATCATTCGTCCATTCTCCCCTCAGCCCGCACACAGACAGACAATCATTCGTCCATCTCCCCCACCTGGCTATCACTGCTGCACACAGACACGACAATCATTCGTCCATCTCCTCTCAGCCTGCTCACAGACACGACAATCATTCGTCCATCTCCCCCTCACCTGCTCACAGACACGACAATCGTTCGTCCATCTCCCCCTCCAGCCTGCACACAGACACGACAATCATTCGTCCATCTCCCCTGAACCTGCACACAACACGACAATCATTCGTCCACTCCCCCCCCCCCCCCAGCCTGCACACAGACACGACAATCATTCGTCCATCTACCCTCAGCTGTACACGAACGACAATCATCTCTATCTTCCCTCAGCTTGACACAGACATGACAATCATTCGTCACCACCTCCCCCCACCCGCCACACCAGACATGACAAATCATTCGTCCATCTCCCCTCACCGTGCTATATCACTGTCTGCACACAGACACGACAATCATTCGTCCATCTCCCCTCCAGCCTGCTCACAGACACGACAATCATGTCGTCCATCTCCTCTCACCGCCACAACACGACAATCGTCGTCCACTCCCCTCAGCCTGCACACAGACACGACAACATCGTCCATCCCCCTCACCTGCACACAGACACGACAATCATTCGTCCATCTCCCCTCAGCCTGCACACAGACACGAAATCATTCGTCCACCCCTGAACCTGCACACAACACACATCATTCGCCATCTCCCTCAGCTGCCACAGACACACAACATCGTCCATCTCCCTCACTTTACCACACGAATCATTCGCAATCTCCCCTCAGCCTTATTATGCCATCACTGCCGCACACAGACATGACAATCATTCCCATCTCCCCCCCCCCCCCAGCCTGCCACGACAGAAACTTCGTCATCTCCCCCCCCCCAGCCTCACACAGACTGACAATCTTCGTCCATCTCCCCCCCCCCCCCCCACCGCACACAGACATGACAATCATTCGTCCATCTCCCCCCCCACCTGCACACAGACACGTCTCATTCCCACTCCCCCCCCCCCCCCACCTGCACAAGACACGACAATCATTCGTCCATCTCCCCCCCCCCCAGCCTGCAACGACACGACAATCATTCGTCCATCCCCCCTCCCCCCCCCAGCCGTACACAGACACGACAATCATTCGTCCATCTCCCCCCCCCCCCCCAGCCTGTACACAGACACGACAATCATTCGTCCATCTCCCCCCCTCCCCCTCCCCCAGCCTGTACACAGACACGACAATCATTCGCATCCCTCTCCCCCCCCCCCCCCCAGCCTGTACACAGACACGACAATCATTCGTCCATCTCCCCCCCTCCCCCCCCCCCAGCCTGTACACAGACAGACATCATTAGTCCATCTCCCCCCCCCCCCAGCCTGTACACAGACACGACAATCATTCGTCCATCCTCCCCCCCCCCCCCCCCCAGCCTGTACACAGACACGACAATCATTCGTCCATCTCCCCCCCCCCCCCAGCCTGTACACAGACACGACAACCATTCGTCCATCTCCCCTCAGCCGGTGGTCCATCAGTTTGTACACACAGAAACGAC
>CM031626.1:25923330-25928330 GCA_018398815.1 Conus ventricosus | reverse complement strand
GTCCGGCCCTCTATCACTGAGCTATTCCGGCCCCCTAGAACTAAAGACACACAGTACCAAGCTCTCTACTCCATAGCCTGTCTCTCCTTGCAGACTATGTAAGGTACCAGCCTCTCTGCTCCATAGCCTGTCTCTCCTTGCAGACTATGCAGGTACCAGCCTCTCTGCTCCATAGCCTGTCTCTCCTTGCAGACTATGCAGGGTACCAGGCTCTGTGCTACATAGCCTGTCTCTCCTTGCAGACTATGCAAGGTACCAGGTGCCCCACATGTTAGGCCACTCTTTATGGGCCCCCCACCCCCACCCCCCCCCACCCTACATACCCCCCTTCCTCCTCTCCCTCCCCCCCTCTTCCTTCCACAGGTCGAATCTGCCGTTCATCGACAGATCTGCCACCCTGCCATAAGTTCGCTCACCCATGCCTGATCTGATCGGGTCTCACACCCTTCTGCGCATGCGTGTACGCGGACGCCTCCTTCCCCCCTTTCTGGCAAACCTGTCACGCACTTCCGGTGCCCCTGGTGTTTCCTCTAAAGAAGCTAGCGTGAGACCAAGGGATGGGAGGGTAAGGGGGCGGGTGGGGGTGGGGGGTGGGTGGGGGTGGGGGTGGGGGGGGGGTGGGGAGTTGAGGCGAGAGGGAGCAGCGTTGAGGGGAGGTATTTGATCAGCTGGTGAAGATAAGATCATGTTGCTATAAATAGCCCAGCCGACCACAAAGGACCACATCAGGACTGTCACCACGTTAACATCAACTCACAAGTCATTCATTTACACAACTGACCCACTGTGTGATGTTGTTGCCTGGACAGTCCAAGGGTCGTGTGGACAAACCCAAGACTCCTACAGCCTGCACGGACTTAGGAAGCTAGGATCGTGTTGACCAACCCATGACTCCTACAGACTGCACGGACTTCGTGTTGACCAGCCCATGACTCCTACAGCCTGCACGGACTTCGTGTTGACCAACCGATGACTCCTACAGCCTGCACGGACTTCGTGTTGACCAACCCAAGACTCCTACAGACTGCACGGACTTAGGAAGCTCCGGCAATAACGAAGGTGAAATGACCGATGAGCCGAACCATAGAACTGCTCAACAAAAAAAATCAAAATTTAATACATGAATAAAACAAAAAAACTAAACATTGCTTCAGCAACACCACGGTGAAATGACCAGTGAACTGAATCATAGAATTGATAAATGAATTAAGTAATTAATTGATTAAGTAATCAATCAATCAATCAATCAATCAATCAATCAATCAATCAATCAATCAATTAACTAATCAATAGCCAATTAATTGATTGAATAATCAATCAATCAATCAATCAATCAATCGATCAATCAATCAATCAACCAATTAATCAATCAATCAATCAATCAATCAACCATCCAATCAATCAATTAATTCATCAATAGCCACAGAAAGGTCTAATGAACTCGGCAACATCTGATGAAATAAGTTTTCACTGACAACCAACATGAGAGTATGTGACTTAAGATGTGCCGTCACCTAAATCGTACAGAGCAGAAACATGGAACTCAAAAGCTGTCCATGCAAGAGAAGAAGCCAGACGCCTTTGACACCTGCAGCTGTAGAAAGGTCCTACGGAGAACCAGGAATGACTTCAGCACCAGGAAGGAAGTCAGGAAGCGCTGTAGAAAGATCCTAGAGAGAACCAGGAAGGACTTCAGCACCTGGTAGGAAGTCAGGAAGCAGCTGTAGAAAGGTCCTAACGATAACCAGGAATGACTTCAGCACCTAATAGGAAGTCAGGAAGCGCTGTAGAAAGATCCTAACAAGAAACAGGAAGGACTTCAGCACCTGGAAGGAAGTCAGGAAGCGCTGTAGAAAGATCCTAGAGAGAACCAGAAATGACTTCAGCACCTAGTAGGAAGTCAGGAAGCGCTGTAGAAAGATCCTAACAAGAACCAGGAATGACTTCAGCACCTGGAAGGAAGTCAGGAAGCGCTGTAGAAAGATCCTAGAGAGAACCAGGAATGACTTCAGCACCTGGAAGGAAGTCAGGAAGCGCTGTAGAAAGATCCTAACGATAACCAGGAATGACTTCAGCACCTGGAAGGAAGTCAGGAAGCGCTGTAGAAAGATCCTAGAGAGAACCAGGAATGACTTCAGCACCTGGTAGGAAGTCAGGAAGCAGCTGTAGAAAGGTCCTAACGAGAACCAGGAATGACTTCAGACCTAGTAGAAAGTCAGGAAGCGCTGTAGAAAGATCCTAGAGAGAACCAGGAATGACTTCAGCACCTGGAAGGAAGTCAGGAAGCAGCTGTAGAAAGATCCTAACGATAACCAGGAATGACTTCAGCACCTGGCAGGAAGTCAGGAAGCGCCGTAGAAAGATCCTAGAGAGAACCAGGAATGACTTCAGCACCTGGAAGGAAGTCAGAAAGCACTGTAGAAAGATCCTAGAGAGAATCACGTATGACTTCACCACCTGAAGGAAGTCAGGAAGCAGCTGTAGAAAGATCCTAGAGAGAACCAGGAATGACTTCAGCACCTGGAAGGAAGTCAGGAAGCGCTTTGACCAAACTCCACTGTCCTTTGTGATTTGCCTCAACTGGCTGGAGCAGCTAGCTCATGATCCACCCTCACACCTGACAATGTATAGTAAGACTGTGGTTATAAGGAAAATCGAGGAGAGAGAGAGATGAACGCTTGCTTTCTTATAGAAGTTTCTGAGTTCCGAGGAAATCCATCTCGGATACAGAAAGTTTTTTTAGTGGCATGTTTATTGTAAACGAGGTTTCAACATCGATTGTACCTCCTTATTCTTGTTTGTTGTAATCTCTCTCTCTCTCTCTCTCTCTCTCTCTCTCTCCCCTCCTCTCTCTCTCTCTCTCTCTCTCTCTCCTCTCTCTCTCTCTCTCTCTCTCCTCTTCTCTCTCTCTCTCTCTCTCTCTTCTCTCCTCTCCTTCTCCTCCTCTCTTCCCTCTCTCTCTCTCTTTCTCTCTCTCTCTCCCTCGCTTTACATTTCTCCCACGCTCTCTTCTCGTTGTGGACGTATTTTACTGTCTGGTCTTTTGATAACCACCTCTTAAATATATCACACGCCATTCATTCTAGTACACAGGATCTCTGTACTGCATGTCAGCCTTCCAGCAATTAACCTTCCATTGAAATAGCCTGCACGCCACCCCCTGAATCGGTCGGCATACCCGAAGGCTCCCTGGAGGGAAAAAAAAGAGAACGTTGATGAACGACTGGCTGGCCGAACTTGTGATTGTACAGGCCCCGACAATGGAAACAGAAAACAAATGAATTTTGCCAGTAACGAACTGGTTGTACTCGCCCGTAGCTGCCTGTAGACTGCCCGTTCAAACGTGACCGCCCGGGGAGACAGCCCGTTCAATACGTGACCGTCCGGGTAGACAGCCCGTTCAATATGTGACCGTCCAGGTAGAAAGCCCGTTCAATACGTGACCGTCCGGGGAGACAGCCCGTTCAATACGTCACCGTCCGGGGAGACAGCCCGTTCAATACGTGACCGTCCGGGTAGACAGCCCGCTCAACACGTGACCGTCCGGGTAGACAGCCTGTTCAATACGTGACCATCCGAGTAGAACAGCCCGTTCAATACGTGACCGTCCAGGTAGACAGCCCGTTCAATACGTGACCGTCCGGGTAGACAGCCGCTCAATACGTGACCGTCCAGGTAGACAGCCCGCTCAATACGTGACCGTCCGGTAGACAGCCCCCCTCAATACGTGACCGTCCAGGTAGACAGCCGTTCAATACGTGAGCATCCAGGTAGACAGACCATTCAGTACGTGACCGTCCGGGTAGACAGCCCGTTCAATACGTGACCGTCCAGGTAGACAGCCCGCTTAATATGTGACCATCTGGTAGACAGCCCGCTGAATACGTGAGCGTCCAGGTAGACAGCCGCTGAATACGTGAGCGTCCAGGTAGACAGCTCACTCAATACGTGACCGTCCAGGTAGACAACCCGTTTAATACGTGACCGTCCGGGAAGACAGCCCGCTCAATACGTGACCGTCCAGGTAGACAGCCCGTTTAAATACGTGACCGTCCGGGTAGACAGCCCACTCAATACGTGACCGTCCAGGTAGACAACCCACTCAATACGTGACCGTCCAGGTAGACAGCCCATTCAATACGTGAGCATCCAGGTAGACAGACCGTTCAGTATGTGACCGTCCGGGTAGACAAGCCCGTTCAATACGTGACCGTCCGGTAGACAGTCCGCTCATACATGACCGTCCGGGTAGACAGCCCGATCAATACGTGACCGTCCGGGTAGACAGCCCGCTCAATTTCGTGACCGTCCGGGAGACAGTCCGTTCAATACGTGACCGTCCGGGCAGACAGCCCGTTTGATACGTGACCATCCGAGTAGACAGCCCGCTAGCTCAATACGTGACCATCCGGGCAGACAGCCCGTTTAATACGTGACCGTCCGAGTAGACCAGCCCGCTCAATACGTGACCATCCGGGTAGACAGCCCGTTTAAATACGTGACCGTCCGAGTAGACAGCCCGCTCAATACGTGACCGTCCGGGTAGACAGCCCGTTCAATACGTGACCGTCCAGGTAGACAGCCCACTCAATACGTGACCGTCCAGGCAGACAGCCCGTTCAATACGTGACCATCCGAGTAGACAGCCCGCTCAATATGTGACCGTCCAGGTAGACAGCCCGCTCAATACGTGACCGTCCAGGTAGACAGCCCGTTCAATACGTGACCGTCCAGGTAGACAGCCCGCTCAATACGTGACCGTCCAGGTAGACAGCCCGTTCAATACGTGACCGTCCAGGTAGACAGCCCGCTCAATACGTGACCGTCCGGTAGACAGCCCGTTCAATACGTGACCGTCCAGGTAGACAGCCCGCTCAATACGTGACCGTCCAGGTAGACAGCCCATTCAGTACGTGACCGTCCAGGTAGACAGCCCGCTCAATACGTGACCGTCCAGGTAGACAGCCCGCTCAATACGTGACCGTCCGGGTAGACAGCCC
>CM031626.1:25919533-25922033 GCA_018398815.1 Conus ventricosus | reverse complement strand
GTTCTTTTTCAGCCTGTCACAGCGGGGATATCCAATTTTACCACATTCATATCCAGTTTCACCTATTCCAGTTTCACCTATTCCAGTTTCACCTACGGTCTCAGGAAGGCCAATTTCACCTACTGTGATGTATCTTAAGGGTCAATTTCACCTACTGTGGTTTTTGCGCAATAAGAGGGACCGACCGACAGCCTACCAGCGCATTAAGTATGGGTCAAAATACACGTGAAAGCAATGCCTTTCAATTAAAAATACTTGATTTTACTTTTTAAGACTGTACATAGATATCACATTCACATATGTTGTAGTGTTCATCAGCTGACATTATTGCGAGAAATCATTGGTCTCCTCACTCACCTCTCATCCCTCGTCTGTTCCGTCATGGCATCAGTCTTTCACTTTACACTTCACAAAAGTATGAGTCAGTGAAGTTATGAGAAAAGACCGAGTCAATTTCACATTGTAAAATTTTTTAAAAAAGTGGGCAAGACATGCAGAGAGAGAGAGAACAAGAAAAATACAGTTCACAGGTCCACAGGTCGTAGGTGAAATTTGACGGCTTGCCAACCCCGAGGTAGGTGAAATTGGACTGTTGGCAAATTCTGTTAAAAAGGAGGGTTAACAACTGAGTAGGTGAAACTGCACGGGTCAGGGGTTAGACCATCTGATGCTCATTTGATACGCGTAGGTGTAAATGTATTAGGTGAAATTGAGCCCCGTCCTTTTTCCATCATGACACGTTTTTCCGTACTCTCGTCTCCTTGTCTCAAATGGTTAATCCCACTGATCCTGTTTGGGGTTTTAGTTGCTGGCTTGTCTCCTGCGCCATTACTTGCCCCATTTTCAATGAGGTCTAACTTTGGACGTTTGGTGTTGCTTTTGTATTTGTTCTTTTCCTTTTTTCTTGTTCGCTCAATTTTTGTTGTGTGGTTCTAGTGTTGTTGTTCGGTCTTGCCTTTTTTTTGGCTTCCATCTTGTTTTCTGTTTTTGTTTTTGTTTTCCCCCCCGTTTTCATCCTGAATTTTTTTTTTGTTGTTTTTTCTTTTTTTAATCTGACTGTCTTTCTTTTTTTTCACTTTACCGTTTCTTCTTCTTCTTTCCCTTCTTTCTTTTTCATCCAACTTCCTGTTTTCTTTCTTTCTTTCTTTCTTTCTTCCCCTTCTTTCCTTTTCCTTCCACCCTTTCTTATCTTTCCATTCTTCCTTTCTTCTTCCTCTTCCTTCTTTCTTTCCTTTCAACCTTTCTTATTTCTTCTATTCTATTTCTTTTCCCTTTCCCTTCTTTCTTTCACTTCAACCTTTCTTTATTCTTCTTCTACTTTGTTCTTCCTCTCCCCCTTTCTTTCCTTTTCACCTTCAACTTTCTTTATTCTTTCATTTCTCACTTTCTTCTTCCTTTCCTTCTCCTTCTTTCCTTCTTCACTTTCCACTTTCTTTTTTCTTCCATTTCACTTCCTTCTTTCTTTTCCTTTCTTTTCTTTCCTTCTTTTCTTTTTTCTTCCTTCTTTCTTTCTTTCTTTCTTTCTTTCTTTCTTTCTTCTTTCTTTCTTTCTTTTTTTTCTTTCTTTCTTCTTTCTTTCTTTCCTTCTTTCTTTCTTTCTTTCTTCTTCTTTCTTTCTTTCTTTCTTTCTTTTCTTTCTTTCTTTCTTTCCTTCTTTTCTTTCTTTTCTTTCTTTCTTTCTTTCTTTCTTTCTTTCTTTCTTTCTTTCTTTCTTTCTTTCTTTCTTTCTTTCTTTCTTTCTTTCCTTCTTTCTTTCTTCTTTCTTTCTTCCTTCTTTTCTTCTTTCTTTCTTCTTTCTTTCTTTCTTCTTTCTTTCTTTCTTTCTTTTTCTTTCCTTCTTTCTTTTCTTCTTCTTTCTTTCTTTCTTTCTTTCTTTCTTTCTTTCTTTCTCTTCTCTTTCCTTCTTTCTTTCTTTCTTTCTTTTTCTTTCTTTCTTCTTTTTCTTTCTTTCCTTCTTTCTTTCTTCCTTCTTTCTTTCCTTCTTTCTTTCTTCTTTCTTCTTCTTTCTTTCTTTCTTTCTTTCTTTTCTTTCTTTCTTCTTCTTTCTTTTTCTTTCTTTCTTTCTTTCCTTTCTTTTCTTCTTTCTTTCTTTCTTTCTTTCTTTCTTTCTTTCTTTCTTTCTTTCTTTCTTTCCTTCCTTCTTTCTTTCCTTCTTTCTTTCTTCTTTCTTTCTTTCTTTCTTTCTTTCTTTCTTCTTCTTCTTTTTCTTTCCTTTCCTTCTTTCTTTCTTTCTTTTCTTCTTTCTTTCTTCTTTCTTTCTTTTTCCTCTTCTTTCTTCTTTTTCTTTCTTTTTCTTTCTTCTTTTTCTTTCTTCCTTCTTTTTCTTTCTTTCCTTCTTCTTCTTTCTTTCTTTCTTTTCTTTCTTTCTTTCCTTTTTCTTTCTTTCTTTCTTTCTTTCTTTCTTTCTTTGCTTTCTTTCTTCTTTCTTCTTTCGTTCTTGTCTTTCTTTAGTTCTTTTTTCTTTCGTCTCCTCCTCTCTCTCCTCCTTCTGTCTGTGTTC
>CM031626.1:25892033-25902033 GCA_018398815.1 Conus ventricosus | reverse complement strand
AAAAATGAAACTGAAATAAAGAGGTTACACGGAAGACGTCAGGAAAGCCAGATATAGAGATAATGAGTTATCGAGAAAGTGTGTGTGGTGTGTGTGTGTTGTGTGTGTGTGTGTGTGTGTGTGTGTGTGTGTGTGTGTGTGTGTGTGTGAGAGAGAGAGAGAGAGAGAGAGAGAGAGAGAGAGACACACACACACACACACACACACACACACACACACACACACACACACACACACACACCAGTGTCTCCTCCGGCGGGTTGCAGTTGCCTCATGACGACATGACATTGACTGCTCCCTGTGGATTGCTGGTGCCGGGGCTGCGGCGGGCCGGGCCGGGCTGTGGCTGTGGACGGGGTGTCGGAATGAGCGGCGTGGGTGCACTGCCCCTGAGGTGGCACAGAAGATGGGACTGCACACACACACAAAAACCCAACCTCTCTGCTGTATAACAGTGTGGAAATAAATAAAGTTATGAGTGAAAAAAAAAACAACAAAAAAAAGCAGAATACGTGATGATGCAAGAGCGTGGTTATAAATCTTCCATGGGTCCTGCACACTAAATCTTTATCTTTCTTTCTTTGTTTCCTTCTTTCTTTCTTCCTTCTTTCTTTATTTCTATCTTTTTTCTTTATTTCTTTCTTACCTTCTTCCTTCCTTCCTTCTTTCTTCTTTCTTTCTTTCTTTCTTCCCTTCTTTCTGTTTTTCCTTCTTTCTTTCTTTTCCAGGCTAAAACAGCTTTCCTCGATCGTTTTTTTTTTTCATGTTCATTTTCCTTTTTCTCCCGTGAGCAATCAAGGTTTTCTTTTCTCACATTGAAATATATGTTTCGCATTTTAATTAACCAGAAATGGCATCGACTTATAGAAGCTATATTTCAAGTGGATACAATTATTTCATATGGAAAAAAAAATTCAGATCAATATGGAAAAGGAACAGGCAAAAAAAACAACAACAACAACAACAAACACCCACTGAGAGCATTTACCAGGGAATAGTGTACCAATACACACACTTTTGTACCGCAATACTCGATACAAATAGATAGATAGATAGATAGATAGATAGATAGATAGATAGATAGATAGATAGACAGACAGATGCACGCTTTACACAAATTGCAAAGCAGTGCTTGTTGACTACACACTAACAGGGGGCCGGAATAGCCCAGTGGTAGAGCGCCGACTCGTGATCCTGGGGTTGCAGGTTCGAATCTCCGCCGGGCCGTTTCGGTACAGGGGTATTTCTCCCTCGGAGTTAACATGGGTTCTGTCTGACTCCATTTCACATACAGTCCTTCGAATGAGACTCTAAACCGAAGTTCCGTGTGTGAACGCACGCATAACATCTTTCACACACGTCAAATCCCATCACCAACTTTCGGAAGAGAAGGCCAGTTTGGCCGTTGGTATGGATGACACGTTACACATAGCATGCACCTTTCCCGAAGTTGGAGTATGGCTGCCTTAATGGCGGGGGAAAAAACCGGTCATACGCACAAAACTCCACTCCCTTTGCTGGGCAGATGGGATTAACACTTGCGTGTCTGCACAGGGAGTGCCCGCAGGAGTATCAGCCTGCGTACGCAGAAGAAGAAGACTACACATTAATGAATAGATAAGTGAGCTTCCAATAAATACATCTTCTTCAGGTGTTGCAAAAACAAACCAAAAGAAAAACATTTAAAAAATGTACAAAACAATAGTCCCTAGATCCCAGTCAACATGAGAATGGAGCCATAAAAGATGGAAGATTTCTATGTGTTTCTGTGGAAACCTGTGTCTTCTTTGCAGCTTTTTTTTCCCCCGCTATAGTTTATCAACAAAATGTCTGTAACGGCGATCGCTATGGCGCCATTTTCAACACACAGCAGATATAAGGCGTGAGACGGCTGGGCCGCTTCGTGTGCAAGATTTCGTGACCGACACAGACTGAATTATGACGGTGACGTTTCGGTGCCGTTTCGGTGCCGTTTTGGTAGCGTGTCGGTGCCGTTTTGGTGCCGTTTCGATGCCGTTTCGGTAGCGTGTCGGTGCCGTTTCGGTGCCGTTTTGGTAGCGTGTCGGTGCCGTTTCGGTGCCGTTTTGGTAGCGTGTCGGTGCCGTTTCGGTGTCGTTTCGGTAGCGTGTCGGTGCCGTTTCGGTGCCGTTTTGGTAGCGTGTCGGTGCCGTTTCGGTGTCGTTTCGGTAGCGTGTCGGTGCCGTTTCGATGCCGTTTCGGTAGCGTGTCGGTGCCGTGGATGTGGAATCCGAGTTTAAGTCTGCGTTGCGGAGAGGGGGGGGGACATGTCTGTGTGTGCGTGAGTGCCTTTGTGTCTCTCAGAGAGAGAGAGAGAGAGGGGTGGAGAGAGAGAGAGAGAAACGAGAAAAAGAAGAAGAAGGAACTCACAACTGAAAATGACTTGCTTTTTTTTTCTTTTTTCTTTTTTAAACAGTTAACTTATAGTGTGTGTGCAAGGGTGGGGGTGGGGGTGGGGGGGTGGGAGGGGGGGGGGGGCTTGTTTTCTACATTGTTATATTTGCAACACGAAACACCAGTACATTGATAACGCCGCCACAGACAATTACCAACAAAACCAACGACGCCCTTTGAAGACTTCACATCGGCCACAATAGATAAAGAGATCAAACAAAACAAACAAACAAACAAAAAGGTGAGGAGGGAGGGGGAGGAGGGAGGGGGAGGAGGGAGGGCTAGTTGGTTCATTTGGATGGATGACCGAGTTTCTCCGAATGACGCCAGCGCCTGACAAAGAAATTACCATTTTAGTTGCCCCTGTGAAAATGGCGTTCTGGTGGCGTTGTGGTAGTGTAAGATACGCCCCCTCCCCCCCCCCCCCCCCCCCCCCCCCCCCCCCCCCCGCCCTCCGTACCTCCTCCTCTCTAGGGATGGTTACCCCTGACTACCGTATAACTGCCGGAGAATGTTGACGTAAGTAAGTAACTAACCAAGGGAGGGAGGAGAGGGCGGAGGGGGGAGGGGTGACCGAGGAGGAGGAGGAGGAGGAGGGAGGAGGAGGAGGAGAGAAAAGAGGGGAAGGGAGGGTGAAAGAGAACACGGGTATAGTGGGAAGGAAAGACAGAGGGGGAGGGGGGAGAGAGAGAGAGGAAGAAACTGGGGTACCTAGGGAGGGGGTGAAAGTTGAAAGAGAAAGAGATCAAGGGGGAAAAAGGGAGGGAGGGCGGAGGGAAAAGAGAGCGACAGGCAGAGACAGACAGACAGACAGGCAGAGACAGACAGACAGACAGGGAGAGACAGACAGACAGACAGGCAGAGACAGACAGACAGACAGGCAGACAGAGACAGACAGACAGACAGCAGAGACAGACAGACAGACAGGCAGAGACAGACAGACAGACAGGCAGAGACAGACAGACAGACAGGCAGAGACAGACAGACAGAGGCGCAGAGGAGAGAGAGAGAGGGGAGGGGGGGGGGCGGAGGAGAGAGAGAGAGGCAGACAGACAGACAGACAGACAGACAGACAGACAGACAGACAGAGCGTCAGACAGACACAGAAGCGAAGCAAGACAGACAGACAGACGGACAGACAGACAGACAGACAAACAGACAGACAGACATACAGACAGACAGACAGACAGACAGACAGACAGACAGACCGAAACCGACACCTGAAGCGAGACAGAGACAGAGAGACAGCCAGGCCCATCGTCTCAGCCATCTCTCCACAAAACAAACAGTACCTGATACCTCGCCCCGCTTTCACCGGCCCGGCCAACAAAAACAGAGGAACGACAGGGAAGCAGAGAGAGAGAGGGAGAGAGAGAGAGAGAGAGAGAGAGAGAGAGAGAGAGAGAGAGAGAGAGAGAGAGAGAGAGAGAGAGAGAGAGAGGGAGGGATGCAAAGGGGGGGGGGGTCGGGGTGGATGGGGAACGATGATAGAAGATCCAGTAGCGAGCCTTCCTAGTCAGCAAACCTCGCTCTTTTCTGGCACCCTGGGCAGGTGTAGGAGAATGATTCTCCTCTACTGCTGCCTTCCCCACTCCGAGCAAAAGGTGAAGGCTTGGAAAGGTGGTTTGGCTTTTTTTTTCTTTTTCTTTTTTGGTATTGGGGGCTTTGGGGAAGGTTCTTTTCTTTTCTTTTCGTTTCTTTTCTTTTCCTTTCCTTTCCTTTCTTTTTTTCTTTTTTTTTTCATAAAACGGATGATCAGTTTGCTTCTACAGGGTGTACTCCAGGAGTTGCTTCCTGTAGCAGGGGGGCACATTTACGTGATGAAGATTGCGATGGGCGGTTTACAGGAACAGGAAAAGGAAAGGTTTAGCACTCGTTCACACGTGCAAGTTTTGATTTTTTTTTTTTTTTTTTTTTTTGGGGGGGGGGGCAGGGGTAGGGGGTCGAGGGGGGGTTGGTGGGGGTACGGCGAGGGGTGTTCCACGGGGTTCCCTGCTTAGTCCTCTTCTTTTTTTTCTCTCTCTCTTGTGTATACTGCCAGCAGGGTCTGAACTATTCTCTATACATTTCTTTTAAAAGGTTTTGTGAAATAAATCCGTCAAACATGAACAAACGAATCACCAGACAAAACACGACGCCTTTCGACCTCTTAGGTCTTCTTCAGGTAGGATAAACCACAGTCAGGACAATGAAAATGGAAGAAAGAGCAATCGGTTATCTTGTCACAATTCTCTATGCATTGTCTTGTCGATGATAGTCAGCCCTGTGGTTCTGCAATAATCGTAACGTCTCACTTCCCTGACTGATAACGTTGGGACATGGATCACAGATGTCAAAGTCTGAATGACGCGATTCAAACTGCAGCTAAACAACAAGAACAAGATGCAAAGCATATAAACGTACTCCCAGTTTATCTTCCGAAAAACGTCACAATCAAACATGCGTCATAATGTATTTGACGTCACAATCAAACATGCGTCATAATGTATTTCGTCACTGAGATATTCCATAAAGAATAAAAACCGTTTTGGGCCATTATAGCCGTTAGTAATGGCTATTCTGGTAAAATAAACATCAGGCATCATCCGTGACCCATAATGAACATACCTACAAATTTCCAAAAAGATCGGCCCAGACGTTTTGTCTGGAGCGAGTGGAACACATTTTGACCATGGACGGACAGACAGACAGACACACAGACACACAGACAGCATTTCTTCGTTCCCATTGTAAAGTACTCCCTGTTCTATAAGAACTGGGAGTGCAAAAAACAGATGCACTTTTCCTTGACACTGAACGCAGCGTAAATTCGTCTCCTTTCTCTTCCGTCGACCAAAGTTAACTTCGTTTGTTTGTTTTTTCCACTGATTTCAAAACTTAGCGGCTACTTCTTCACTTCAATCTGTCTATAGATGAAGAAGTTACGAAAATCTGTGAACATGTTTATCTGGAACATTCCAGAATTAGACAAATTCGTCATCACTTTGCAGGGTATGAAGGCAATGGCTACCTTTCTCGTTTTATCTCATCTTCACTACGCCAGTGGTGGTGGTTTGTTGTTGTTGTTGTTTCCGCTCTTTTCTTTCTTTTTTTTTCTGGTCTCCTCGAGAATCAAAATGAAAAGGCAGTTCTAAAACTTTGAAAATTAAGTAGCTAGGCTAATCTTAATTTCAAATCTTGCCTGAAGAAGACCTAAGAGGTCGAAACGCGTCGTGTTTTGTCTTGTGATTCTTTTGTCTACGTTTTCTTAGCGGTTTGCTATTAATTACATTTAAAATTTGTTTAGATTTCCGCCTACAGTCGCCTCACTTTACAACTAGATCTAGTTTTAACGTATCAAAACAAACACGTCAGATCTAATTTTAAACGTATCGAAAACAAACTCACGTCAGATCTAATTTTAAATGTATCAAAAACAAACTCACCTCAGATTTAATTTTAATTAAACGTATCAAAAACAAAGTCGCGTCAAATCTAATTTTAAACGTATCAAAAACAAACTCACGTCAGATATAATTTAAAACGTATCAAAAACAAACTCATGTCTTCTTCTTCTTCTTCTGTGTACACCACGGTCAACATATTGACCATTATCGACGTTTTTCGGAAGTGCACAGAAGAAAAATAATAAGTTTTTTTTTTAAAAAATAATTATTTAAAAAAAATTTGGGGTGGGGAGAGAGGGGGGAGGTGGATTGCCCGAGGGTTGACGGTCTATTGTGGACTTGCACCTTTGAAGAAAAGGTGCCAAGGTTTGCGGTGTCAGATCTGATTTTAAATGTATCAAAAACAAACTCACGTCAGATCAATTTGAAAACGAATTGAAAACAAACTCATGTCAGATCTAATTTTAAATTATTGAAACAAAGTCACGTCAGATTAATTTTGAAATGTATCAAAAACAAACTCACGTCTATGTTATTTTGAAACGTATCAAAAACAAACTCACTTCAGATTTAATTTTAAACGTATCAAAACAAACTCACGTCAGATCAAATTATATACGTAAATCAAAAACAAACTTACTTCAGATCTAATTTGAAAGTATCAAAAACAAACTCACGTCAGATCTAATTTTTAAAGGTATCAAAAAAAACTCCGTCAGTTTGATTTTAAACGTAATCAAAAACAAACTCACTTCAGATCTAATTTTAAACGTATCAAAATCAAACACCGTCAGATCTAATTTTGAAACGTATCAAATAAAACTCACGTCAGATCTAATTTTGAAACATATCAAATTAAACTCACTCAGATCTCATTTTGAAACGTATAAAAAACAAACTCACGTCAGATCTAATTTTGAAACCGTGTCAAAAACAAACTCACGTCAGATCTAATTTTGAAACGTGTCAAAACAAACTCACTCAGATCTAATTTTGAACTGTATCAAATCAAACTCCGTCATATCTAATTTTAAACGTATCAAAAACAAACTCACGTCACTCCTCTTCCCATTGAACTCCACGGGAACGTTTTGAAAACACAGTTACCTTTGGTTTCATCAGCAACAGCATCATTACAGATTCGGATCCTATAGTTTCTCCCAGCTGCTTCGAATCTGAAATTTGCGTTGTGTCATCCATAAATATCCAAACACAGAGCAAAACATTTTGGACAACGGACTTTTTTTTTAAAATGGGCCACCGTTTGAGGTAAACTTCAGTTCAACAAATCTCTAAGAGTTTTGCAGGGAACATATTCCCCCCGGGTCCTCTGCAAGGGCAAAATTGTGTGCTCTGTCTTCATGAACATGAATCTGAACATGAAGTGCATGTCTTTTTTTTCACCTGCAGCGCACGTGTGTTTTGTGTGTTTTGTGTGTGTGTGTTGGGGTGTGTGTGGTGTGCGTGAGTTATATTCCTTTTCTTTGAATGAAATATGTTGACGTTTTTTTTTATAACTTTTTTCTTAATGTCAGTACAACCATGAGTTCATCTGAAAATGAATTGGTTTCAGTCATCCAGTCAGTGTGCGTAAACTTTTTGGGATAATGGGAAAAGACTGGGGCACGGGGCGGGAATAGAGTCAAATTTTTTGAATTACATAAGTCCGTCTGCCTGTCTGTCTTCTGTCTTCCTGTCTCTCTCTCTCTCTGTCTGTCTGTCAGTCCCGTCTCCCCTGTCTGTGAATGCACAAGTTTGGTGTGCGCGGGGGCGCGCGCGTGTGTGTGTGTGTGTATGTTGTGTGTGGTGTGTGTGTGTGTGTGTGCTCGCTCGCGCATGAAATGGGTGGGGGGGAGGGATAAAGCGCGGGAGTGATCGGGAAGGGGAATGAAAAAAGATTGAATTTGTTTTTAGTTTTAGATCCATTGCTTTCCTTTTTTCTCTCTCTCTCTTGTTTCATAAATGCCTCAAGCTTCTTTTCTCAGAAGAAAAGCGCGAATATGAATAGTGATTTTTGTCGTCAATATTGCAGGGTATGAAATTTGGAAACAAGACGCTCAGGTAAGCCATGCTAAACGCGCCTGGCATGGTAAGAAATGGTAAACAGATAGCGCAGGGGAGGAAACCAAAAGTATGTTGGAAACAAAACCTTTCTATGGCAAGGGAAACACAAATTTCTACAAGAACGGAAGAGCAAAGGGGGAGGGGGAGGGGGTAAGAGGGTTTTAGGTCTAGCGATGACGATGATGGTGTGTTGATGATGATGATGATGATGATGATGATGATCGCACCACGCACGCAAAGCACGCCGCACCGCACATACTACACACACACACACACACACACACACCACACACACCACACACACACACACACACACACACACGTCACGCCCCACCACACAAAACCCCACACACACACACACACACCCCACACACACACACGCACACACACCTTCGGAGCAATGTTCCTTTTCACCCCCACCCCCCCACCACCCCAACATACAACAGCTCTACGTCCTCTTCCTTCCCCCCCCCCCCCCCCCCCCACCCCCACCCCTACCCCCTCCCCTCTCCCACCCAACTTCCAAGCCCGCTCATTGAACCGAACCCTTTTACGACGTGGAGGTACAAGTGATGGAAAGACATCTGAAGAGTTTCAGTTGTCGTAACGGCTTTTCAGACTTCTACTGGGAGCCTTTTTTGTTTTTGTTGTGTTTTGTTTTAAATTTTCGTAGTATAGAGGTAGGGAGGGCTGATGAAGAATGGGAGGGGAGGGCTGGGTAGGGGATGGGAAAGGAGAATAGAGAAGGAGGTGTTGAGGGGTGGCGGAAAACTAGGCTTGTAACCAGTGGTGAAAATATAGGTTGTTTCTTTTAGGCTTTCATTGCAAGACCATTATTGATCCCAGCATGGATTTTTTTTGTTTGTTTTTATTTTTTCCCTCAGGGCCGGTGTAACAGGCCACATGTACTACCGGCCAAAAAAACACCACCCAGAGCTTTGCATTTTGCTGTAGTTGTAGTTACTTACTTAATTACTGACTTTGGCCCTTTGCTCAAGGGGGGGAGCATAGGCCCCGGGCAAAAACTCCCCCATCGCACTCGGTTTGGGTGCTCGCTGAATGCCTGGGCCAGTGGTCCCTGCTCTTCCCTTCTGCCTCAGTGTCTCGCCTCCAGCTGCTGCGAGGTCGGCCTCTCTTCCTTTTCCCCTGCGGTTCCATGTCAGGGCTTGGCGTGTGGTGCTGGATGCTGGCTTCCTGAGAGTGTGTCCAATCCAGCCCCCACTTCCTCCGCAGAATCTGCTTGCCCACTGGTTCCTGTCCTGCTTGTTTCCATAGATCTTCATTGTTGATCTTCTCTGGTCATCTGATTTTGAAGATGCGCCTCAGACAGGTCTTGATGAAGGTCTGTATTTTTTTTATTTTTTTTGCTGTATTGCTTGGTCATTCTCCAAGTCTCGCAGCCATAGAGCAGAATGCCGTAGTTGTGGTTTTCTCTTTTCTTTTTCTTTTTTTTCTTTTTTTTTTTTGTTTTTTGGGGGGGGGTGTTTGTTGTTGTTGTTGTTGTTGTTTTTTTGTTTGTTTGTTTGTTTGTTTGTTTTCTTGCTGTCCCAACCTCTGCGCCACCTCAGAGGCAGAGCACACATGCCGCTCATTCCGACACCCCGTCCACATCCACAGCCCGGCCGGCCCCGCCGCAGCCCCAGCCCGGCAATCCACAGGGAGCAGTCAATGTCAAGTCGTCGAGAGGCAACCCACTGGAGGAGACACTGCACTGCTGCCGAGTCACTTCGGTGTGTGTTCAGTGGCGCCTGTTCTGATCTAACATACGCAGGACACCACCTACTAAGCCCCCTATTGACGACAATAATTGCTTAGTCGCGGAGCCGGCGTGAGTGAGCTCTCCTCCGGAGGGCGCCACCACGTCCGTCCAACGACAGCCCCCATGGACTCGCCGATACCGGTGATCCCGACGGAACCAAACCAAAGCCACAGACGTGGAGAGGACACCGAAACTGAGGTCACCATGAGAGCAGGGCATGAAGGGTCACAGAATTTGAAACTTTTTTTTTTTTTTTAATGCTGATTGATGAGGATGAGGATGATTAAGATGATGCTACGGATTTCCATTTCGGTCTGAGACTACATGACAGGGCTGTACTCTACGCTTCCTTTCATAATATATCCCGACGTCAACCAGG
>CM031626.1:25878458-25886933 GCA_018398815.1 Conus ventricosus | reverse complement strand
GACGTCTCCGCAAAAGAATATGAAATGACTGATCGCAAAAATGATTAGAAACATAGTTTGAAGTCTTACTTGTCAGAGAACAGTAAAACCTTTATTCTGGGCCACTTTCGCCCGAAAACTGGTTTGAGGGCGAAGGTGGCCCAGAATGAAGGTTTTACTGTTCTCTAAAGCAGAGGAAAGGTAGGGAGGGAGAGTCGGGTGGGATGGAAACTGAGGGGACGGGTAGAGAAGGGGGTTATGGAATAGTATCACTGACACTGATTTTTTCCAGTACTGACGCTCGCCTTAGTGGACGATGCCACTGATATGGGATCAGCAGCAGTGCTGCAGCAGCAGAAGCAGGGTGTGGGGGTATTCTTTATGACCACCCCCTCCCTTTTCTGAACAACCTTCTTCATTCCCTCTCTCCAGAACACAAACACACACACACACACACACACACACACACACACACACACACACACACACACCACACACACACACACCACACACACACACGCACGCACGCACGCACACACACACACACACACACACACACACACACACACACACACACACACACACACACACACACACACACACACCTACACAACTCACGCAAGTACGCACGCGCGAACACACATCTACACATACACTTTCTGCCTTCTGTCTGTCTGTTGTCTGTCTGTCTGTGTGTCCCTCAATCTTTCTGTCAGCCTTTCTGATTGTCCTGTGTGCGTGAGTCTCTCTGCCTATCTGACTCGTCTGTCTGTCTGTCTGTCTGTCTGTCTGTCTCTCTCTCTCTCTCTCTCTCTCTCTCTCTTTCTCTCTCTCACTGTCTCCTCTCCCTCCCTCCCTCCCTCCCTCCCTCCCTCTCTCTCTCTCTCTTTCTCTCTCTCTCTCTCTCCCTCCCCCTCTCTCTCCCTCCATCCCTCCCTCTCTCTCTCTCCCTCTCTCCTCCTCTCTCTCCCCTCCTCTCTCTCTCCCTCTTCTTCCCTCTCTCTCTCCCTCTCTCTCTCTCCTCTCTCTCTCTCTCCTCTCTCTCTTCTCTCTCTCTCTCTCTCCTCTCTCTCTCTCTCCCCCTCTCTCTCTCCCTCTCTCCTCTCTCTCTCTCTCCCTCTCTCCCTCTCCTCCCTCTCTCCCCTCTCTCTCTCCCCTCTCTCCCTCCCCCTCCTCTCTCTCTCTCCTCTCTCCTCCCTCCCCTCTCTCCTCCTCCCCTCCTCCCTCTCTCTCTCCCTCACTCCCTCCCCTCTCTCTCTCTCTCACCCTCTCTCTCCCTCTCTCTCCCTTCCTCCCTCCCTCCTCTCTCTCTCCCTCTCTCCTCTCTCTCTCTCCCTCCTCTCTCTCTCCTCTCTCTCTCTCCCTCCCCTCTCTCCCCTCTTTCTCCCTCTCTCTCACCCTCTCCTCTCTCTCTCTCTCTCTCCTTCCCTCTCTCTCATTCTCTCCTCTCTCTCTCTCTCTCTCTCTGTCACGACCGACCCCTGGAGTCTGCCCTGACAGGATCGGTCTAGATGGGAGTGAAGGAGTGACTGACCTCACACGCCTCGCAAGAGCCCACACAAGAAAGATTACGATACAACACCCCATTTATTCACAATCAACACACGCAATCACAAATAAATATTTCAACACACGCACCATGCACAATCACAATCAAGCATTCCAACACACACAACTTTCACAATCACAATCAAGCATTTCAATCCCAACCCCTCACAATCACAATCAAGCATTTTAAAACACATATGACATATACACAATTATAAATAAACTTTTCCCCACACCCTTTCCCTTTCAAGGTCAAGTAGGGGCCCCCACACCCCCTCCCCTCCCCAAAATCTAAGGGGACCCACCCTGTCGCACTAGGGGGCTCCAAAACCCGGGGTCGGTTCTTGAAGAGAGTCGTTAAAGGGCCGAAAAACCCCCGACACACACAAACAAAACGGTGGGGGCCGCGTCCGGGGGAGTGGCTTTGTTGCGGAGGTCCGGGACGGGGTTTCAGGCCGGGCCAGTCAAGTCCAGGGGTTTTTCCCCACCAGTAGGGGCCCCTCAACCAGTGCGGGGCCCCAACCAGTGCGGTTTCCCAACCAGTTGCGCCCCCCCAAACCCGTGCGGGGTCCCCAACCTTGCGCGGCCCCCAACCCCCGTGCGCGGCCCCAAAACCAGTGCGGGGCCCCAAAACCAGCGCGGGGCCCCCAAAACCAGGGGCGTGGCCCCAAAAACCAGTCCAAGCCCCCGGGTAACCCCCCCCGGGGAAAAGGGGGAAAAAAGGGAACAGCTGGGAAAAGGGAAGAGAGGAGGAAAAAGGGTATTTGGACCCTCGCAGTCCAGTACAGTCTGCCCCAATTTTGGGTTAAATCCAAAAAAGCCACTCGCTGAGGGGCGGGGGGAGCCACAAAATACCCCAACCAAAACCCCCGCTCAACACAGACCTGAGCATAACACAGGAAAACCAACCAAATCAGTAATTTTTCATTAAAGTCTTCTCAAACGAAGCAGGTAAAAGACGATTAAAATTTAACGGGGCAAAAAAACAAATATGAATTTCTTTCATCCTTTTTCCAAAACTCCCCGTTTAACTTTTTTCCTTTTTTGGGAAAAATTAACCCAACACAGCAACCATCGCTTTATAACTGCCACCAAAATTTGCAAATAAAAATTTTAAAAGGCATAATTATCACTTATTTTATAGCCACATTTCAAAATAACCAAATCCCAAACCCAAAAGCATCCAAACGACAAATCATGCGTACCCGCTTCGCAAAAAAAAAAAACCCTCTTCTCCTTGCACCAAAAACAGCCGGGGGCCCGAGAATAAAAGTCCGGCAATGTGACCGGGGGCGGACGAGCGAGAACCCAACAAATACCCAAACCCCGAATCACCAAGGGTTTTCTCCCCTCCCCACCGACCCAAACCCCATCACCAGATGCCCTAAACAGGAGAAAAATTTTTGGGTAAATTTAGAATGGGCCCGGTTTAAAAATTAATTAACCAAGGGAAAAAGGGCTCAAACCAAAATTTCTTTTTAAAAATTTTTAAAACAAAAGAACATTGCGAAAAAAGAAGAATAAGCCGCTAACCAAAAAAAACAACAACAAAAAAAAAAAAACCACGAAACTGATTTCAACCCGCTAAAACCCCTGGGTGAACCCCCCGAAAAGGCGGGTCAAAAGCTCTCTCTGCCCCCTGTCCCCGTCGAGAGGGCAAAGCGCAGAAGCGGAAAAAAAAAAAGTGATGTCCCTCTCCTACAGGCCCCACGTAGGACATGAAGGGCCCCCATTTTACCTTCGGGCGATAAGGTTTAAGAAAACCGGGCCGGGGGCAGGCGCTCCCAAGACATCTTCCGGGTCGAGTGAAGAGAAAACTTTTCCCCAACGATGGCGGGCCAAAATGCCACCACGTCACAGAGTGAGCATACCTAAACAAAAAAAAATGAAGCAAATGCGACAGTAAAAAGACGGCGAGAGGCCGACCGACAGCCAAAATTTTTAGAAAAGGGACCCGCCACCCGTGAACCTGCAGGATTAATTGCACGGGCCGGGGAATTAGGAGAGAGAGAAGAGAAAGTAAACCTAACCTGGGGAACGAATTTTAAAATTCAAACGGGACCACAAACCCATTAAGGGACGGGTACACCAAAAACACAACGACAAAAAAAAAATGAGTAATTCCGCCCCCCCCCCAAAAAATGGGTCCCAAAAGTCGTAGGCCTCGTGGGCAAACTCGTGACAAACCCCCCCTTTTAAAAGCATCCCGTTTCCTGAGAAACAGTGCTCCTTTGAACCTCGGCGCAAAAGTGCAAATTTTACAACAAAGGGACCCAACCCAACCCTCGTGATCCCACAAGTACGATTTAAAACCATACAAAAAATCCCATGAACACACAGGGAAATACATAATACACATTTATCCCAAAAACTAGGCAAACCTTCCAACAATGAAAGTAACAATCCGAACCATTGGTGATTCACTATCGTTAACATCACTGAAGTGAAAACTATCACTACACCCTGATACAGAAACAAAAGGGATATAACCCTGGTTGAGGGGAAGTGTCCCTCTGACTGATTTTCCAATGTGCTGACTACGGAGCTCGGCTAAGATAGTCAGCATCCGTATTGCTAGAACCCTTGATATGCGAAAGTGAACGCATGACTCTGCAGTTCCACTGCCTAACTCATGAGTCGACGACTGACTGGCCGGATCCGTCCAGGCACTGGAGAGGATGATGATCGCTCTCCAGTACAAACTTCCGGCCGTACTTCTTCTTGGGCACGCCAGTGCGTGTCCAAATCTGCCAGAGAGCCTCAGCAACAGTAGGGGCATCGATAGTCCTAGGCGGGACACCTCTGGGTATCGAGTCGCAGAGTCTACCGCTACCAAATGTAGCGGTGACCGCGATCGGATGGTGGATTAATGGGTCCCACCAGGTCGACCCAACCTTGCTGAATGGCTCCCCAACCCAGTGGCACTGACCCTAGGGAACACGCTTCAACGACCCTTAGGCGTTGTCCGTTGGCAGACATCGCAACTGCGGCAGTACTGCCTAACCTGTGAATTCATCCCTGGCCAGAAGAAGTCTTGTCTTACTCGCTCGAGAGTCCGCTTTGAGCCCATATGACCTGCCATAGGTGAATCTGGGCCTGCCGGAGAACAGATTCTCTCAAGCTTTGGGGACGACTAGCTTGCTTGGCCACACGATCTGCCCGAGTGAAAACCCTAAAGAGGATCCCCTTGTGGAGCTTGAAGCTCACCTTGGCGTGTCGGGCAGACTGAGCGGGACGATCCACCAGTTGTCGCAGGCGTTGGACATCCAAGTCCCTGGCCTGAAGACGGACCATGGTAGCAGGATCGACCTGGCCAGAACCTCGTCAGAGATCGGCTGAAGAACGGGACGCAATTCCTGCTCCTGCCTCTTAGCTTTGGCGCGTGTGGTAACTCCCACACACGCCTGTACGGGCAGATCCGTAGACACGGACTGACTGCGTCCGTCCGCAAAGGTGATAGTATTCCCTATGAGAAGGGAATACATAGGTCGCTCCACCGCGATGGCCCATACTTCGCCACAGAAGTAGGGGTGAAGACAGGAATGAGTACAGAAGGACGGGTGAGGTAAAACCAGCCTCCAACCCGCACACATCATAACTGCGCCCCGCCGGCCTCAGGGGAAACCAAATCCTTATCCACAAAGACGTTGATGCTCCCGAATCCCTGATGGTGTCGACCAAGGAAGAACCAACAACAGAAAGAAACACCGGCACTCTGTACCACCAGAAGCTGGATGGACCCACGTTAGCCGAGGCACGAGGACGCTGGAAAGGACTAGCCCCATGACTACCGCGGCTTTAGGACAATCTTTCCTAATGTGGCCGGGACGACCACAAAGAAACACAACCGGGTGCTGAAACCCCCGATGAACTGCCTGCCTTGTTCAACCCGCTAGCAGTCGTCGGCGCCTTATTGCCACTAAATCCTGTGGGGTCTTCCTGTCCGTATCTGAGCGATGCTCATACGCTCTACGAGCTTCAGCAAACACCTCAGCAGTATGAATCGCAGCCGCGAAATCCGTGGTGCTGTCTCCCTATACGAATCCTCAACTCTGGGGACACAGTGTTGGTAAGCTGTTCGATGAAATCAGATCCCCAGCTCCAGCTTAGCCAACTGACGCCAGTACCCTAGCGTTTTGCGCAGCCTATCTCCAAACTGCACAAGGTCTCGTCGTTATTCTTCTTCATGGACCTGAACTTCCTCCTGTACGTCTCTGGGTAAGGTGGAAACGCTTTACGCAGAGCCAACTGCATGTCTGCATAAGACGCGCCTTCATTTAGAGTGAGCACACACTCCCTTGCAGCACCAGATAATCCAGAAAAAAGGTGCATGGCCTTTTGTTCCTCAGACAATTGGTATGAACTAGCACCTTGTCAAAATGCTCTAAGAACATATCAATGTCCTCACTAGGTCTGAACTCTGGAAGCTTTAACTTGGCCTCTAACTCTATCACTTGCCTGCTGATAACCCCCTGATTTACAGATGCGGGAGCCCGCGAAAGAAGTTGTTCCATCTCTTCCCTACGCGATCCAACTCTTCCCGACGGAGGGCTTCCTGTCTGCAGCCTCTTCCCTATGCAGAGCCTCCTGTCTGGCAGCCTCTTCCCTGCGCAGCCTAGCCTCTTCCCTACGCAGAATAGCCTCTTCCCTAACGCAGAATTTCTGTCTGTCATCTCCTCTCTGCGCAGAGCCTCCATCCTATCCAGCTCTTCCTACGAAGGCTTCCTGCCCTAGCAGCCTCTTCCTTACGAAGCGTTGCCTCTCCCTACGAAGGCTTCTGTCGGCAGCACTCCTCTCGTCGCTGTTGCTCTAGAAACATCAGGACAGAGGCATGTCCTGGCAGGATTCACCACTCCTGACACGGGAGGATGACCCGTTTGAACCCGTCCCTTGGGTCTCGACTTTCCATGAGGAAAGTCTCCCCGGCGTACTCCTTACGAGGGGAAGCATGGAGAGGAGGGGTTTCGGTTTCTCTGCGACTCAGCAGAACCCACAGCTGCTTCACTATACTCTGACGCTTCCGAGCGGAAGTGCCAGTCGGGGTCTCAGCAGGAAGATCCCCTAGCGAAGAAGTACGAAAGTACTCACGGACTATCGGCTACCGCACTGGAATAAGTATAAGTCACTGTATTCGCAGTACTGGTACTAATAGTAGGGACTACCTCCTGAAGACCCTCTTCTTTGACGCACAGCGTCGCCATAAACCACCAGCACCGGGCGTTGCCATGACAACAATATCCTAACGGTTCTCAAATACAGGGGAAAGACAATTCCACTAGAAGAAAACAAATATTTTAGGGATGTGTGTGTGTGTGTGCGGATGTGTTTCCGGCTGCTCCCACTCTGGCAACACCGCGCTCCACAGCACGAGCAACAGTGCGGTGGGCTCACCGAAAAAAAAAAAAAAAAAAAAAAAAAGAATTCCTGCTGCTCCCACACTGGCAACACCGCGCTCCACAGCACAGCAACAGTGCGGTGGGGCTCACCGGAAAAAAAAACACAAATGGCAGACCGGAATCCGAGAGAAAAAATGACACTAACGTCCGAACACCCACCTGTACTCAATAACCACCCCGGTAAAAAAAAAAACTGGATAACTACAAAACAGGAATGACAGACTGAGTGGCAACAGAAAGGAAAGTCTTACGGCCGTATCTGCGTGAGGCACCCGGCGGAGGAGGTCTGGACGCGGTCGATTCCCCCTGGTCCACCTCGACCCCCAGCACACCAGAATGTTCCCTCGGCCACCAAAAGACTCCCTACAACGCTAGAGTCACCCAGCCAACCACCCACAAACCAACACCGACAAACTACTAAACATATACAAAACTAAACAGAACTGACAGGTACTCCGCGAAACGAGAGAGAGACAGTCAGAGCCCTTCAATCCCGGACGAGCCCCCACAATTGTCACGACCGACCCCTGGAGTCTGCCCTGACAGGATCGGTCTAGATGGGAGTGAAGGGAGTGACTGACCTCACAACGCCCCAAGAGCCCACACAAGAAAGATTACGATACAACACCCCATTATTCACATCAACACACGCAATCACAAATAAATATTTCAACACACGCACCATGCACAATCACAATCAAGCATTCCAACACACACAACATGCACAATCACAATCAAGCATTTCAATACACGACATCACAATCACAATCAAGCATTTCAACACATATGACATATACACAATATAAATAAACATTCCAGCACCCATCCCTTTCAAGGTCAGTAGTGCCCCACACCCCTGCCTCTCCAAAGTCTAATGGAGCACCCTGTCGCACTAGGTGCTCCAAACCGGGTCGGTTCTTGAAGAGAGTCGTTCAAGGCCGACACCCTCGACACACACAAACAGACGTGGAGCGCGCGTCCCGGGGGACGTGGCGTTGTTGCTGGAGGTCCTGGACGGGGATCAGGACCGGCCAGTCAAGTCCACGGGCTTTTCCACCAGTACGTGGCCTCAACCAGTGCGTGGTCCCAACCAGTGCGTGATCCCAACCAGTAGCGCGGTCCCATCCCCGTGCGCGGCAAAACCAAACCAGTGCGCGGTCCCAACCCGTGCGCGGCACCAACCAGTGCGCGGTCCCAACCAGCGCGTGGCACCAACCAGTGCGTGGCCCCAACCAGTGCGTGGCACCAACCAGTCCAAGCTCCGGGTGAAGCCCCCGGGAGGAGGGAAAAGGTAACAGCTAGGAAAGAAGAGAGGAGGGAAGAAGGGTACTGGACCCCCGCAGTCAGTACAGTCTGACCCATGTTGTTAAATCCTAACAGCCACTCGCATGAATGGCGAGGGAGGTCTACTAAATACACCAACAACACCAGCTCAACACAGACCTGAGCATAACACAGCAAACCAACCAAATCAGTAATGTTCATTAAAGTCTTCTCATACAAAAGCAGGTAAAAGACTGCATTAAATTAACAGGCTATAAAACAAATATGA
>CM031626.1:25858458-25868458 GCA_018398815.1 Conus ventricosus | reverse complement strand
TTGAAATGTTTCTGTTGTTATTTGCCGATGATGTGATATTGCTGTCAGACACTGTTATAGGGTTGAAAAATCAAATTAATGTACTTAAATCTGAAGCTGATAGAATGCAATTGGTTGTAAACTAGACAAAACTAATATTATATTTTTTCCGTAGGAGGGTATCTCTCTGCAAAGGAAATAGGGTGGTATGGAGATGAGGAGATAAGGTAAAAAATAAATAAAGATATTTAGGAAATCGTTTTTACAACAAAATTTAAGCTTGTGTCTGGCTGGACAGAAGTCGCTAGAAGGGGTAGAAAAGGGGTTATTGAAATTCTTCGCACCATGAAAAGATTGAATTCGATTGATTCTAATTTATTCTGGAAATGTTTGATTCACAAATAGAAACCCATTGTTATCATACGGTGTGAAGTTTGGGGACTTAATAAAAAATAAACAAATGGAGAATATTCACACTTTTGGGCTTTAAAAAGATTTCAAAACATCCCTTTACACTCTTTCAAATAAAATGTGTTACGGCGAGTCAGGCCAAATACCCTTTTAATTTATTAGAAATTATATTAAATTTTGTGAGATTCGGGCTAAAACTAACTCGACTTCCGTAAATCGTATATGCAGACAGGCATATGAAATGCTTTTCAGACAAATGGAATAGGAGTGTACAATTGGGTGTGGACGTTAAAAAGGTTTTAACAGAAAAAGGATTTTTGGGATTGTTTGGATTGCACAAGGGGTAGGTAGTGAGAAAAAGTTTTTGTTTGAATTTAAGCAGCGATGATTGATTGTTTAAGCAAATGGCACTCCCCTGTGGTTGAAATGATAAATACAGCTGGTACTACTCCTTCAAAGATTTATTATTTTCCTGAAAAATATCTTGGTGTATTAACTAATAAATGGCCCTAGGGACTCACTTGTCAGATTTAGAACAAGAACCTTAGGGTTTATATTCACACAAAAGGTGGGTTTTTTATCCGATTCGACATGAGTTCGGTATGCCGTTAGTTCGATTGGTTTCGAAGATGAGATGCATTTCTTTTTCGATGTTGTGAATATAATGAATTACGAAACACAAGTAGTCTGTTTATTAAATACTACGCGCAAAGGCATAACATAAGAAAAATACTGACATCAGAAAAATGAAGAACTTATTAGATCACTTGCTGCGTTCATTTCGAAAGCAAATAATATTAGGAAGAAAAAATTAGATTGTTAGTTATCAGATTATTTATCATGAAATGTAACTCTGCTAGTTATTTATTGTGTGTTATTGTTGTGCTGAAAGGAAAAGATAATAGCTGTCACTAACTTGTTGATTCATAGGTCGGTTGATCGAAGATTACGACCCAGTACTAATGGATGTTTTTTACAAAGCTGTTTGATTTTGCATTTATCTTCGGTTATTCGCCAGTTGTAATTTTGCATTTTGATTTATGATTGCGCCCCTTGGCATTAGAGCCGAAAGAGCTATTGCCAAAAAATTCTTGTCATTGTCATTGTCCTCCTCTCCCCACTCTCTCTGTCTGGGCGTGTGGGTTTCGCGCGCGCGCGTGTGTGTGAGTGTGTGTGTTTTGTGTGTGTGTGTGTGTGTGATGTGTGTGTGGTGTGTGTGTGTGTGTGTGTGTGTGTGTGGTGTTTTGTGTGGCGCGCGGCCCCGTGTGTGTGTGAGTGTGTGTGTGTGTGTTTTGTGTGTGTGTGTGTGTGGTGGGGTGTGTGTGGGGTGTGGGTGTGAGTGTGAGGAGTGAGTATGTGTGTGTGTGTGTGTGTGTGTGTGTGTGTGTGTGTGTGTGGTGTGTGTGTGTGTGTGTGTGTGTGTGTGTGAGTGAGTGAGTATGTGTGTGTGTGTGTGTGTGTGTGTGTTTTGTGTGTGTGTGTGTTTGTGTGTGTGTGTGTGTGTGGTGAGTGAGTGAGTGAGTGTGTGGTTGTGGGGTGTGTGTGTGTGTGTGGGGTGTGTGTGTGTGTGTGTGTGTGTGTGTGTGGTGTGTGTGGTGTGTGTGTGTGTGGTGTGTGTGTGTGTGAGTGAGTATGTGTGTGTGTGTGGTGTGTGTGTGTGTGTGTGTGTGTGTGTGTGTGTGTGCGAGCGTGTGTGTGTGTGTGTGTGTGTGTGTGCGCGCGTGTGTGTGTGTGTGTGTGGGGTGTGTGTGTGTGTGTGTGTGTGTGTGTGTGTGTGTGTGTGTGTGTGTGGTGTGTGTGTGTGTGTGTGTGTGTGCGTGTGTGAGTAGGAATGCATAAGCATGTCATGATGCCAACGTTGTATTTTTAGTATTAGTTTAGTAAACAGTAACAGCTACTACAAAATGGCTAGCTATACAAATACTGTCGCCGTTGTATATAACATTAGAATCATTGTCATTGTCATCCTCGCTGTCTCTCTCTGTTTCTCTGTCTGCTGTTTGTCTGTCTGTTCCCTTTTATCTGTCTCTGTCTCTCTGTCACTGTCTCTGTCTATCTATCAATGTGCCTGTCAGTGTGTCTGCCTGTTTGTCTGTCTGCTTGTCTGTCTGTCTGTCTGTCTGTCTGTCTGTCTCTCTCTCTCTGTCTGTCTGTCTGTCTGTCTGTCTCTCTCTCTCTCTCTCTCTCTCTCTCTCTCTCTCTCTCTCCTCTCTCGATCTCTCTATCTCTCTCTTTCTCTCTCTCTCCTACAACGTACATTGTTTTGTGTTGACATTGACACGAAATGTGCCAGCACACACCCCACGTGTCTGACTGTAACCCCCCCCCCACCATCACCCATCCCCCCCCCCCAGTTTCTTCCCCCAGGCCCCAACATCCCCCCCCCAAAAAAAAAAAAAAAAAATCCAGTCACCTCACCCACCCTCCACCCCCCTCCCTCCAACGAACAGGACACAACACCACAAATAGGATTTGGCACTACACCACAATCCATGTGAGCTTTTTGACGTGTAGCATAAAATTGACCCCCTAACCCCCCCCTCCCCCCCTAAAAAAAATGATATTAAACTGATAACCAGAACAAATGAAAAAACCCACTGCACCAACTCATCATTTCACTTGTTCTTAGGGATTTCTCTCGATAAAAATCATTCAAAAATCAAGAAACACAGCTACCTCCCTACCTGACATGACATGTCAGGCCTTTGCACTCAACCCTGACCCTATCTTTGCGCCAGCTGCTTTCCTCTCAAATAGTCCCCTTCCTTTCATTTGAATCAGTCTGCTTGGACTAACGTGTTTCATATGTCAGTCTCTGCTGTTCCCCCAAAACCACTCAGATGCCATACACCGTAAATTCCTTGAATCCTCTCTGATCTCTAGGCTAGGGACGCTCACCTCCCATGGACTGAACATCATCAAGGACTGAGGTGATGGAGTCGCCATTTTAGCTATACAATGTGGACTGCCTGAATATATTTATTTTTTTTTTTTTTTATTAACATGCCAGCAGCTGGGACAGGATACATAGCTTGTTTGTGGTCTTCAGCACTACCCTACCCTTCTTGTTTTTTTTGTTTTTTTTTCAAAACGTTTTTTGAGGTTGAAAAAAATTGTTTGCGGTTGTGCATGTATATATCATATACATGTCTAGACACCCTAAGGTATGCATATCTTTATGAGTTTATAAATGTGCTTCCCTTTCCCCCCTTCCTCCCCCGTTCCCCCCCCCCCACCCACTCCCCTTTCTCCCTCTCTATAATGGTAGGTGTGTGGGGGTGGGTGATGCCGGGAGGGCGGGGAGCGTGCATGTGTGTGTGTGTGTGTGTGTGTGTTGTGTGTGTGTGTGTGTGTGCGTGTGCGTGTGGTGTGTGTGTTTTCTTCCCCCTTTGTGTGTTGTGTGTGTGTGTGTGTGTGTGTGTGTGTGTGTGTGTGTGTGTGTGTGTGTGTGTGTGTGTGTGTGTGTGTGTGTGTGTGTGTTCTTCCCCCTTTGTGTGTGTGTGTGTGTGTGTGTGTGTTGTGTGTGTGTGTGTGTGTGTGTGTGTGTGTGTGTGTGTTGAGTTCTTGTCACTTCAGATTTGTTGAAACAATTCCTGTGTCCTCAGTTTCATGTCACTTGAAAAAGACTCTAAGAGTCGAAACGTTGTGCATTGTTTTTGTTTTTCTTTACCCCCCCCCCCCTTTTTTTTTGTTTCGGTCTTCCCCAATCTTCAAATTATTAGTTGTTTGAAAAAGACCAGTCAAGTGTTATCAATTTTTCTGCTTGGGAACCACTGGCTGCATCTTAATGGCCATACCAAACAAAGAAGGTTAACCAATTTCAGAGACCATACAAATTCTCAAAACAATTTAACTCAGTGTCTATAAAATTATCGAAACCTTAAATCAAGGGTTTCCCCCAAATTTTTCCAAACCCAGGAAATTTAAAAAACACATAAACCCCTTTTTTTTAAATGTACCCCAATTTTTATTTTTTTTTTTTTTAAAAAAGGCCCGGGGGGAAGGTAATTTTTTGGGGCTTGACCCCCCTTTTTTTTTTTTTTTTTAAAATTTTTGGGGGAAAAAAAAAATTTTTTTTATTTTTATAAATATCTTCAAACCCAAAAGGGCCTTTATGATTTTTAAATTTTTTTTTTTTCCCCCCCCCCCCCCCTTTCCCCCCCAAAAAAAGGGGGTTTGGGGGGGGGGGGGTTTTATCGGGAGGGCCGGGGGTCAGGGGTTTTTTGGTGGGGTTTTTTTTTTTTCCCCCCCCCCCCCCCCCCCCCCCCCCCCCCCCCCCTTTTTTTTTTTTTTTTTTTTTTTTTTTTGGGGGGGTTTTGTTTCCCCCCCCTTTGGTATTTTTTTTGGGGGTTTTTTTTGGGGGGGTTTTTTTTTTTGGGGATTCTTTCCAATTTTTAAACTTCCCTCTTTCTTTTCACGGGCTCTTTTCAATTTTTTTTTTTTTTTTTACCCCCCCCCCCCTTTTTTTTTTTTTTTCCTTTCCCAATTTTCTTTTTAGTTGTTTAAAAAAAGCCAAAGGGTTTATCACCAAACCATCCATCAAGGCCCCATCCCGGGTTAACCAATTTCCCCCCCAAAAACAAAAAAAATTTAACCCCCTTTTTTTTCCCCCCAAACCAACAACCCCTTTTTTTTTTAGGGGGGGGGGGTCCCCCCCCCCCCCCGGGGCCACCCCGCTTTTCTTTTCCTTTTAAAAACCCCTTTCCTTTTCCCCAACCACCCCCCCCCCCCCCCCCCATTTTTTTCCCCCCAAACCTTTTTTCTGGGATGCGTCCCCCCCCCCCCCCTTTCATTTTTCCCCCCCCAATTTTTTCCCTCCCTTCCCTACCCCTTCCCCCCCCCCCCCCCCAAAAAAAAACTCTCCCCCCCCTCTCCCCCCTTTTTCTCCCTCCCCCACCCCCAATTTTCCTTCTTTCGTGGGGGATTTAAAACCAACATAAACCTCAAATAAATTTTTTCCTTTTTCCCTCCCCCCTTCACCCCCCCCCCCCCCCCCCCCCCGCCCCCCCCCGTTTCTCTTTTCCTCTCCTTTTCCCCCTTCTTTTCCCTTTTTCCTCCCCCCCCCCCCCTTTTTTTTTTTTAAAAACCCTCCTTTCTGTTAAAACTTTTTACATTCATTTACCAACCCCCCCTTCCCCCATTTTTTTAATTGTTCCCTTCCTCCCTTCCCCCCCCCCCCTTTCCCCTCCCCTCCCCCCCGGTTCCCCTTCCTCCAAAAACCCCCTTTCCTTTTTTTTCTCCCCCCTTCCCCTTCACCCCCCCCCCCCCTTCCTTTCTCCCCCCCCCCCCCCCTCCTCTTTTTTCATCCCCCCCTTTCCTTTTCTAAACTAATCTTTTAACCCTTCAAAAAAGCCCCTGTAAACCCAAAAACCCCTTTTCTTTTTCCCCCCCCCCTTTTCCCCCCTTTTTTTTTTCCTCTCCCCCCCCCCCTTTTCTCTCTCCTCTTCTCTCTCTTCCCTCCTCTCCTTTCTCTCTCCTCCCCCTTCCCCTCCTCCTCTCTTTTTTCCCCTCTCCCCCTTTCTTTTTTTCCCCTCTCTTCCCCCTCTCCCCCTCTCCTCCTCCTCTTCTCTTTTTCTTTTTCTCCTTCCTCCCCTTTTCCTTCTTTTTTTTCTCCTTTCTCCTCTTCTCATCCCCTTTTTTCTTTTCTTTTTTTTTTTCCTTCTTTCTTTCCTCTCTCCTTCTTCTTCTCCTCTTTTTTTCCCCTCCTCCTTTCTCTTTTTTTTTCTCCCCCTCTTTTGTCTCTTCCTCCTTTCCTCCCTCGTTTTTTTTTCCCCTTCTCTCGTCCTGTTCTTTTGTCTTGTTTTTTTTTGTGTTTTGTTGTTGTGGTGTGGTGTGTGGGTGTGGTGTTTTGTGTGTTTTTGGGGGTTTTTTCCCCCTCCCAAATCCCCCCCCTCTACTTTCCTCCTGCTCCCCCGCTTATCTGAGGGGGGAGAGGGGAGAGGGAGGAGGGGGAAAGAGAGAGAGAGAGAGAGGGAGGAGAGGGGGGGGGGTGTGTGTGTTTTTGGGTGTGTGGTGTGTGGTGTGTTGTGTGTGTGGTGTGGGGGGGGGAAACACACACACACACACACACACACACACCCCAAACACACCCCCCCAAAACCAACACACCCCTTTTCCCTTTTTGGGATTTTTTATAACCGGGGGGGTTCCCCACTCTTTTTTTAGCCCCTCTCCCTCCCCCCTTCCCCCCCCCCCCAAAAAGAATCACCCCCCCCCCCCCCCCCCCACACACCCACCACCATCTCTTTACCATCCACATCCTCCACCCAGATAAAAACCCCCCCCTGACGGAACAATCCAAATTTTTCCCAAAAAATGAGGGGGGGTTACTCCATCGTCCCCCTCATTGGGGTTGTCCCCTTGGATCAAAGGTGTCTGTGCTCTCTGACCAGACTTGGGCCCCCTGCTGGTCCAAAAATGACTGGTGTCCCCTGGCACCCTTTCCTACCTCCAACCCCCCCCCCCCCCCCCCCCCCCCCCCCCCCCCCCTCCACTCCCGCCCCCCACCCCCCCTACAACCCCCCCCCAAACCGAAACTTTTTTTTTTTTTTTTTCCCTCCAAAAAAATTTCTTTCCCCCCCTAAAACCCCCCCCCACCACAAAAAAAAATTTTAACTGCTCTGTCGCATGTTCATTTTTTTTAAGCAAATAAAATAAAAGAGGAAAACTGTTATTTTCAGTTTTAAGCAAATGCTAGAGGGTTTCAGGAAAAATTTTTTTTTTTTTTTTTTTTGTGCAAATATTTTTTTTTCGTAATGTTTGTATATTGCGCCCAGGGTGGTGTTCTGCTTTTTGTTCTTTACCCCATGCCGAGAGGTGGGTGGTCTGCCTTTGAAAGAAAGTATTTTTTTGGTTTGAGTTTTGAGTTTTGCTCCGTCTACCTAGGCTCTCTTCCATGTTTCCCCCTTTCTCGTCATTATCTTTCCTCCCCTTGTTAAAAAGTGGTGTTTTTTGGGGAAACCTGACTGACCTCGCAGGCAGTTAAACCTGTTATCAAAATTCCCCCCTACCCCCCCCCCCTTTTCCCGTCTACCTCAAACCCCCCCCCCATTCCCCTCCGTCTGTCCATCACACCCATTTTTCCCCTTTTTTAAATCCAAATTTGTCTCCTCCTCCCCCCTCCTTACCCCCCTCCCCTATACTAAACCTTTTTGTCTTTTTTTGTGGTTTTAAATACACGAAATCAAACCATTGAAAAAAAGTTAGAATATGTTTTGAGCTAAAGGTGGTAAACAAGGAGACGAGATTCATTCTGTATTGTTCCGGCACACAGACAGAATGCGCATGGAGAGGAGACAGAATTCACTCTGTATTGTTCCGGCACACAACAGAATGCGCATGGAGAGGAACGGAAATTCATTCTGTATTGTTCCGGCACACAGACAGAATGCGCATGGAGAGAAACAAGAATCAGTGTAACCTATGCCCAGACATGATCTTTTTCTTCTTCTTTCCCGTCTTCTTCTTCTTCTTCTTCTCTTCTTCTTCTTCTTCTTCTTCTTCTTCTTCTTTCCTCCTCCTCCTTCTTCTCCTTCTTCTCCTTCTCCTTCTCCTTCTTCTTTTTCTTCTTCTTCTTCTTCTTCTTCTTCTTCTTAAGTTACCACTTTTGAGGTCACTGAGAAGAAAAAATCAGGTTTCGAAATACCGGTATCTGATTAGGAGTTGTGATTATGTTAATGAGTTTCCTCCCCTTTGGAGGTTGTCTCCCCCTTGGAGACTATAAGCTCGCTAATGGCCCATTTTGAGAAGCATTTATTATTCCCCATTCACCAGTTAGGCAGAATTATCTACAACTGCAGATATGAACGCTTATCTCCCCGGCCCCCTATTTCTTCAATCTAAGACATAGGAACAAGCTTTGTTTATATATATATATATATATATATATATGATATATATATTATATATATATATATAATATATATATATATATATATATATATACACACACACACAGAGATCACAGACACTGAAACAACAGTTACAATATCAACAAACGACAAAAGTTGAATAAGCGGATGAACAAGACAGACAGACAGAGAATGGCAAACGGAAATGAAAAAAAAAAAAAGAGATATACATCTAGAGTTGTAACCATTCTGAAAATCATCACTCATACTCAAACGTCTGCTGTTCACTCATGCGATGAAAGCGTCAAAGACACGTGCGCGCCGAAGCGGAATCAATATAAACTATTCCCCCCCCCCCCCCCCCCCCCCTTTCACCCCCCCCCCCCCCCCCCAATGCCTTCCCCCCCCCTCCCCACCCCCCCACCCCCCCAAACCCCCCAATGAGCAGCCCCCAACGCCGAACCTAAATTTAGTTTCACTCAGACCGTGGCAAGAAGACAGAAAAAGCAGATGAAGAGGGACTGGAGTGTATTGGACCAGGGTGCAGGCGGGGGGGGAATTCACGAAGATCGATATGGAACCCATGTTGAAGAGAGAGAGAGAACGAAAAGAGAGATGAGAGAGAGGGGAAAAAAAGAGAGAGAGAGAGAACGCTTCAGAACTTTATGACAATGGCCTACTGGCCTTATGTCAAGGGGTGACTCCAATATCAGCGCCCAAAAAAGTTTTAATGCAAAGAAAAGAATGAAACATATATACTAGTGAGAAACAAACCATTTCAAGGTCATCAAATTGCGAAAGACATGAAACCAAATCAAGCATAGTTCTTACGAACATTTTTCCTAAATAGAGTGAAGCCAAATATGTAGATATTATCCTTTATGTCAGAGGTCAAATAATAAAGATTTCTGTCAAAATATTAAAGTGAAGAGAGAGAGAGAGAGAGAGAGAGAGAGAGAGAGAGAGAGAGAGAGACAGACAGACAGACAGACAGACAGACAGACTCAAAGACAGACAGACAGAAAGACAGACAGGCGAACAGACAGGTAGACAAACAGACAGACAAACAACACACACACACACACACACACACACACCACACACACACAGAGGCAGACAGACATTGACAGAAAGACAGAAAGATCTGTCAATAGAATTGGACAGCCAGTGGAATTGTACCCCAGTCCACTTTTATATTCTAATTTCTCCCATCATGTTCACCACTCATACATAGAAAACCTGTGAACCAATCGTGCTGTCCAGCGGAAACTCCATTCTCTGTGCTGTAAGGTGTGCACGGAAGAACAGGAGACTGCAACAGAACCGTCGTCGGCGCTGATGTTGGCGATGGGAACGAGATCAGGAAACGACTGTCATCATCACGCCAGTCAAACCGACTGTGAATGGACCTGGTTAAAACGTCTAGGTTTTTTGATGGGATATCTGGGGTGGGAGGAGAGCTAGAGAGAGAGAGAGAGAGGAGAGAGAGAGAGAGAGAGAGAGAGAGAGAGGGGGGGGGTCTGAATGATATCTTTTGCCCCTCTCTCTCTCGAAAAAAAAATAAACAAATGGATAAATAAATAAGTACATATATAAACAAATAAATAAATGGACGACAAATAAATAAATAAAAGCAGGCAGAGAAATGAACTGTTCACATTCACAAATGCAAAACCGTGATTGGAAAACAAGTCATTGGAACTTTTTTTTTCCCAGCAATCCATTAAATTTTTACGGAGTATTTATCACAGAACTTGCCC
>CM031626.1:25850233-25852458 GCA_018398815.1 Conus ventricosus | reverse complement strand
TGTGGTTTAAAATTCTGCAGCATCAAACCATTGAAAAAAAGTTAGAATATGTTTTGAGCTAAAGGTGGTGTAAACAAGGGCGAGATTTCATACTGTATGGTTCCGGCACACTGGACAGAATGCGCATGGAGAGGAGACAAGAATTCACTTGTATTGTTCTCGGCACACTTACTGAATGGAATGGAGAGGAGACGGAATTCATTCTGTATTGTTCCGGCACCACAGACTGTATGCGCATGGAAGAGAAACAAGAATCAGTGTAACCTATGCCCAGACATGATCTTTTTCTTCCTCTTTCCCGTCTTCTTCTTCTTCTTCTTCTTCTTCTTCTTCTTCTTCTTTTCTTCTCTTCTCCTCTCCTTGCCCTTCTTCTTCTTCTTCTCCTTTCTCCTGCTCATTATTCTTTTTCTTCTTCTTCTTCTTCTTCTTCTTCTTCCTTAAGATACACTTTTGAGGGTTCACTGAGGAGGAAAAAATAAGGGTGTCGAAATCACCGGTATCTGATTAGGAGTTGTGATATGTTTAATGAGTTTCCTCCCTTTGGGAGGTTGTCTCCCCTTGGAGTCTATAAGCTCGTAATGGCCCATTTTGAGAAGCATTTATTATTCCCCATTCACCAGTAGGCAGGAATTATCTAAAACTGCTGATATGAACGCTTATCTCCAGGCCCCTATTTCGTCAATCTAAGACATAGGAACAAGCTTTGGTTTATATATATATATATAGATTATATATATATATTTATTATATATATAGATAACTATAATGATATATAAATTATTATATATATATTACACTCACACACAGAGATTTCACAGCATCTGAAACAACAGTTACAATCTCCATCAAACGACAATACAGTTGATATAAGCGGAATGAACAAGACTGACCAGACAGAGAATGGCAAACGGAAAAAATGAAAAAAAAAAAAAAGAGATATACATCTAGAGTTGTAACCATTCTGAAATAAATAATACTCTCATATACTCAAATAAGTCTGCTCTGCTGTTCACTCATGCGATTGAAGCGTCAAAGACACGTGGCCGCCTAGCGGGGATGTCAATATCAATACTGCAGGTTATTCCCCCCCCCCCCACCCCCCCCCCCCCCCCCCCCCCCCCCCCCCCCCCCCACCCCCCCCCCCCCCCCCCCCCCCCCCCCCCCCCCCCCCCCCCCCCCACCCCCCCCCCCCCCCCCCCCCCCCCCACCCCCCCCCCACCCCCCCCCCCCCACCCCCCCCCCCCCCCCCCCCCCCCCCCCCCCCCCCCCCCTCCCCCCCCCCCCCCCCCCCCCCCCCCCCCCCCCCCCCCCCCCCCCCCCCCCCCCCCCCCCCCCCCCCCCCCCCCCCCCCCCCCCCATCCCCCCCCCCCCACCCCCCCCCCCCCCCCCCCCCCCCCCCCCCCCCCCCCCCCCCCCCCCCACCCCCCCCCCCCCCCCCCACCCCCCCACCCCCCCCCCCCCCCCCCCCCCTGCTCAGTTAAAAAAGAAAGAAAAGCATCCACCAAAATGAGAGTTCAGTTGATTTATCACAACCGATTCAGGATGACCGATATTGAGCAGACAACGGACCGTAACCGTATTGTTTCACTCAGAACCTGTGGCAGAAAGGAAAGCAGAAAGAAGAAGAGTTGAAGAGGGAATAGGAGTGGATTGGGAGGACTAAGGAGGTGCAGGTCGTGGGTGGTCGGTGGGGGGAGATTAAAAGAAGATGCTGGATGTAAGGGAATAGTGGATGATGGAGAGAGGGAGAGAGAGAGAGGAGGAGAGAGAGACGGAGATGACGAGAGCGGGGAGAGGAGAGGAGAGAAGACGAGAGAGGAGGGAGAGCGATGGGAGGAGACGAGGAGGAGAGGGGGGAGAGAGAGAGAGGAGAGAGTGATGAGAGAGGAGAGAGAGAGGAGAGAGCTTTCAGAAACGTTTTTATTGACATATTGGAATACATGGCCTTTATGTCAAGGGGGTGTACATCCAATATTTGCAGCGCCGAAAAACAAGTTTATAATGCAAGAAACATGATTGTAACGGATTACTATACTAGTGAAGAAAACAAAACCATTTCTTACCAAGGTCATTTAAACTGCGTATACATGAAAAACAAACTCAAGCATTAGATTCGTACCGAACATTTTTTTCCCTCACATTTTGATGCTTCTGCCAACATACTTAGCCAGTAGTGTTATTATCCTTTTATTTGTCAGAGGTCATCAAAAACTATATAGGTTAAG
>CM031626.1:25822733-25845233 GCA_018398815.1 Conus ventricosus | reverse complement strand
GTCTGTGTTGCTATTCCCTTTCTTTTTTTTTTCTTCTTTTTTTTCCATTTTTCTTTGTGTGTTGGGATTGCAAGCAGAGAGGAGTTAGGAAGCTGCTTTAATATAGATGTGACACAGTGCTGGATCCTTGGACATGTAAGCTATCCCTACCAAATAGCAGACGATGTCCCGGGTATACAATCTGGGACACAGTGCTGTACACCTTGGCATGTTAGCTATTCATCATGACTTAACATACGATGCAGGGTTTAACATTCAGTGACATAATTTGTACACCTTGCGCCCTTGTTAGTCTATCCATACCAGCTTAACATACGATGGCCTGGGTATTCAATCAGTGACATAATGCTGTAAACCTTGGCCATGTTAGCTATCCATCCAGCCATTAAATACGATTTTGGGCTGGTATACAACAGTGTACATAATGACTGGTACACCTTGGCCATAGTTAGCTCATCCATCCAGCCATAACATACGATGGCCTGGTATACAAATCAGTGAATAATGCTGTACAACCTTGGCCATGTAAGCTTTCCATCCAGCATAACATACGATGACTGGTATACTATCAGTGACAGATGCTGTACTCCTTGGCCATGTAAGCTAACCATCCAGCATAATACGATGGCCTGTATACAATCAGTGACATAATGTTGCAACCTCGGCCATGTTAGTTTTCAATCCAGCATAACATACGATGGCCTGGTATACTCTCAGTGGGACCAATGTTGCAAACCTTGGCTTGTTAGCTATCCATCAGATAACATACGTCTGGCCTGGTGGTATACAATCCCCGTGACATAATGCTTGTACACTTGGCCTTGTTAGCTATCCATCGCATAACATTTCGATTGGCCTGCCTGGTATACAATCCGTGACAGAATGATGTATACCTTGGGCCATGTTAGCTATCCATCAGCATAACATACGATGGACCCCTGGTATACAATCCTCATGGAAAGCGGTCTGGGGATTTCTGTGAACGTGGCAATCTTTTGCACATGGAGGGCAGTGTGTCTATGTCGAAACGATTTCAGTGTGACAACGATTCAGTGTGACAAAACGACTTCTGTGTGACAAAACGACGTCAGTTGTGACCAAAAACGACTTCAGTGTGACAAAACGAAACTTCAGTGTGACAAAACGACTCCAGTTGTGACAAACGACTCCAGTGTGACAACGACAACTGTTGACACCTTTCCTTCATACACTGAAGTGAAGGTCAATGGAAAAACACCAACGTACTGGCAAGACAGGTTGATGTAACAGAGTCTGAACCGGCCATCCCTGGGGAGCCCTGGGGATGGATGTGGACTTAACAGTATCAAAAACCGACAGAACTCGGTTATAGCCATTCTTGAACACAATAGCACAAAACAGATCGCTCTCATCCGTAGAATTTATGGATGGGGGCTTGTTGGGATATCCAGCGTTTAAAAGTGTTTTCTGGTGAAACGATCAACTGGACATGGTTATAGTCAAACGTTAGTCACTACTTCCACAATTGGAAAGTGTCAGTTCGCGCTCCATGTACAATTCTACTAGTTGTTTGTTTTCAAAGTAGCGAATGTTACGATATGTAGCGTTTCGTGTAAAAGATATTTCAGTATCCTCAAACAACCATGTCTTTCTGTAGAAATAAAAGTGTTGTGCATTATTTGTCAGTCCCCGGTTAGTACAGTAGTCCATGTACCCAATGAAATCGTTTATGATGTGAAAACAAGTTTCATGTCCAGGTGGAATTGTTCTCTGACGAACCATTCCTCCTTTATGGACCTGGTGGTTACATGAACTCGACGATGTTGAAAGCCAAGTTCTTTCTCTCAGCCCTTGTTTCAGCCCCCAAGCAGTTCCCTTTAGTTAGTTGGACCAGTACCCCTACTGTTCTTACTTCATTCCTCAGTTTAATATGGGAAAACGTAAACCCCAGTCATATCCACATGCCACCACCTCAAAACCGAAGCAGAGCCAAATGTCGCAAAACACACCTGACAGACACATGCCTACCACTCCTCGTACGTCCTGCCCCTCTTATTGCTAGGGAATTCGGCCCGCTGATGTTTCAAATACCCCCCACGGCTCAACAATTGGTATTTTAAAAGATGCCCAAACGTTCTACGGATCTTGACCCTACAATGTGGAAGGTACTGTCAACTGTTATGATCATGAGGATCGCTATTTGTGTCTGTTTATGATTTCATTCTTTCGTTTTGAAATTTTTCAGTTTCCTTCCCATAGTCACTTGTTTCTTATCATGATGTATATATTTCTCCTGGTATTCAAGTTTCGATTCCGTTACGCTAGACTGCCCGGTGGAATTTTTGGCCCCACACTTTTTTTTATTTTTTTTTGTTTGTAAAAAAGGGAAAAAAAAAAAAACGGGTGGTGCTGGGGGGGGGGGAACCTTTATTAAAAGAATTTATTACACATATCACAATTGATTGACAACTGTTGTTCTCAAGAATTGAAACTACTAACGGGGTTTTATTCTGACTGTTTCTTGATTGGTTTGTTATAATCCCACTTCACATTGTGTTTATTATGCTGAAACTGAAATTGATAACGGTTTGTGTTTTTGATAAATGTATCGCTGATCTGATTTATTGAGAATATGCGAACTAACTCTCAGTGTTTTTTGGAGATTTGAAAATGCCAGATCAGGCAATGGTAATGTTTCTGACTTCTCATAGACGACTTTATGGGAATATGCAGATGATTCAAGCTGTGGACAAGATTTCGTGGTAGTCAAAGATGGTGCTACAATGAATTGTTAAATATTTACTTCAAATATGTGATCAAATTTAACCTGATTATAAATGACGGGCTTGTTTTGGTGGTGATGAGGGGGAAAACTTCACTTACATTGCCTATAATGGAATGTAGTGTTATCGATTACTTTATTGTTTTTTTTAAAACATCTTGGGGGAATGTATGTTTATGCGGGTTATATTTAAACGTTATTCAGAAACTGACTCAAAACATATGCATGTAGATATTTCTAGAAGTACCTAGGGCCATGAACTGAAACCACCCCGACCATTTACGATAAGTAAAGTTACTAAATTTGTGTGGATAATAAAAAGAAAAAATGATTATTTGTGCCAATGTTTTTATGATAAGGATTTAAGAATACTAATTCAAGATGCTAGTAATTTAATAGAATTTATATTGATGCTCATTAGCGTCATTCATTGGTGGTCTCAAGATGGCTGGAAAAATAAGTATCGTTAAAGAAGTTTAGGGTTAGATTAGTGTCAGACAAAAGACCATGGATTTGACAGAGAACGTGCAGAAAAAAGACCGTGAAGTACTAAAGCTTTACGAAAACATTTCGCAGAGTTTGCAACAGTATTCGTAAAAAAAATGCATGTTGACAATGATAGTAAAAGCTACAATGATATGATTACAGATTCTATGTATGTGATTTCAAGGAGACAGTATAAAAATCTGCTTAGGTTGGTGGTCTGAAACCATATGCACTCCAATTCTAGATACCCTTGTGTATAGTAGTGGCGATCCTAACGTTTTGGGGAGCTGTTATATCTGTTTTACTATCTAAAGAATTAAAGCATAATTCGATCACTTCTGGTGAATGTGTTTTGTGACCATTTCAAGATGGTTTTCAATAGTGATCTACCTAACATTAATGCTTTACAGATTTTGAGAAACTTTTCAAAACTATATTGCCTGTAGACACAACTTGGACTGTGACTCCACTAGACGAGCGATAGAGCAATGGGAAAAAATTGAGATGCTATAAAAGCTTTGAAATATGGAAAAGCATAATGGTCCCGATGGATTAAGTGACGTGAATTTTATAAAAAGCTCTCATGAAGTCGACATTCTATTTTTAATTCAATAATTCAATAACTGTTTTGATTTGGTGGTTTCCTAATAGTTGGTCTCAGTCTATCTTTCTTCCTGTGTTTTAAATAGGGTAATCCTGATGGTCTGAACAATTTCAGGGTATTTCATTGTAGATATTGGAGGAAGTTGTACAGTTATATCCTTAATAAAAGACTTACTGGAATGGGTCGAAGATAATGTATTTAATTGATTCATCTCAAGCTGGCTTTTAGACGAAATCATAGTACACTTGATCACATTTTTACCCTTCTGGCATAATTCAAAAGCAGTTTACTCAATCGGAGTCAAGCTATACGTTGCCTTATTTGATTTCAAAAGGACCTTCGACTTAGTTAACGGCTGAGAACCTTTGGATGATATTAAAGAAGAAATGAATCAGAGGTAAAATGTACAAAGCTGTCATAGGCAGTATGAAACTGTCAAAGCTAGTGTAAAAGTGAACAACCAGTGCCTGAACATTCTTCTGTCAGTCGTGCCTCTGGAGACAAGGAGACAACTGCAGCCAGTTTTATTCTCGATATTTGCTTACTAACTTGCAATTGATGTAACCCGTAATAGTTAAACACGGATGTTTATAAAGCTATCCCAGATTTAATGGAAATTTTGATATACTTTTTGCTGATGATGTGTTGTTACTATCATTCTCGGTTATGGGTCTGCAACGACAGCTGAATATGTTGAGGGATAGCCTCACTTTGAATGTAATTTTATCAGTTAATTAGATAAAACTAAAGTAAGTGTTTGTCTTTCGACAAAGGCGGGTACATTGCAGCGAGAGAAAATGGTTCTTTGGGTAGCACTAAGCTAGAAGTAGGTCAATCTGTATAAAATACCTTGGGTATAATTTTTTATCTCCCCCTCTCTTTATCTACGCTATGAAGATAGAGCTGCGAAAGCAAAGAGAGGCGTTGTTGATCTTAAAACTGCGGTGGTCCTCGGTCTATAAAAAAATCCTACCAATTGCTAACTTATGGCTCTGATGTGTGGGGATTGACAGCAAATTCAGAATTTGATTGACAAAGTAACCTCTTGCGTTGAAAAGGATTGTTAAATGTGAGCGTTTTTATTAAGGACAACTAAGTCCTCCGTCTATTGGTGTTTGCTGGTCGATATCCGCTTTCATGTTCATACTACTATACAAAATGTGTTAAATATTAGTTGACTTTTCGAGAATGTCTGATGAGCGTCTGCCTTTAAAATCTTATAAAAATGCTGTTAGCTCTTTCACTATAAAATCAGAACAATGGGTTTCTGCGTAATGGCCGTACATATACAAAATATGGCATTCTGGAATGTATATGGGGAACACCAAGGTGTCAATATATTCTCTTTTTCTCAGGAGAGTTCAAGCAAAGGACTAATCGATTGTTTCATTCAAGGATGGGAGGCTCAGTTGAGAGATAAAAGTCGGTATACATATTGGATGCAATCTTTCAAACTTTCGTTTGGAACATCTCAATACTTATTGACTAAACAGTGTGTACTGAAAAAGGACTTTAATAGATTTAGATTTGGTGTTTCAGAATTACGATACGCATCGTACGCTATTCTAATAATGTCTCCCCTAACTGTCCATTTTGTGAGAGTGTCCCTAGAAAGTGAACTTCATTTTATATGGTTCTGTCCCAAATACTCAAGTGTTAGAGAAAAATCATTCCCTGTAAGTATTACAATTACCTTCTTCTTTCAGGTCTATCGCTACTGATGTGTGACACTAATGTATGTGCAGACTGCAGCATATCTAACTTCATGTTTTTAAAATTCCGTAATCTTGCTATTTTCGTCTGCAGGTTAGTATGGATGGTTTAATCATATTTCATTTTCAATGTAGTATCTGACATGGATTTCCCTTTGTAAACTCTCCCCTTGACATGGGCAGAAGGCCTGGCTCATTAACTTTTTTTTTGTCAGTGTCATTGTCATTCTCTCTCCTCTCTTTCTCTCTCTCTCTTCTCTCTCTCTCTCTCTCTCTCTCTCCTCTCCTCATCTCTCTCTCTCTTCTCTCTCTCTACTCTGCCTGAGAAATCGTTGCAAGGAAAACTGGATAAAGAGGGAACAATGGTTTTTTTTAAAGTATTTCTGAGCTCACTCGTCTGGTCAACATTTACTAATTCAGGATCATGATCAACACTGCACCCTGATCTTCTTTCTAGTGATCGGTGTGGGTCAGTGTTCTTATCTACTGGTCGGTGAGGGAGTAACACAATGTCTAATCAGTTAACAAAGACTCGGCACGGGAGGAGCGCACAATCCAAGGGGAAGCATCTACTTGCCAGGCGTCTCACTATCTGTCGCGTGTCGACTTGTTGGTATTCCTTTTGGTCTGTGTGGGGTCCTGGCTGCCATTGACCTTGAAACATGTTTCTGGAGAAACGGCGTAAAGCACATGAATTGCGTTTCAGAAAGAAAACTGTTACGTGCGCAGCTGAATAGGTAACCCCCAAACTTGCATTGATTTGCGTATCACTCAAAATGCACCAGTCTGTCTGATGTGTCGCTCCCGGATCTGTGAATGCCTGGTTCTGTTCGCTGCAACAAAAGCTGCGGACATTTCCACAGCACACTGAGATAGAATTGCCATGTGCAGATCTACCATCTGCTTTCCTAAATTTCTTATACTATCTCAGTTTTTCACAGAATTCCAAAAAAAATCTACATAAAATTAAATAACCCATGCACACCACACACACAACACACACACACACACACACACGCACGCACCTCGGCACGTACGCACGCACGCACGCACGCCACGCACGCAGCTCGCCGCCACACTCACCTGCATAACGCGGGTATGCATCGTGCAAGACCTGACTGCCTCTTACTCGCACGCATGGCCGCACAACACACGACGCACACACACACACAACACTCACCACACACCCACACATCCACACACACACACCCACACACTCACACACACCACACACCACACACACACACACACACACACACACACAACACACACACACACACACCTACGCACGCACGCACGCTCGCACACACGCAGATGCAAAGCATTGCAGACACTCTTCCATGGTGATGTTCAGGCATTCTATATTTCAAACTCTCAACAAGAACAAGAATGATGCAGGACTATGTCACCTCTTCACGACAGTGCACCACACAGGCTACACAGAACAACAGACTGTCTCTGAGCACCAGTAACAGAACTTTTTTTTAAAACCACAACGAACACAGACAGTTCTACTGAGCACACAGGCAACACAGACCACACAGAACACAGACAGTGACTCGAGCACACAGATACACAGACTGCACCAGAACACAGGCAGTTACTGTAAGCCACACAGATACACAGCTACACAGAAACACAGACAGTCTACTGAGCTACGATACACAGGCTACACTGAACACAGACAGTATACTGAGCACACCCGATACACAGGCTACTCAGAACACAGTCCGTTACTGCGCACACAGACACACAGACTACACAGAACACAGGACAAGTTATGAGCACACAGATACACAGGCTTCACAGAAACACAGACAGTCTATGAGCACACAGATACACTAGGTACACAGAACTCTGACAGTCTAATGAGCACACACATACACAGGCTACACAGAACACAGACAGTCTACAAGCACACAGATACACGACTACACAGAACACAGACAGCTATGAGCGCCAAAACCAGCTACACAGTGCTAACCAGACACAGACCGTCTACTGAGCACACATACTACACAGATTTGCCTCTAGTATCAAAGCAGATTTTCCATTTCAATGTCTCCACCAACTCACGGTAAAACTGACTTTATGCTCTTTGTTTTACTATTCATTTATATATTTTTTCAATAGTTTATTTGTTATCTTTTTGTTTAATCTATTCAATTCTTTTCACAACCCTACGACTTGGAGCAATATACTGCATCATGCCTGGTTTCCTGTGACATGTCTTGTCTTTGGTCTTGTCTTCCCCCACGCTCTCTCTCCTCCTCTCTCTTCTCTCTCTCTCTCTCTCTCCTCTCTCTCTCTCTCTCTGTCTGTCTGTCTGTCTGTCTGTCTGTCTGTCTCTCTCTCTCTCTCTCTCTTTCTCTCTCTCTCTTTCTCTCTCCTCTTCTGTCTCTCTGTCTGTCTGTCTGTCTTCTGTTCTCTCTGTCTCTGTCTGTCTGTCTGTCTGTGTATGGTCTCTCTCTGTTCTCTCTCTCTTCTCTCTGTCTCTGTCTGTCGGTCTGTCTCTCTGTCTCTCTGTCTTCTCTGTCTCTGTCTTGTTGTCTGTCTGTCTGTCGTCTGTCTGTCTCTCTCTCTCTCTCTGGTCCTGCTCTCTACCCTAACTCCCCTACCTATCCAAGCCAAGATCCGACCTCCACTTCATCCGCTACATTTCACAAGTCAGTTTAACTGACACTGATTTTGATGGGTTGACCACCTGATCCAGTTCTGATCGTTGGATATAGTGCCAGTGGACAGGTTGATCCGACTTCTTCTCCTCCCTGTAGACTTGGTCTTGGTTACAGTCGGATAGACTTTACGCTTAACTGGCTGCACTATATTCAGCATGGGTAGCGAAACTTATAATTAGAGAAATACGAGGGAGATTAAGAGATAACAAGTGTCACTTAATTTTCTTGATTTTTATCTATTTTATCTTTTTGATGAGTCTCTTTCTCTCTCTGTCTCTCTGTCTCTTCTCTCTGTTCTCTTCTGCTCTGTCTCGTCTCTGTCGGTCTGTTGTTTGTCTGTCTGTCTGTTCTGTTGTCTCTTCTCTCTTTTTTCTTTCTCTCTCTCTTTCTCTCTCTCTCCTCCTCTCATCTCTCTCTCCTCTCTTGGTATTTTATTTGTTATCTGTAATTCTGTTCATGAATATTTGTCAGCATGTATTACCTGTACAGTTCTTCGCTTTCTTGTGTGTGTGGGGGTGTGTTGTGTGTGTGTGTGGTGTGTGTGTGTGTGTGTGGTGTGTGTGTGGTGTGTGTGTTGTGTGTGTGTGTGTTGTGTGTGTGCGTGCGTGCGTGCGTTGAGGTTGCGTGTTGTGTGTGTGTGTGTTGTGTGTGCTGTGTTGTGTGTGTGTGTGTGTGTGTGTTTGTGTGGAATGTGTGTGTGTGTGTGTGGTGATGTGTGTGTGTGCGTGCGTGCGGGCGTTTGCGTGCGTAGCGTGTGTTGTGTGTGTGTGTGTGTGTGTGTGTGTGTGGGGTAGTCCATCTGATTCATACTTACTGCATACATTTTCAGTAGCATTGACTGACGTGATCCTGTTAGATTGTTTGAATCAGTGAGTCGGGGGTCTGACACAGCCTTTCTCTTCCCCCTTGCAGAAATAAAACTTAGCGCAGACGCCTGGACTTTCCAGTTGACTGCACGACGGGCTTTCAGGCTCTCACGCATGGCTGGAATAGGCTGACGAGAAATTCTGGGCATGGAGGTTAATATTGGGGGATTATCGGGTTTGGCCTTTTTAGCATGGGGCCTCTGTCTGTCTGTCTGTCTGTCTGTCTGTCTCTCTCTCTCTCTCTCTCTCTCTCTCTCTCTCTCTCTCTCTCTCTCTCTCTCTCTCTCTCTCTCTCTCTCTCTCTTTGCCCATTCCTTCCTTCTCCCTTCCATGTGCACAGAGGGCATGACGCTCAACATGTCCACTTAAACAGGGCAGGTTTGTCCAGAAGAATCATAGACTGTCCCATATCAAAGGCTTTCTTTTTAAATAAAGGAAATTCCATTGTATATATCACACTAAGGCATCGTCTGTGATCTATTTTCTGATAAACGTATTATAAATAGAGTGACAAAGACTACATGGAACTATAGAAGGAAGGGGGGCAACAAGGACTGGAAACATAGCGGAATAGACAGGGAATATTCTTTACTGAAACTTAGGCCTTGGAACACAACAGACCGTTCTGGAGGAACCTGCAGAAACTGTTCTTCTTCTGTGTGATGCCCTTGTGTAACACCAATGTTTACTGTAACATACCTCTAAACACACACACACACACACACACACACACACACACACACACACACACACACACACACACACACACACACACACACACACACACAATCCTTGGTAATGCCGTGGAGAGCAGGGAATGTGTGGTGGTGTTGGAGGTGACTGTGATGAAGACGACAGGGGAAGAGGAGACAGGAGAAGTGAGGATGAGGAGAATGAGGATACTGGTCACACAACCGTGCAGTGGCCCACACAGAAAGGTGGTGGCTCTGACAACACAACCCCGTGCAGTCGCCCACACAGAAAGGTGGTGGCTCTGACAACACAACCCCGTGCAGTCGCCCACGCAGAAAGGTGGTGGCTCTGACAACACAACCCCGTGCAGTCGCCCACGCAGAAAGGTGGTGGCTCTGACAACACAACCCCGTGCAGTCGCCCACACAGAAAGGTGGTGGCTCTGACAACACAACCCCGTGAAGTCGCCACACAGAAAGGTGGACAACATAACCCCGTGCAGTCGCCCACACAGAAAGGTGGTGGCTCTGACAACACAACCCCGTGCAGTCGCCCACACAGAAAGGTGGTGGCTCTGACAACACAAACGAAGGCGAAAACACTAAGCCAGCGTGAAACAAGTGGTGAACCAAGCAGGTAGTTGACCCGACACAAGATGTCCCGAGGGTCAAGTCTGGACGTCTTCCAGTTCCATCCCTAAAGGACAAAGAACAAAGAGGAACCAAGTCCTCTTTTCTCTTGGTCATTCTGTGAACAACCCGCCATTGTTCTGTGTCTTCTCTTGATCTTCTTCCTTGGTCATTCTGTGAACAACCCACCATTGTTCTGTGTCTTCTTTTAATCTTCTTCGTTGGTCATTCTGTGAACAACTCGCCATTGTTCTGTGTCTTCTTTTAATCTTCTCCTTGGTCATTCAGAGAACAACCCGCCATTGTTCTGTGTCTTTTTTCAATCTTCTTCGTTGGTCATTGTGTGAAAAAACCCGCCATTGTTCTGTGTCTTCTTTCGATCTTCTTCGTTGGTCATTCTGTGAACACCCCGCCATTGTTCTGTGTCTTCTTTTGATCTTCTTAGTTGGTCATTCTGTGAACAACCCGCGATTGTTGCGTGTCTTCTTTTGATCTTCTTCGTTGGTCATTGTGTCAACAATCCGCCATTGTTCTGTGTATTCTTTCGATCTTCTTCGTTGGTCATTCTGTGAACAGCCCACCATCGTTCTGTGTCTTCTTTCGATCTTCTTCGTTGGTCATTCTGTGAACAGCCCGCCATTGTTCTGTGTCTTCTTTTGATCTTCTTCGTTGGTCATTCTGTGAAAAACCCGCGATTGTTGCGTGTCTTCTTTTGATCTTCTTCGTTGGTCATTGTGTCAACAATCCGCCATTGTTCTGTGTATTCTTTCGATCTTCTTCGTTGGTCATTCTGTGAACAGCCCGCCATTGTTCTGTATCTTCTTTTGATCTTCTTCGTTGGTCATTCAGAGAACTACCCGCCATCATTCTGTGTCTTCTTCGATCTTCTTCGTTGGTCATTCTGTGAACAACCCGCCATTGGTCTGTGTCTTCTTTTAATCTTCTTCGTTGGTCATCTGTGACGACTCGCCATTGTTCTTTGTTTTATTTTAAACTTCTTCGTTGGTCTTTCTGAGAACAACTCGCCATTGTTCTGTGTCTTCTTTCAATCTTCTTCATTGGTCATTCTGTGAACAACCCGCCATTGTTCTTTGTGTTCTTTTAATCTTCTGCGTTGGTCTGGTCTTGTTCTGCCTTCGTTCTCTTTCTGTTCTTCTGTGTCCGTTTTTTTCCCCTTGACTGTCTCTCCTTTTCCCTCCCCCCACCTCCCCCCCCCTCTCTCTCTCTCTCTCTCTCTTCTCTCTCTCTCTCTCTCTCTCTCTCTCTCTCTCTCTCTCTCTCCACGTTTTTTTTCCAAAGATGACATTGTTAACAATTTCGGTAAGTCATTATTAGATTTCTGTTTCTTGTTTGATTTGATTATTCTGAATGGTTTCTGTGATGGTGATAAAAAAGGAGAGTATACTTTTGTGGATGCAGCGTGGTCGATTATTTTTTGATCCATGGTGATTTATTGTCGAGTGTTGATTTGCATGTTGGTGATTGTGTAGATTCGTGGCACCTACCAGTGGAAGTGTCATGGAGAAATGTGTAAAGATCGGGGATGAGAGTCAACAGGGAGAGAAAACATAATTTGGTCAGAGGAAGATGTTAATGTATATAAGAATGAGCTTGACAGTGACGCATTTCAAGACAGTGTCCAGAAAGCTTCACAGACACCATCTACTAATGTTGATGATGGGTTAAACCAGTTCGCTAATGCTTTGTGTGGAGCTGCTGCGCGCATGGTGCGAACAGTGGGGCAGAGCAGGAAGAAACATAATGACTGGTTTGGTGCGGATTGTGAACAAAAAAGGCAGGTCAAAAGGTTACTCAAGAGATTTCAAAGATGTAGAACGGCTAAAGATAAGAAAGAAAAAGAGAAGCCTATGTGACATCACGAAGAGAATATGTCAAGTTAAGAAAATCAAAAGAAGCAGAGTTTGAAGAAAACAGGTTACAGAAGTTGAGAGACTCAGTAAATGCTTCGAGGCATTGTGGTCAGTTACACGATCTGTTAATTAGAAAAAAAAGTCTTATATATAACAATATCTCTATTTAACAATGGCATAATCATTTCTTTAATGCTTTCCATGAATCAGTCAATTATATAATTCAAGAAGAAAACTTAGGGGAAGAGGAAGAGGAAGTTATTGTTTAATCATTCTATAAGTAAAGTAGAGGTTATTGCTGGTATTAGACATCTAAAATCAGGAATAAGCGCAGGACCGGACAAAATTCTTGGAGAAATGTTGAAACATGCTAATGAGGCAGTAACTGATTTTCTTATTCAACTATTTAACCAACTTTTTTTCAATATGGACAATTTCCTTTGAAACGGGCGAAATCTATAATCATTGCAATACACAAGAAAGGAAATATTAACAACCCTGATAACTATCGTGGAGTTTCACCTACTAGTATTCTATTGCCAAAATGGGCTGAAAATAAAGGAAAGATAATAAAAGAACAAGCAGGTTTTAGAGCTAATTATCGCACGACGGATCATATATTCACGTTATATTCACTTGTACAAAAATACTTACTTGGCAACAAGAAACTGTATGTAGCATTTGTAGATTTTAGGAAGGCCTTCGAGTCGGTGTTGTGGAATGTATTGCGTAAAAGTGGTGTGAATGGTAAACTGTACACGCCTGTTAGAGGTGTTTATAACTCGGTGCTTGCATGTGTCCATGTGAAAGGCGTGTATTCAGATTATTTTGAATGCCCAAATGGTGTTACGCAAGGATGTCTCCTAAGTCCCCTGTTGTTTTCCTTCTTCATAAACGAACTAGCAGTAGAATTATCAAGAAATGGTAAACATGGCATTCAGTTGATTCCTGGAGCTATCGAATTGTTTTTATTACTCTTTGCTGATGATGTTATTCTTCTTTTTGGGACCGCTATAGGATTACAAAACCAGTTAAGAAATTTGAAACACGAAGCAGATCGCTTACGTTTGACGATGAATTGAAATAAAACAAATATGGTATTCAGAATGGGTGGTCACTTATCTGTGAATGAAAAATGGTTTTATGGAAAAGCAGAAGTTAATATAGTTAAATCATATGAATATTTGGGATTTTTTTTTCAACAAAATTAAGTCTGAAGTATACATGGGAAGAATCGCAGAAAAGGCAAAAAAGGCGTCATGGAAATTTTGAAATCTTTAAGAAAACTTAACACTATTGATTGTAACTTATTTTGGAAACTATTTGACGCATAAATAGAACCCTTACTAACTGGTAGCAGTAGCAGCAGCAGCAGCAGCAGCAGTAGTAGTAGTAGTAAGTAGTAGTAGTAGTAGTAGTAGTAGTAGTAGTAGTAGTAGTAGTAGCAGTTGCAGTAGTAGTAGTAGTTGTAGTAGTAGTAGTAGTAGTAGTAGTAGTAGTAGTAGAAGCAGAAGCAGTAACAGTTGTCACAGTAGTCTCCACAACTTTACACATGCGCGAAATCCCGACACAAAACTGTTCAGAACATTTCAAATGTAGGAATCATATAGTACGCAGAGTCGATGCATACTAAGTGTAGGAATCATATAGTACGGAGAGTCGATGCATACTAAGTAAAGGATTCCCTTGTTGTTCTTCTTCTTCTCGATGGCCTATCACACCTGTAGACAGGATTCTGTAATGAATCTGGTGGTCCTCTGCAGGTCTCCACAGCCCCGTACAGCTTGTCATTGATGGGTACCGGCTGCGGCCATGTCCTATCCCTCAGACGCTGCAGGTCCCCACAGTCGTGCAGAATGTGTTTTGTGGTTTGTTCTGCCTGCCCACATTTCAAACGTAAGAATCATATAGTACGCAGAGTCGATGCATACTAAGTGAAGGATTTCCTTGTTCATTCCAGAAATTTTTCACAAGCTTAGTGTCGCGCAAGATATCACTAAAAGTGGACTTGTGTTAACCTGTTGCAGCTGTCATTTATTGTGTTTATATTCGCAGAGAAACGGGGACATGGTCCGCGTTTAGATTAAATGAAAGATAAACAAACAAACAAACAAACAAACAAACAAACAATAAACAAACATATAAACAAACAAACACAAATCATAACTCAGTCACATGCCTGTCTTTTGTTCATGTCAATTTCCATGACATTGTGCAATGCCTGTCATGATTTATTACATACGTTCAGGGGAAGAAAGTCGAATGATTGATAAGGAAGGTTTCAGTTACGATCGTGTTTGGTGACGCAGAGGAGAAATCTCTCTCTCTCTCTCTCTCTCTCTCTCTCTCTCTCTCTCTCTCTCTCTCTCTCTCTCTCTCTCTCTCTCTCTCTCTCTCCTCACACACGCCCGTCAGGGTATTTTCTCACGTGTGTTAAAGATTTTCCTACATTTGTGAAGCTATGGTTTCTGATTATCATTTCTAGTTTTCGCCTTTGATAAGTTTACGAAGACAATGTACACCCCTTGACATAAGGGCTAGTTAGGCCAATGTCAATAAAAAGTGTCAGTGTCAGTGTCAGTGTCTCACACACACACACACACACACACACACACACCACACACACACACACACACACACACACACACACACACACGCACGCACGCACGCACTCACGCACGCACGCACGCACGCACACACACACACACCACACACACACACATTCACACACACACACACACACACACACACACACACACACACACACACACACACACACACATACACATTCTCTCCAAAAACGAAACACATATCATAACAAGCAAGCACACACACACACACACACACACACACACACACACACACACACACACACACACACACACACCACACCACACACACACACGCACGCACGCACGCACGCACGCACGCACGCACGCACGCACGCACACACACACACACCCCACACACACACACACAGACGCGCGCACGCACACGTAAAACGTAGACGAGATTAGAAACAGTTTTGATTTAATCATTTTGATATCCCAACCGTTTCGGAAGGCGTCTACGGTTCTGCCGTTTCTCCACGCTGAGGGTGAGAACTTCAAAACTTCAGGAGATGACAGTGCATCTTCAATGCCAAACACTGCTCGGTGTTTTAGGAGTGACTTGAAACTGGTAGGCTCACTGGTTCTGACAATGTGTGGTTGTTTGTTGACACAACGAGGTGATGTCACGATGCAAATAACGTTCACCAAACACGCGGCAATGTAGAAGAGTGGAAGTAAAGAAAACTTGTTTTTAAATTTGTGTTGTTGTTGTTGTTTTCTGACATGATGCAGCCATGTGGGAATTTGAGGCAACGAGGTTGTTGATCACCTTGTCAAGAGTGCCACAAAGGAAAAGTTGAGCAGGTTGTCTATTCCTCACACTGATCTGAAACCCCAAAACCCAGGTTTAAATCAAGAACCTCTGGCAAGAGGAATGGAACTTGCAGATGGATAACAAACTATTTGAAATCCGTCCAAACCTGAAACAGTTTCTACAATGTTCCCGAAGTGGCCGTAAAGACGAAAAAGTCTTCTGCCATTTGCACGAAGGCCAGTCGCGTTACACCCATTCTTATCTGTTAACACACAATCGAAGGCAGGGTAATCAGACTGTGGTAATCCTTCGGTTGACAACAATGTCCGTTCGATCCCGTGCCACGCGACCCCCAGCTCACAGTGCGGGGTTCAGGAGAAAATGTCCGTCACAAGAAAAACATTTTTTAAATGTAACGCCTCGCTACCTACGGATGCCAATTAACGTAGATTTAGTGAACCAAACTATACATGAAGTCAAGGAACAATATGTAGCAATACCATATGATCGACACAACTTAAACAAGATACCGAACAATGAAATACAATTCATGATGTGTGACAGGTTATTTTTTAGAAGTTCTGATAATGAAAATAAGATCAAAAACTGTTACGTTTAGTGTTAATGAGAAAAGAGAACAAACGAACGCCGAAAACTGGTTAGAAATGGAAATACAAGACTTGGAAAGAGAAAAACCCACGCATATTACTGCTATTAATTTACAAAGGAAGAAAGATAAGTTTGCTCAGTTACGAAAAACAAAAGTAGATGGGATCATTCTTAGATCCAGAGTAAGATGGGCTTCACACGGAGAAAAAGTAACCAAGTGCTTTTGTAATCTGGAAAAAAGAAACGTTGTTAGCAAGCAGATGTTGAAACTAGTTACGGATCAGGGACATGTCTTGCTAGAAGCAGATAAAGTGTTAGAAGAGACCAGATCATACTACGAGCATGTGTACAGGAAAAGAGAAGCAAACGATATTGATATTAGCAGGTGTATTTCAAATCTGCCACAACTAAATAAAGACGAAACAGAACATTTAGAAGGTATGATTACCGTCCAAGAAGCATCAGAAGACCTGAAAAACATGCAGAATGACAAAAGTCCTGGTACGGATGGGGTGACAGTTGATTCTTTTAAGTTCTTTTGGAAACAAATAGGAGAGCTTGTAACAAGATCGTTAAATGAAGGCTTTATAAATAAAGAGATGTCGGTGTCTCAAAGAGAAGGACTAATAACTTGTCTACCAAAAGCCGATAAACCAAGAGAGTTTTTAAGAAACTGGAGACCAATTTCACTGCTAAATGTTTCGTATAAGATAGGTGCCGCCTGTATAGCGAATAGAATTAAGACTGTTTTACTTAATTAATTAATGAAGACCAGACAGGTTTTATTCCAGGACAACACATTGGAGAAAATGTAAGAACCATATAGGACATAGTGTTTTATGTGGAGAAAAAATTAATTACCTGATTTACTGGTATCAATTGACTATGAAAAGGCATTCTATTCGATCAACTGGACATATATGAATAAGATACTAAAAGCTTTTGGGTTGCGGAAGGTATTTGCTGCTGGGTTTCGACATTTTATAAAAACATAAGCTCGTATGCAATTGTGAATGGGAAAGTATCGAAGAGTTTTGAAATAGAAAGAGGGTGCCGTCAGGGCGATCCCATTTCGCCACATTTATTTGTTTTGTGTGCAGAAATTTTAGCATGTAAAATTAGGGAAGACAAGAGCACAAACAGTGTTGAAATACTCAATGTGATGTTTAGGATCAGCCAATTTGCAGATGACACAGTGTTAACGTTAGAAGGGGATATGGTTTCATATGAAAATCTGTTTGAAACTCTTGAAGAGTTTGAAGAATTTTCAGGAATAAACTCAACTATGAAAACAAAAAAATGTATGGTTAGGAAAACTGAAAAACTCAAAATGTGAATATCTGCCCGAAAGGAATGAAATGGAACCTACCAAAATATAGGACACAGGGTATTTGGTTCACAGGTGAATTATCGAAAATTACAGAAATCGACGCAGCAGATACATTTATTGAAAAATAAAGTTCGATCAAAGCGTGTATATACACCCCTTGGCAGGATTGCAGCACTGAAATCCATGTTTCTTTCAAAACTCATATACCTATGGATTCTGTTGCCTAGTCCTCCAGAGGATGAAATAAATCAGCTTCAGAAAATATGTTTTGAATTTATATGGATTAAAAAAAAAGGCAAGATCAAAAGGAAATGCGCAGTACATTCTGTTGAAAATGGAGGTATAGGCGTTCCACATTTAAGCAAATATGTACAAGCTTTAAAAGTGACCTGGTTAACAGGAATATACACGACAAATCCAAAATGGAACACAGTATTAAGCGCTACGTTCCCAGAAATAGATTCATTTGACGTCTACGGACCTAGAAAATTCCTCGGCAAAAAAAAAGTCCATAAATTTTGGAAAGACGTTTTCACTTCGTATGTTGATTTTGCAGATCAGGTATCTTTAAACAATTCGAATGAGGTGTTAGCAGAGCCGTTCTTCTGTAATGACAAGTTTAGAGTTTGTAATGACGTCATTTCCTGGCACCTGCTCTCTGGAAGGGTCTGCCTTCTTCTCTGCGTAACACGGACTCTTTAAAGACTTTGAAAACCTCCTTAAAGACACATCTTTTCCCCTGGACTGACTAACAATATCCACTTATCTCTGTGCGCGAGTCTGCTTGTTTTGACGCGCTCGTGTGTCTGTCTGCGTATATGTGTGTGTTTTGTTTTTCGTGTGTGTGTGTGTGTGTGTGCGTGCGTGCGTGCGTGCGTGCGTGCGTGCGTGCGTGCGTGCGTGCGTGCGTGCGTGCGTGCGTGCGTGCGTGCGTGCGTGCGTGCGTGCGTGCGTGCGTGCGTGCGTGTGTGTGTGTGTGTGTGTGTGTGTGTGTGTGTGTGTGTGGTGTGTGTGTGGTCGTGTGTGCCGCGCGCGTATGTCTACGTGTGTGTGTGTGTGTGTGTGTGTGTGTGTGTGTGTGTGTGTGTGTGTGTGTGTTGGTGGTCGTGCGTGCGTGCGTGCGTGCGTGCGTGCGTGCGTGGTGTGTGTGTGTGTGTGTGTGTGTGTGTGTGTGTGTGTGTGTGTGTGTGTGTGTGTGTGTGTGTGTTTTGAGTTAGAATTAGTATTTTATCATGTTTCTGTAATATGCGCTTTGGGCTCTTGTGAGGTAAGTAAATATCCTTTTACATTACAATTCATTACATTAATTTAAAAAAACTGGATAGCAAAGCAGTATTCCTAGTTAAAGATGTTGTCAATGACGACGGAAGTTTTCTCGATTATAAAACATTTTCTGAAAAATATTATATCACTGTAGATTACCTAGAGTAATGGAATGTGTATCATCAATAATTTAAAAAAAAGGTATTTTAAGAAATGCAAACATTAAAGTAACGAACAATAACTGTAATCTAAGAACGAAAGCACTGCAAATAATATCAAGCGTTAAAAAGGGATCGAAACTTTTTCATAACACTCTCGTCGGAAAAATAACAATATTCGATATAAGATCCTTTGCAAAATGGGAAGATAAATTAAGATGTTTAATAGACTTGGAAAAAAAAACAATGAAACAAGTGAAACAAAATTTAAAAAATCAAATTAAAATGGTTCCAAATAAGAATTTGTCACAATATTTTGGTTACAAATTTTAACTTAAAAAGGATGGGAATTCTTATCAATGATCTCTGTATATTTTGCGAAGCTGACACCGGTTCAGCTCAACACTACTTGTGGCAATGTCAGTTTACGAAACATTTCTGGGGAAAACTAGAAAAAGCATTAAAAGAAAGATGTGAACATTGCAGTAGAATGGAATTTAATATGGATCTGGTTTTATTCGAAAATGACGAACATACAAAAACTGATGAAATTTTTGAACACATCATTTTATGAGCTAAACGTTATATATACAGATGTAGAATCAACAAAACAAAACCTACTTTCAAACACTTTTTGAGAGAATTTAATAACATACATATATAGGGTTTAAAAATATATGCATTATTCGGAAATGAAATACATTGAATTTCATAGAAAATGGTATCCCTATGAAAAAGCGATAGTTATGTCTAATGGAATGAGTAAGACGAGAGAACAAGAAAAAGACCGAGCAAACATTAGTCGTGGTAATAAGTAGCTTATGAAATTTAAGAAAATATGTGTATATGTGAAAAAAACACTGCCTAACCAATTTACCCTATTTGACCAGGCATACTGAGTGTCTTATTTCCTCGAGCGGCTTATGACGAGAAAGAATTAAGGTTGTACGTTTGTGACCTTTTCCTTTCCCGTCATTCTTCGATGCTTCTTGAATGGAACGATCTGATTTTTTTCCATGTGTTTATATATATATATTTTTTTTTTGTTTGTTTGTTTTTTTGTTACCTCTATTTCCCTTCTTCCTGATTTAATGTACCCATTTGTATGATGTTATGTTTTGTTGATTATTCCGTTTGTTATCAATGTTGGAAAATCATTGAAAACAAAAACAAAAAAAAGAAAATATCCGTCGCAGGTCAACAAGGACAGGAGAAGGGCTGAGGAACACCGGAAGTATAAGACAAGTGGGGCTGTATCTTCCCCGTCCGGTCTGTTTCTTACCGACCCCTCCTATTTTGATCTACAATGGCGACAGAAGTGACAACAACAATGATTCCTGTGCTGATGCTTGTCAGTATTCACACCAACCCGCTTCCTCTGTACCCATGCCTGCACCGAGATCGCTGTCCAGCGACGGAACACAGCACATCGACATGACACCGTGCGACACAGACAGTGAGTCAGTGACAGTCCTTCCCAGCGTTGACTTGTCATCTGACACTGACGGTGACAAGCTGTGTGGTGATGAAGATGATGTTCACTCTGGTGCAGTTTACAATTATGATTTGTCTGTGACTAAATTTACTCAACAAGAAATTAAAGCGCGTGTTGCAGCAGCAAATCCTTGTGATACAGACAGTGAAAGTGACTGTGCAGATGCCACCACTGTTGAAGCAGAGACACCGCATGCAGACATTACAATCACAGAGATAATGGCGTATTCAGAAGAAACGTCAACAAACATGAGTGATCGCCTGTCAGAGTTGGAGGAAGAAGTGAAAGGCAGCACTACATGCAGCAAAGGGGTTGAAAACCGAAATCCTGATAATCCTTCATGACTATTGCACTGTTGTAACTGCTGATAAACATCTGGGAAATCCGATTGACAGTTACTTGTGTTCTCATTGTATTCACTTGTGTATCACTTCCGTGATCTGGAATCCAGTCGCGATGCACTTTGCCGTATTGCATTGGTGATGTTAACCCAGCCGTTGTCTGGTCCTAAGTCCAGAATGAGAAATGGGGAAGGTTGTTCGTTGGGCTAGCAACCCGCCACGTAAAAAAAAAGCTTTGCTACAGAAACGCCAACAAGATCCAATCAAAGCCCGGGGGACGAGCTCAGGCAGATACAGCAATGCATTGTATGATGAGTAGGGGTGAAATCCGGAAGGAAGCTTCTGCTCCGACAATGTCCTTAGCGAATCCCAAACAAGAGGTGAGAGTGGGAGCCTGGAACGTGCGAACGCTGTATGAAGCTGGAAAGACTGTGAAAGAGAAGAAGTATAGACTGAACATCCCAGGACTCAGTGAGATGAGGTGGACGGATTCAGGCATCATGACCCTTGGGTCAGGAGAGACGGTATGTTATTCTGGTCGCACGGACGGGCAACATCAGGAGGGAGTGGGTATCATCATGGATAAGGAGAGACGGTATGTTATTCTGGTCGCACGGACGGGCAACATCAGGAGGGAGTGGGTATCATATGGCTCAGGAGAGACGGTATGTTATTCTGGTCGCACGGACGGGCAACATCAGGAGGGAGTGGGTATCATCATGGCTCAGGAGAGACGGTATGTTATTCTGGTCGCACGGACGGGCAACATCAGGAGGGAGTGGGTATCACCATGGCTCAGGAGAGACGGTATGTTATTCTGGTCGCACGGCGGGCAACATCAGGAGGGAGTGGGTATCATCATGGCTCAGGAGAGACGGTATGTTATTCTGGTCGCACGGACGGGCAACATCAGGAGGGAGTGGGTATCACCTTGGCTCAGGAGAGACGGTATGTTATTCTGGTCGCACGGACGGGCAACATCAGGAGGGAGTGGGTATCATCATGGCTCAGGAGAGACGGTATGTTATTCTGGTCGCACGGACGGGCAACATCAGGAGGGAGTGGGTATCATCACGGCTCAGGAGAGACGGTATGTTATTCTGGTCGCACGGACAGGCAACATCAGGAGGGAGTGGGTATCATCATGGCTCAGGAGAGACGGTATGTTATTCTGGTCGCACGGACGGGCAACATCAGGAGGGAGTGGGTATCATCATGGCTCAGGAGAGACGGTATGTTATTCTGGTCGCACGGATGGGCAACATCAGGAGGGAGTGGGTATCACCATGGCTCAGGAGAGACGGTATGTTATTGTGGTCGTACGGACGGGCAACATCAGGAGGGAGTGGGTATCATCATGGCTCAGGAGAGACGGTATGTTATTCTGGTCGTACGGACGGGCAACATCAGGAGGGAGTGGGTATCATCATGGCTCAGGAGAGACAGTATGTTATTCTGGTCGCACGGACGGGCAACATCAGGAGGGAGTGGGTATCATCATGGCTCAGGAGAGACAGTAGTTATTCTGGTCGCACGGACGGCAACATCAGGAGGGAGTGGGTCATCACGATAGGTGGCCAGAAGCTTGGGGAGCAGTCACCAAGCACACAGGACAAGTATACCAAGACACCACATACA
>CM031626.1:25764934-25807434 GCA_018398815.1 Conus ventricosus | reverse complement strand
AGTGACAGAAAACAAACGACAACTACACCAGCAACAAACATCGGGACCACAAAAATAAAACGGAGGGGCGGATGATCAAGACTGACAGCAGGGAGACAGAGACTGGCAAACAGTCAATAGATAAAGAGAGAAAGACAGGGTTGGCAACCGAACTAAAATCACATCCTCCTATCCCCAAACGTCTGTATTTCACTCATTTTTTGCGATGGAAAAACGTCGAAGACACGTGCGTTCCAGCGAGAAAATCAATAACAATACGGGGTTATTTTTTTCCCCTCCATGGCGTTGATAGGAAAATTCACACCAAAATTTGGAGTTCAGCCGTCATCACAACAATTCCAAGAGACCGACAAGAGCAGGACGTACGACCGTTACCATGTTGTTCCACTCAAACCGTTTGTGGAAGGAAAAAAAAGAAAGAAGCAGAAGAGGAAAGAGGAGAGGTAGGGAGTGCAATGGAGGACCATGCCAGGTGTACGTTGTGGGAGCGAGTGGGGTGGGAAAGATCTAAGGAAGAAGATGCGGAAGGAGAGGATATAATCGAGAAGAGAGAGAGAGAGAGAGAGGACTTGAGATAGAGAGAGAAGAGAGAGATGATCGCGAGAGAGAGAGACGAGAGAAGAGAGAAGAGAGAGAGCGTATCGAGGGAGAGAGGAGAGAGCGAGGCAGACAGACAGAAGTCCATACAGAGACAGGAGATGAGAGAGAGAGACCGAGATGCAGAGAGAGAGATAGAGGAGAGAAAGTCAGAGAGACAAAAACACACAGACAGGCAGACTGACAGACAGGCAGACAAGAGGACAGGCAGAACAGTCAGGCACACACCAACACACACACACACACACACACACACACACACACACACTCCACTCACTCCACACACACAAACACACACACACACACTCACACCCACACAACACACACACACACAACACACACACGACACACTCCACAGTGTAGACGAGAGACAGGACTCTTTCCGAAAGATAGGAAAGACAGAAACATCTCTATCATTATAACTTCTCCGTATCCTGGCAGTACAACTATGTTCTCCAGTCCATTTTTTTATCCTAATTTCTCCCATCATGTTCACCACTATGCTAGAAACCTGTGTGAACCAATTTTCGCTTGCTGTCCAGCGGAGGAACACTCCATTATCTGTTGCTTTTGTTTTATGGTTTGCAGGGAAGAACCGGAGACTGCAACAGAATGTGTCTCTCCCATCTTGTTCACCTCTCATATCATAGAAACCTGTAGAACCCAATCGTGCAGTCAGCTCGGGCAAACTCCATTCTCTGTGCTGTAAGGTTTTGCAGTGAAGACACAGGATGACTGCAACAGAACTTGTCTCTACCCATCATGTTCACCACTCATACAAAGAATACCTGTGGACGACCAACTCGTGCCTGTCCAGCGGAAACTCACTTTCTCTGTACTGTATGGTTGTGCACGGGAAGAAACAGGGAAGACTGCAACAGAACTGTCTCTCCCATCATGTTCACCACTGATACATAGAAAGAAACCTGTGAACCAATCGTGCTGTCAGCGGGAAACTCCATTCTCTGTGCTGTAAGGTGTGCACGAAGAACAGAGGAGGACTGCAACAGAACCGGTCGTCGGCGCTTGTTGCTGGCGATTGGGTAGAAACGCGCATCAGGAATACGACTGTCACATTCCGGTCAGTCAACCGAGCTGTGAAAGGATCTGGTTATCAAGTCACGGTTTTTTGATGGGATATTATGGGGGGGGGGGGGGGGCGGGGGGGGGGGAGGAAAGCTGGGGATGGGGGTGGAGCGTGGGGGTGGAGTGGGTTGGTGGCGGGGGGGTCAAATGAGTGCTAGATGTGTGTGTGTGTGGTGTGTGTGTGTGTTGTGGAGATGTGTGTGTGTGAGCTGGCCTGTCGTGCGTGCGTGGCGTGTGTGGTGTGTGTGTGTGTGTTGTGTGTGTGAGTGTGTGTGTGTGTGTGTGTGTGTTGTGTGTCTGCCAGGTGTGTGTGGTGTGTGGGAGTGTGGGGGTGTTGTTGTGTGTGTGTGTGTGTGGAGTGTGTGTGTGAGAGAGAGAGACGAGAGAAGAGATAGAGAAGAGAGAGAGAGGGTCATGTGAATCGATATCTTTTGCCTCTCTCTCTCTGAAAGTTAAACACATGAATAAACTGGATAAATACACTATTATAAACAAATAAAGACATGAATGACAAATAAAATAAATGAATAAAAAAAATAGAAAAAGCGAGTTATGAGTAATGAGATCTGTTCACATTTTCGGGTACAAAAATTCCACGACTGGAAACACGGGTCATATGGAACTTTTTTTTTTTCAGCATGTCCATTTTACGGAGTAGCCTTTTATCACAGAACTCGCCTTGGAGTCAGAACATAGTCCCTGATTTACGCCCCTTCCCCAGGAGTGTGAACAGTTGTGGAGTTGGGTATGGATTTAGACGGACACAGTGATCCTGGAGGAAAGTGATGCCATAAGGTGCACTCGAGGCATCTCACTCTTTCACAGTGTTCTATTCAGGTTGATGTGTTACCATGGTTCCTTTGGTTAAAGTTAGGTTTCGACTTGTGCGTGTGTGCGGTGTGTGCATTTACGTGTTGTGAGTGTGTGTGTGTGTGTGTGTGTGTGTGTGTGTGTGAGTGTGTGTGACGTGTGTGTGTGTGTAGTGTGCGTGCATGTGTGTATGCGTGTGTAGGGGATCGGCGTGAGAAGGGTGTGATAGATAAAATGAGGTGAGAGACAGTGGTGCGTCGGCAGTTAATGTCTCAGTTTAGAGCTTCCCCATGAGAATCTGTGCACCTGGGCTAAAACAGGGTTCCTTTTGTTCATGGTGGTTCTAGGCAAGCCAACCCACAAGGGGCATTTTCATGGCTGTCACCATGTGTCATTCAATACCGTATTTCTTTAGTTCATTACTTTTTTAGGAATCAACGAATTCATTCTCTGTTTCTGTCTTCCTTCCTTATTCTTTCTTTCTTTCTTGCTTTCTTTCTTTCTTTTTTCTTTCTTTTTTCTTTTTTCTGTCTTGGTTTCTGTTTTTGTCTTTCTTTCCTTTCTTCTTTCTTTCTTCTTTCTTCTTGTCTTTCTTTCTATTTAACTGTCTGTTTGTTGGTCTCTCTATCTATCTGTCTGCCTGTCTATAGTCTGTTCTTTCTCTTTTCCTGTTCTTTGTTTGCAAAACAACCAGATTGAACATGGCAGTGCACCCCAAAATTGGCACACATTATGAACCAGACACTCTGCATCAACACTTAATATTAAAGCTCACATGAAATTGTCCTTCGGTAACTTAGAGCATACAAATTTGCGTGTAGAATGGAGTTGATAACGCAAAGAGAAAAAAGGGGGAAAAAACCGAAACGAAAAGAAAAGAAAGAAATAGGACGATGGTGGACCCACTTAAAAAAAGAGGATTGGTGAGAAAAAGATTGAAAGATTGAGGTTGGAAAAAAAAAGGAAAAAGATTGGCGGGAGGGGGAGGGGGGAGGGGGGGGGGGGGGATGTAGAGAAAATGGAGATTGGATGACAAAATACACACCACCAGCACTCATGTTGATAATGATGATGATGATAAATAATAATTAATAATAATAATAATAATTAATATAATGATGATGATGATGGATGATATAATTAATATAATTAATATAATTATATAATATAATAAATAATAATAATAATATAATGATGTTGTTGATGATCAGACTGCTTATGTTACAATACGAACATACTATTAATAATCATTTGGCAGAGGCAGCTGCAGGCAGTAGCAGTAGCAGAAGCAGCAGCAGCAGCAGCTGCGTAGTAGTAGCAGTAGTTGGGTTTAGTGGGTCTGGAACGGAAAGAAGACCAAAGTATAATATTACATTTTGAATTTGTAAAGAAAATTAGTGGGAGAAAAAGAAAGAGGAGAGTGAGAGAGAGAGAGAGAGAGAGAGAGAGAGACGAGAGAGAGAGAGAGAGATGAGATGAGAAGAGATAGAGAGAGAGAGAGACGGGAAACAAGAGATTGATATAATGTACAGGTAGTAAGAAAGGAGGAGAGAAGAGACGTGATGGAGAATGTGTGGTGTAGAATAGTGTGGGCGCTGTGTAGTGGAGGGGACAGAATGCTATTTTTCAAAGTTGAAGTCGCTAGTGGCCAGAGATCTACACTCCAGTCAGGCAATACGTGGTGTTTCTGCACGGTCGCTTTAAAGTTGTCCTTCTGCTGGGGTCCTTAAATCAAACTGGCAAGGACGTGCACGTGTCTGTGTGTGCTATTCCTTTCTTTCTTTCTTTCTTTCTTTTTTTCTCTCTTTGATTTGTTTGTTTGTTTGGGATTGGAAGCAGGAGGGAGAAGGAAGCTGCCATGAAACATCCGCTGCCCACAGTGCTGGATACCTTGGCCATGTAAGCTATCCACCACCCATAAGCATACGAATGGCGCTTGTATACACTCTCAGTGATACAGTGCTGTATTACCTTGGATGGCTTGGTATACAATCCAGTCACCACCGATCTATAGACTGACCAACTGTAAGACTATCCATCCACCACAGCCTGCAGAGGCCTGGTTACACAATCATATGAACTGTAAAGTTATACATCCACCATTAGCTAGGAAGGATGCCTGGTATACAATCAGTTGACACAGTGTGTCTACCTTGGCCATGTAAACTATCCATTCTACCATAGCAGACGGATGCCTGTAGTACACCTCCCCAGTGACACAGTGTTGTATCCTTGCGCCATGTAAATATCCATCTACCATAGCCGACGATGGCCCTGTATACAATCAGTGACACAGTTGCTGTACCCACCTTGGCCATGTAAGCCCTCCATCCACCCATAGCAGACGATGGCTGAGTATACCTATCAGTGACTCGTGCTGTATACCTCGTGCCATGTAAGCCATCCATCCACCCAGAGGCAGACGATGGTCCCCTGGTATACTATCAGTGACACAGTGCTGTATACCTTGGCATGGTAAGCTATCCATCCTCCATAGCTGACGATGGCCTGGTATACAATCAGTGACACCAGTGCTGTATACCTTGCGCCATGTAAGCTATCCATCCCACCATAGCAGTCGATGGTCCTTGGTATCCGTAAGATCCAGTGATCACATTGCTGTATACCTTGGCCATGTAAGCTGTCCATCCACCATAGCAGACGATGGCTGATATGCAATCAGTGACCGTGCTGTATACCTTGGGCATGGCTTGGGTATACAATCAGTGACACAGTTCTGTATACCTTGGCATGGGCTTGATGAGTGAATCATTGACACAGTTGCTGTATACCTTAACCATGTAGCTATCAATCCACCATAAGCATCAATGTTCGTTGGAGCAAAACCCAATCAGTGACTCATGCTGTATACCTTAGCCTGGAAAGCAAGTCCATTCACCTAGCAGGACGATGTCCTGGTTATACAATCAGTGACACAGTGCTGTATACAGTAGCCATGTATGCTATTTCAATCCACCATAGCATACAATGTCTGGTATACAATCAGTGGACACTGTGCTGTATACCTTGGCCTGGCTTGGTATACTATCAGGACACATGTTGTAACCTTGGCCATGTACGCTATCCATCGCAGCATAGCAGACGACTGGCCTGTTATAAAATCAGTGACACAGTGTTGTACACCTTGGCCATGTAAGCATCCATCCAGCATAACGCTATGATGGCTGGTATTCAATCAATGACTAATGCTGTACACCTTGGCCATGTAAGCTATCCATCCAGCATAAATATGTTGGCCTGGTATACAATCCAGTGACAAAATGCTGTTCACCATGGCCATGTTAGCTTCCATTCCAGCATATCATACGATGACTCTTGTATACAATCCGCATGAAAGGCAGTCTGGGTCTTCAGTGAACGTGGCAATCTTTTGAACATGGTGACCAGAGGCAGTGTTCTCTGACAAAGTACCTTCAGTATGACCAACGACGTCAGTGTGACAAACGACTTCAGTGTTGGACAAAGATGACAGCGCATTGATGACTGACACCTTTCCTTCATGACTGAATTGAATCATGGAAACCTCCTCAAAACGAATGGAAGTTAGTTGATGAACAGAGTACTGCAACCAGGCAATTCGCTGGGAGCCCTGGTGATATAGATTGGATATTAATGTATCAAAAAAGACGACAGGAAATCGGGGACAATCTGAACAACAATAGCACAAAACACGATCGCTTCGTCCGTAAGTATTTCGGGCTAGGCGTGCATGTTATGGAATCCCTGTGGTGATAGTGTTATGTAATAGTGATAATCAGATCAAAACTGGACATGATTATAGTCAAACGTTAGTCACACTCCACAAATGGAAGTGTTCAGTTCGCACTCCATGTACTATTGTACGTTGTTTCTTTTCAAGTAGCGACATGTGTACGAATGTCGCAGTTGCCGTGTAAAGGAATATTTCAGTATTCATCAACAACATTCTGTTGATTCTTATGTATGTGCATTACTTCATCAGTACCCAGGTTGTACGGTATTACAGATACTGTCTCATGGTCAAAGCGTATAGGGCGTCGATGTTTGGGGTGTGCTGTTCATTGTGGACAGTAACCAAAATAGTCTGTCTATTATTTTTTTCTGCTGTCAAGCAGACAAGGAAGGCATGTACTTTCAGTCACTTAGGCGGCCAGTTCTGTTCCTTGTTTTTCCCTGTGGAGAGGCCCATTTTATATGGTTAACTAAAAAGAAATTCACAAAAATACAAAACGAGCGATAACTGTCAACGAATTGTCAGATGTGTTATTATAAATGTGTCTGTTAGTAGAATACACAAGAATCAACTTCCACTTTCAATACGATTTCTTATGCTTGTGGATTTGAAAAAAATGTCAGTTTTTTTGTTATTTTTTTTTTCTCAGGTGGATCACAACACTCTTGGCACTGACGTCAGTGGGGCCATGGCTTCACATTCATCAGAAAAAGTCAGTTAATACACTAAATGAGTTGAAAAAAAAAGGTAGTTACACTCCAGGAAACTAAATAAGATAGATAAATCACATGCTGTATGCACACAAGCTATGGAATCAATGCAAAATGTGGGCTGGGCGTGGCACTCAGCTGACACAAAAAGGCCAGTATTGTACCAGAAAGTGAGGCACTGTTCGGAAAAACAACTCAAATCTTCGCCGCCAGGTTCGCGTAAAGGAAAGCCAATGGACTTCTTGTCACTCAATCCCCAGTCTTTCGCGGGCACGCAAAACACTCTGCTCTCGCGTGGCGATGTGGCACCCTACCTTTCATCGTCACTAAGCTCCACAGACGGCGTCGGCGTCAATTTCCTCTTTCTCCTGAAATTCTTCAATGGAATCATTTCATAAGCTCGTCATCCTCTTTCTGCCAATGTCTGACCTTCCGTTTGGTAGCATTTCATTATCCTTTCAGGAATGCTAAAACGTGCGACGGGCTCGACTTTGCTTCCAACACATTCGCAGAAAAAACTTGTTTGAGGACGCCATGTTTTCTAAGCAGATTTAGTCAGTCATGTGGGTTGGTCTGGTCAATCAGCCACTGAGGCAAAGTGGGTGGTGGCTTGTGCCGCGAAACCACTGTGCAGGCACAACGCAGAAATAGTTGAGGAATGCTGACGATACTATTTATATCTTGTTGCCGCTCGTACTGATCTATCGCTAGCCATCAAATGAAAAATTGGGAGAAAGGCCGAAACACTTGATAGCGTTCGTTGCGTACGTGAAGCGTTGCTCTAGTGCATGGAATGAAGCTTGTAGCGCGTCTGATCATGTATGATGGGAACCCCCCCCCCCCCCTCCCCCCCGACCGACGTAAACCAATCCTACCGCACAAGTTATGTGTCTTCAATTGCTCTGTTGAGTAAAGTTTGTTGGATTGGTTTGCTTGAATAAGTAAAAACAAAAAGAAACAAATGCATATATAATGTATTCTAACGAATCTATCTTACTGTCAATGGTCAAACTTTCTTATTCTATAACACAATAACAAGAGAGAAATATGTTTTATCTCTGTCTGTCTGTTCAATATCTCTGTCTCTGTCTGTCTGTCTGTCTGTCTCTCTCTCTCTCTATTCTCTCTGCTTCTCTCTCTCTCTGGGGGGACGTGTATCTGTCACTGAAGAGTACAAGTCGGCAAGTAATAGATCGGTTTACTTCCCATTTGGTCTGACTCCCATTGTCGCCGCTACTACTCTGAAATGTGTGAGCACGCGACTTTGCCCTAGATCGGCCTTCGTTCATTCGTCCTTCGTTCCCTCTCTCGGGCTTCGCCTACTTAATCTAAAGACCATCGATCTGCTTTGGAGTAGACTGGGACACTGGTTACGCCCAGGGGGGAGCCTTGCAGTATGGTCAGTCTTGGAAAATAGACGAAATGTCGGGTAGGTAGTAACGAAAGTGGGAGTAGACCAAATGGGAGTAGACGATATGGGATTCTCCGTTATAACATCTGCGAATTCTGCCCACTGACGCAGATAGAAGCCAGTTTAGATCCGCATTCTATCGTCAGTGTACTGTACCACTTGCCATTGACTCCACTCACTTTCGAGGCGACATAGGCTCCTTTTAGCCGGCACATGTCATTTCATGATGAAGAGGGACATGAGAGAAAGCCGCGTGAGTCGCCATGTACCCAATGACCTCGTTTATGATGAAAGACGGCCGCTATCCTACTATCTCATCTAATCGTATATCTATATTTAATCTATCTATGTATATATATATTTATATATTATAATTTTTTCTTTGTATTAATGTATGTTTGTGGTTGTGCAGTATCTGGTTTGAAGTGGTTTTCGCGCAGTTGTAGGCACTTTCTGTATGTTTCTTTTCGTTATTATCTGATGATGAGAGCCGTGCTTGTGAATAACAAATGTTGTTGTGAAGGCATTTTTATTGCTCAGGGGGGCACTGCGCTTTTTTTGTTTGGTGCAATGCAAGAGTTTCTTTTTCTCACCCTTCTTTGCTGTGTTGTTTTCTTTTTATTAGATTGCGGTCAATTAGAATTTTTGAGGTTTGGGGAATGTTGTTAATGATGGTACGATAGTTTTGACGGTGTTGTTTTGTGAATATGTTTTATATAGTTTGTGTTTCTTTTGGGTACAATGGTGTGTTTAAATTTTAAGAGAAGAATTCTATTTGCTTTTAGTGTTGTTTTTGAGTTTTCGCCAATCGTCCTGGTGGGTTGTACCTATGTGATTTTTTCTTTTCCTGTTTATCTGTATCGTCTATTTGTGTTATTGTAGGGATTGTATTGTAGTTTTGGTAGTTTGTACGCCTCCACTTTTTTTGCTGTGCGTTCCTTGATATTTACTTGCTGCCATACGTTGAATACGCTCATGTCCATTGGCAAGACAGTGTTGATAGTCTCTGATTTATGCCGCATTGGGTATGCTTTTAGATACGATGGTGGGTGGTTGCTTTTGATGTTTTACCATTTAGATAGGTGTGTCATTGGGCATCTTGGTGATGGTGGAGTATATATGTGAGTTGATGAGATCAAGATGTTATGTTAGGTGTTTACTACCTTTTTGTTTGCCTCCTAATGGTGATTTTAAGTTGGTGGTTTTGGAAGATTTTACATGTTTCTGCACAGTCATATGATCCATTCGGTACATCAAATGTTGAGTTTTCTGTAGTTTTCTGAGCCAGTGTTTCAATTTTTGCTGTTCAGTAGCGTTTTCTTGGTGTCGATATATGATTTCCATTTCTGACCTGTTTATGACGGGTCTTCCGTGCCTTGTATAGGTTACTAGCGAAATTTCAGCGCTTTGTGTGAGCAGCTTCCTCATATATGGATGGTAAAAGATCTACCTATGGTCGAATGTGTTGATACTGTGTTGCGCTTTGTTTATCAAGTGTTTTGATCATGTATAACTTATTTGTGTTATTCCAGAGGTTGTATTCGAGTTTGATTTTCGTTCTTTATTGTTTTTTCTAGGATTTTCATTACTTATTTTGCCTAGTTCAGATTTAGATGGGTTTATTTGGTCTACCACTGTTGGGATGTGTTATGAAAGTTGGGGCTTTGTGGTCCGTGAGTGTTATGAACGCTTCTTTTGTTGCTGTCACTTCTACCCTGTCACTTTAGGTCATTGCGATGTGCAAGTTCTTTTTTCTTTAGTGCGGATATTGTCATGTATATTTTTATCGGCCTTTTTTGTAGTTTTCTGAATAATTTTGTCAAGGTCGTTGGGAGTAGGGGAGTTTCTTTTGGTTCATTTTGTAGTAGTTACTGTTTTATCAGCCTTCTACAAATATTTTTTTTTATTCGTTTTGTATTTGTTTTTTATTTGTTTTTTTTTTAATGTTGTTTGGAAATCGTTGTTAGATTTTTTGAAGTGGTGTGGCTTCATTCTTTTTCATTATCCTCCGCAAAGCCGGTTTATGTTGTCTTTTGGCGGGTGGGTGATAGTCCATGATTTGATAGTCGTAGGTTTTTTTGTCCTCTTTTGTTTAGAATTTTGGCGAGTCAGAAATAAGAAAGCTCTCCATCTTCATCATGTGTGCATGACTTTTCAGTTTGTTTCTATAGTTTTTTTGTTTATAGGATTATGGACAGGAAGATGGTTATGTCTTTTGTTGACTGTCTAAAAATGATTTCTTCCATTTTGAAAATCTTTGAGTCACAGTGCTCAACGTGAGGAGCGATTAAGATTAGTGTGGTTAAAATACCAAAATGGATTTTTGATATTGTCGACGCCTTGGGGATGTGCAATCCCATTTGTTAAAACTAGGTTTTTAAAATAGAATCTTAAACAATTTGTTTCGTGCGTCTGTTGCTCGCTTGTCATTCAGGTGGTTTTTGCGTTTGCCCACCGCCGATAGTTATATTGCGTGTGGGCTCCCGTTTGTGTTGTTTGCACGTGCGGGTTGGCTGCACGTGTTTTTTGGTGGGCTTATCGGTTTTGTTTTGGGTGTATTCACTAACACACGCGATTTCCATTTATGCCTGCAGTGGTTTACTATATTCTGTTTTGGTAGTTAAAGTTGTAAGTGAGTTTGCATAGTATTAACATTTTCAGTTTAAAATAGGTGGCAACTTTTTGAAAACGGTTTACTTCCCATATGGGTCTACTCCATTTCGCCTACTCAGAAATGTGTGAGCACGGACTTCCGGCCTAACGGCCTTCGTTCATTCGTCCCCTTCGTCCTCTCTCGGGCTTCCTCCTACTCTAAGTTAAAAGACATCGATTCTGCTTTGGAGTAGACTGGGACACTGGTTACGCCAGGGGGAGAGCCTTTTTTTGCCGCGTCATGTTGCAGTATGGTCAGTATGGGAAATAGAACGAAATGGGAAAAGTAGTAGACGAAAATTGGGAGTAGAGAAATGGGAGGTATTACCCCTTTTCAATTACACCTATATACCCCTTTTGAAATTAACTTCCATAAACTTCAAACTTCCAAAAATTACTAATAAAAATTACAAACCCAAAAACCTTCAAAAAAATACCCTAACATAATGAAAAACACAAACTCTCACAAACAATCTCATAAATATTAAATCATCAATAAAATCCTATTAAACCTATCACACTACATAAAAAAACCCAAAAATCATCCCTATTCAATTACACCCCATAATAATCTCCTTCCAAACCAATCACCTTTTATTATTCCATAAAAAATCATCCAATCACTCAAACAACAACCCCCAACTAATATAATATTAAAACAAACAACTCATTACCACCCAAAAATCTTAAATTTCCCCACCATCCACTCATTAAATCCCCCCCTTATAAAATATTATAACACAATAAAAAAACACTAGAATATTAATCTACCTTTCACCTCTTAATAACCCAAACCATCAAACCAAACCCTCTTTCTTATAAGTTAGTAATCCTCCTCCCAATATACCTATACATTTATTTAATACCATATAAAAAAAATCTCCACATAAAAACAACAAACACAAATATTACAATACATTTAAATACAATAATAAATACTAATACCCCAAAAAATTCCTATCCAACAATAAAAAACCATCATCCCAATAATCCAAACACATCAAATAATCCTTATGAGTGCTCTAACATCCATACATCCCAATTTACATTTAAAACATCCCTCATTATTCCTTTTAATCACACATTATTTCAGTACAAATTCACTTAATTTCCCTTATAACAATCTTCTCTAAATACATTTAAAAACTTTATATTAAATGAACACCCCGATAACAAGTCAATGCTATTATACTCCCAAAAAGATAACAACCCCCCCCCCATTATCAAAAAATTTATCTATTTGTATAGTTGTAAGAAATTTCAACAATCATTTATTTAATCCTCTCTCTGTCAATGGTTCTTGGGTTCTGGTATGAAGAAACGAACAGAAACTCAACATTTGATGAACCATGGATCATATGACGGTGCAGGAACATGCGAACTGTCGGACTAATTTATGCTATCTAAACATCAGAACCACGGGAAACCAGTTTATTATACAGAGACGTACCGTCCACCTCCTTCAGACCCCCTAACCAAACAACCCCGCCCCCAATAACCCCACTAACCAACCTTTTCTAGGATTCGACGATTCTTCTTAATACTGAAAAGGCCAGAGGACGTCAAAGTTACCATTTCTTTCCTCCGTTGCCGCGCGCTCACGGAGGAGAAACCACCAAGTTTTCGAAAATTTCGGTTATGACGTGATGGATGTTATATGTTGTAGATGAGTTGTCCCTCCCTATTGAGGATGTCTCCCCCTTGGAGAATATAAGCTTGCTGAAGGCTCTTTTGCGAAGCATTATTTATTTTTTCCCCATTCACCCACTCATCGACATACTGTTTGTTAGGCAGAATAGAATCAATCTATCCACTGCAGACTATGAATTGGTATCTCCTCCCTATTTCTTCAAATCTAAGACATAAGAGCAAGCTTTGTTTATAACTCAATAATTTCTGTGCAGTAATTGAACACCATGCTGACTCTGTAAGTTGTGGAACGAGTGCTGTACTTATCCTTGGAATTTATTAGTTTTGTTTGTATTTTGTCCCTTGCGGATTCATTCCAAGAAAATGGCCCAATGACTATTGTTTTTAGAGGATTTTCTTATATATTTTTCTACTTTTCACAACTCAAAATACTTTTTATTGCTCATTATTCATTTCTTTAAGCTACTTAGAAGCACCACTTTTTATGTTCTTTTAAACAACTACCCCCCACCTCCTTACAGCCCCACACACCTCTAATAATTCAATCCAAAATCACTTAACACACCATAACACATTCATCTTCCATCTTCTAACAAACCACCTTCTTCCATAATTCTACACCCCCCAAATAAACTCAACCTATCGCTACAACATACCATTTGTATAACTCTTAAACTATCGTTTCCCTCCTAAAGTTCTTAATTATCCCCCTTTTCTAATATAATGCAAGCTGACTTGCTCAAAAATGTAGAAGCAATAAATTACATTTTTCCCATTCACCACACCACGCCACCATATCGCTTAGCTCGCTCGCGCTCTCCAGTCATCCCCTACCAACACCCAGCACCCCGCCATATGATCATGAGCCTCCATTCCCCATATAATCTTCAAATCTAAGTAATAATGATCAAAGTTTTTTTATCTAATTCTAATATATATATAGTATAAATGATATATATTTATATATTATATATATACGTATATATATAATATTCGGTTGTATTTGTGGGTTCGCTAACGGCTGAAGTTGATACGCAAATGGAGTAAACACAGGATGTCCACGCATAACCCTTATTTGTTATGTGACCTAGAGATGCTCCAAAGGTAGATTAACTGGATAACAAATGTACTCTTTATGTTTGTGGATTTGGTTTTGTTTGGCATGTCAAGGTATTGGGAATGATCATAGCTTTGTGAGTTTGTTTTCAGATAGCATAGGCTTATGAAATTCGCGCGCTCCGGTCGGCAAACCATGGTTCCAATCATATCCAAACTAGTGACAGATATGCAGCGTGCAAAGAGGTTTTTTGTGTTTGTTTGTTTGTTTGTTTGTGTGTTGTTGTTTTTTGTTTGTTTAGTTTTGCTGTGGCACCTGTTTTTAAAAAAAAAAAAAAATAAATAAATAACCTTTATTCAAATTAGATATTGATAGCCATCTGTTAAATCGATTACTAAACTAAGATTTAGGACTCGGGATTTTGTCTGTGCTGGGCAGCTACATTGCTATAAAAACAAAACTGTTTAGGCGCGCTTACCAGCGGTTCATGGTGTCCTTGATGTACCTGACAAGCGAAGATAGGAGGTGTATTTTGTTGCCAGCTCTAAAACGTTTTGATGATAACGTTATTTTAAGCCCCTAAATATTTATAGAATCCTTCACTTTTTAAATGAGTTTGTTTATATCACCGTCCTGACCTAAAAAGTACGTAATCTTTTGTTTGTTTTGTATAACTCGGATTTTATAATGAGAAAAAAGTACATATGACAGGTTACTGGGCATTCCATGTAATATCATCGTTAGGCTTTTTTTCTGTGTTTTAACTTTCAAATCTTGTTATATATCTTCCTACAGTTATATGATTTAATTCACTTTCAGGAATGGGCTGAGGTTTAATATGATTAAAAATATGTTGAGCTTGAGTCTTCTTTCTCTCTCTCTTCCTCTCTCTCTCTCTCTCTCTCTCTCTCTCTGCTCTCTCTCTCTCTCTCTGCGAGAAATCGTGCAAGGAAAATGGAGAAAAGAAATGGTTTTGTTAAATGTGTTAAAGAGCTGATTTCCTGGTACCACAATGTACTCATTCAGGATCTTGATCATCTGCAACCTGATCCTCTTCGAGTGATCGTGTGGGTCAGTGTCTTATCTATGCGCGCACTCGGCTGGAGGTACACAAGTCTAATCAGTTAAACAAAGAGCGTTCCGCAGCATGGAGAGCGCACAGTCCAAGGAAGCATCTTATTGCCAAGGCGTCTCCTATCTGTGCCCCGTGTCCGACTTTGGCTTGGTTTCCTTTGGTATGTGTGGGTCTGGCTGCCAATTGACCTTGAACATGATTTGGAAGAAACGGCGGTGCAAAACACAAGGAATTGCGTTTTCAGAAACTGTTACGTGCACAGACTCTGATATAGGGTATACTTGCATTGCGTATTCCATAAAATGTATCGTCTGATGTGTTTCTCCGATATCTGTGAATGTTAGTGTTCAGTTTCTGCAACAAAGCTGCGGGGTTTTCAAAGACCAACAGAGATAGCGATTACATGCTGCATAACCATCTGCTTTCTATTATGTTCTAATTCCCCCCCCCCCACCACCAAAAAAATCTACATAAATAAACAACACACAACAACACACAACCCCACACCACACACACACACACACACGGCATAACTGCAGGTATGCATCCGTGAAGACAGACTGTCTCCTTTTATATGCACGATGACCGCACACACACACGCACGCACTGCGTCTCTCTCTCATACTTCTGTCTCTCTCTCTTCTCTCTGTCGTCTGCGCGTTTTTCGTCTGTACGTCTCTTCAACTCCACTATCAAATGACAAACGAATCACACACACACGATCACTCGCGCGCGCGCGCGCTGCGCGCGAGCGGCCTCACCCGCATCGCGAGCCAAGTGCAGGGCAGTGGCAGACTTCTTCATGGTGATAATCGAGCTCATTCTATATTTCGGATAACCTTATAAGAACAGAATGATTGCAGACATGTCAACCACTTCACAGTCAGTGATACACAGGCTACACAGAACACCAGACAGTTAATGAGCAACAGATACACAGGTCACAGAACACCGGTTCTACTGAGCCAAGATACACAGACTACACAGGAACCGTTCTATGAGCACACAGATACACGATACACTAGAACACATACAGTTCTATTGAGCACAAGATACTCAGATAACAGAACCCAGACAGTCTACTGAGCCAAACTTATACACAGAACCTACACAGAAACACAGTATACTAAGCAAACAGATACACAGACACAGGAACACAGTCAGTTTCTAAGCACACAGATACACAGACTACAAGAACCAGTTCTACTGCGACACATATACACAGATACAGTACAAAGACAGTCGTCTGACGACCGATACACAGACTCACAGAGAAACACAGACAGTCTACTGAGCACACAGATACACCAGACTACTACAGAACAAAGTACAGTCTACTGAGCACACAGATACACAGACTACAAAGAACACAGTCTACTGAGCACACAGATAACAGACTACACAGAAAAACACCGTCTATAAGCACACAGATAAAGACCACACCGGAACACAGTCAGTTATACAAAGCAACAGATACACAGACTACACAGAAACAGACAGTTACTGAGCACACATATCACAGACTAACCGACCCAGTTATAATCACACAGCTCACCAGGGACCACACAGAACACAGTCCTACGCCTACTCACCTTCAACCATACAATCTAAACATACACCATTACCCTATACAGATACACATCCTTCAACCTAACACCCACTTCAAAACCAACCAATAACACCCCAACCTTACCCACTTCCCAAAAATCACAAATCATTATCATAACCAAACAACAAACATCCAATAAAAACACTAAAAACAATTTTATATTACCAAACAAAACCCCCCCACTCCAATCTCCCACACCATTCCCACATCAATTAAACATTCCCATACAATACAAATTACACTACAACCCACCTCCAAAAACACTACCAACAAACTACACATCACCCACCTCACACACACACTCCAACCCACCACCCACTCACTCACACACACTCTTACTACTTTACACTTACTCCATACACACACACCTACCACTCTCATGCACAAACACACACATCACACACTCTCTCTCTCTCTCTCTCTCTCTCTCTTTCATCTCACTCACCACACTCCCCCTACACTAACCAAATACGCTCGACCTCCACATCATCCTTCAACATCTACCCCTTCATTTCTAACAGTACCTGAATTAAGACGGTTGGACCTGAACCCCAGTTCTTATCTTTGGACATCGTTGCCCATCAGTGACAGGTTGACTCAGACTTCTTCTCTCCCGTGACATGGTTTGGTACAGTGGAGCCCTTTACGCTTAATGGCTGCACTTATTCATGCAATGGGTAGGAAACTTGATTAGAGGAACATTACGAGGGAGATTAAAGAGATACCAAGTGTCACTAATCATATTTCCTGATCTAGTCTATTTTGATGGAGTCTCTTTCTCTCTCTGTGTGTCTCTCTCTGTCTGTCTCTCTCTGTTCTTCTCATTCTCTCTCTCTCTCTCTCTCTCTCTCTCTCTATCTCTGCTCTCTTCTATCTGTTCTCTCTCGTCTCTCTCTCTCTCTGTCTCTCTGTGTGTCTGTGTTTCTGTTGTTGTCGTTCTTCTCTCTCTCTCTTCTCTCTCTCTCTCTCTCTTAGCTCTCTCTCCCCCCTCTCTCCTCACAGTCTTTCTCTTCTCTCCCTCTCTTGGTATTTTATTTGTATCCAGTGTTTGTTCATGAATATTTGTCAGCATGATTATAACAGTTTCATCATTTTCGATGGTGTGTGTCAGCCGTGTGTGAGTGTGTAGATGATTTGTGTGTGTGTGTGTGTGGGTGTGTGTGTGCGTGCGTGGTGCGTGTGTTGTGTTGTGTGTGTGTGTGTGTGTGTATGTGGGTGGGTTGTTTTGTGACTGGTGTGTGTGTGTTGTCGTGTGTGTGTGATGTTGTAGTCCATCTGTTTCTAACTGCATACATTTCTCAGTAGCTTTGACTGACGTGATCCTGTTCTGATCGTTGTGATCAGTGCAGACGGCGGGTCTGACACAGCCTTCTCTTCCCCCTTGCAGAAATAAATTTAGCGCAGCGCCTGGACTTTCCAGTTGACTGCACGACTGGCTTCAGGCTGTCACGCATGAGCTGGGAATAGGCTGACAGAAATTCAGGGATGGAGGTAAAATTGGATTATGGGTTTGGCCTGTTAGCATGGGGTCTCTCTCTCTCTCTCTCTCTCTCTCTCTCTCTCTCTCTCTCTCTCTCTCTCTCTTCTCTTCTTCTGTGTGTGTGTGTGTGTGTGCCCATTCCTTCCTTCTCCCTTTCATGTATACAGAGGGCATGACCCTCAACATGTCTACTTAAACAGGGCAGATTTGTCCAGAAGAATCATAGACTGTCCTATGTCGGAGGCTTTCTTTTTAAATAAAGGAAATTCCAGTGTATATATCACACCAAGGCATTGTCTGCGATCTATCTGCTGATGAACGTATCATGAGGAGAGTGACAAAGACATCAAATCTGATGGATAATCATTGCAACAGATAAGGCTGATCGAGCATCAAAACTGATTGATTATTATTGTAGCAGACAAGGCTGATCTAGTGAAGCTGCAGGATGTACACAGCATTTAGTTGACGGTGGCATGGGCTCTGCAGTCACGAAATATGGCCTGGTACACCCATGGGAACGTTCCTGTGGAGGTTCTGTATTGTCTTATCCAGCGGCCATCACACAGTGGCATCTGCCAGGGAGCAATAAATACCACTTGACGTCTTGATGGAATGCCCTATGCGTGCATGCACCCTATGTGAACACAGCACAGGCTTCCAAGGGTGGTGCTGGATTGCTCCCAGCTGGTTTGTCCAGCATTTGAGGACAGTGCTTTCCGGGTCCCACCCACATGTTCGGGTGTATCATTTTCTTTCTTGTATCAGAATGTTGATTCTTTAATCACAAAGCCATTTATCATTTTCAAAAATAAATTGATCCTATAGGAGGCAGAAAGCAGTAAACAGTAACAAACAAGAAGGGTAACTTTTGCTACCGTAACCAGGCAGTCGCATGCCCTTGAGTTTTAAGCAAATTCTGCCCCTGGTGTGTACAATACCTTCAATAACCAGCTTCTAGCATTAAGTAATTCTGTATGCAAAGCTGCCAATTTCTGTACTTAGACTGCTATCAAATTCAGATGTCAACCGTTAACTGGTCGTTTCGCTCAGATCGATTAAAGCTGTAGATTTATTCACATTCACCGTTCATTAACTTGCTGAGCATGGGGTTGGTTTGTACCTCCAACTTAAAAGAAGCAGAAGATGAAGAAGAAAGGCGAAGAAGAAAGAAGGAAGAAAGAAGAAAGAAGGGAAGAAAGAAAGAAAGAAGAAGGAAAGGAACGATTGATTGATTGATTGATTGATTGAATCTTAGATAGGTTGAAATAAGCACATTAAAGGCGTTTTCATTTAAAATTCTGCCCATAATAAACAAAGAAAGGACGGTGAAAAAATGAATCAAAGGCTTCAACATGAAAAAAGAAGAAAGAAGAAGGAAGGAAGGAAGAAGGAAGGAAGGAAGAAAAAGAAGAAGAAGAAGAAGAGAAGAAGAAAGAAGTTTTTACCCAGACAATATAAAGGTTTCCATCCTTAAACTGCCCTACACAACAGATTCTCTTACATTGAACAAAACTGAAAATGTCTTCCCACTTGGTATAAAATCAGCAAACGTTATTCCATAACCAAAGTCAAACGAGCTCACAGATTTAAACAATTTAGACTAATGTCTCTTCGATGAGCTGTTTTCAAGCCACTTGGGAAGCACATCCACAAACACCTAATTAAACTCGAAGACCATGATGAGCTCGTCCATACTCCTTTCCGGCTTTCGCCATCATCACTCCCGTTATACTTCCATAATCGACTTTGTGACACGTGGCTGTATGCAGTTAATCAAAGTAGGATCACCAGAACTGTTAATGTAAATTTAACAAAGGCATTTGATCTCATTGACTACAAAATATGAAAAAAGGAGCATGTATGTTAAACATCCTCCAGTAATCTCTTTCTTTCAGTTATATCATGAGAACAGAACACAGTATGTGTGCTTCGATGTTAGACATTCTCCTGAAGGAATGCTTGGATGTGGTGTGCCTAAAGGCTCTGTTCTTTAGCCTGTTTTCACTTAAAGATCTACCTCCATGCACATCACAAGATGAGGCTGTGTGTCATCTATTAGCTGATGACAGTTCTTTCATCCAGAGTGGTTCAGACATCCGACCTGTAGAATCATCACCACAGCGAGATGGAAGCGACGTCTAAGGATGGTGTCACCCAAATTATTGTCTCTTAATCAGAAAAGAACAACAACAACAACAACAACAACAAAACTGTATTAACATCAAGAGACGAAAACAGCAACGAAAGGCTCTCATTTTAAACCTTCAATAAAACAAGCCCTTCAATTGAACAACTCAATGAAGATCAAAAACTCAATGAAGATCTAGTTCGTGGCGTCATCACTGACGAAGAATTAAATTGGTAATTACACGTTAATTATGTTAACATTGGCTTTAGATAAAAAAAAAAATATTTTGGAAGCCCACTGCCGCATTAATGCATTTTTAGTTTCAAAGGAAGGGGTGAAGGAGGGGGGGGGGGGGGGGGGAGCAGTAATAATCAAATCAAAACAACAATCCTTTGCACGAAACAAACAAATAAATAGATAGATAAATGAATAGATAGAAGCTAACAAGCAAACGAACAGATGAACAAACAGCAAAGAACAGATGAACAAACCAAGAGACAGACAAACAAACAAACAGGCAGACGAACAAACAAACAAGCACGCAAACCCACCACGACACCAGCAACTAGCCTGCAACAGAATAGTATTTGTATTCAAAGTTCATACCAAAAATGGCACTACTGTGTCTTGCTGGGTTTGTTCAACTGGCGACAGAACCTTACAGTTCAACTCACTACACCTCCGGCGCACATTGACTTCCATAAAAATCGTTTTTCTTAACAACCTGCTCAGAGTTGTTTTCCTATGCCGCCAAGGCTGTGGTCATAGCGGTCATTCAATTTAAATGTACGGGAAAAAGAACTGGAAATGGAGTAGGTGTGAGCAGCCTCTCCGCGCGCGTGCGCGCGCGTGTGTTTTGTGTTATGTATATGGTTATACAAAGCTTTCGTACACGTGTATGTTCTCAGAGTAGCCGGCCGTGCGTACGAGTGTGTGTTCAGCTTAATAACAGCTCCAGCCCCCCCCCCCCCCCCCCCCACCACACACACACACACACACTCCCCTTCACGTCTCCGTCATATTCTTGCTCTCCATCCTCCTTCGGGAGTCTTCCTTTCCTTCTCTCTCCTCTCTTCCTTCTGTCTCCCCTCCATCCCCACCCCCTCTGCCTCTTTCTGTTCGTTTGTCGCTTCCCTTCTTCTACCACAGAGCTGGATGGAATAACACAGTTATGGTCGTCGTCTGCTCAGTTTCGGTCATTGGAGTCGGTTCTAATGACCTCCCTGATCCATTTTGGTGCGTACTTTTTTTTTATAAACGCCTTGGGGAAAATAATCTTAACCCTATTATTGCATCTCATGCTTGGGCACGCATGTGTCTTCTGTGTTTTATCCGCATGAGTAATGAAGAGACACGTGGGGACAGGAAAATGATTTTAGTGTGGATACCATTCTATGTGTATCACTCTGTTTATCTCTGTCTACAACCCTCTGTCTAGCTATCTGTGTCTCTGTCCGTCTTGTTCATTTGCTTGTTAATCTTCTTGTCTTTCTTGTTGCTGTGTTGTTGTTGTTGTTGTTGTTGTTGTTGTCTGCTGCTGCTGCTGCTGTTGTTGCTTTTGCTGTTGTTTTGGTTGATGCTGTTTTTGCTGCTGCTGCTCTTCTTCTTCTTCTTCTTCTTCTTCTTCTTCTTCTTCTTCTTCTTATCTCCAATTGCATCTATTCTTTTTCATTTCCTTATCACGACCATTCTTAATATGATCAAGATCATGATTAGGATCAGAACTGTGATTATTATAATCATCAGCATCATCGTCATTATCAGCATATTCATGATCATGAACATGATGTGATCATGATTGATCATGATCATCATCATCATCATCATTTCTCATCATCTTTCTTCTTCTTCTTCTTCTTCTTCTTCTTCTTCTTCTTCTTCAAGTCCTCGTCCCACCACCACCACCGCCGCCACCATTACTATTACTGCAAATACAACTTCTACGTCATGCCACTTTGTTCACACGGATAATTAGAAGCTTTTTTGTGGTCTGCTATGGTTTAAGCAATAAGGCTTGCTGTTCTTGTAGTATTCCCGGGACAGAATTTCAGGGATTACTTTCGTCACCATGTCCCATAAGATGGCCACCCCAAACGGCCACAGTTCACAAATGAAAATGAGCAGACAATGAAAAATCCGAGATGGCGCAGAAAAAAAAAAGGGGGGGGGGGTGTGTTGTAATGTTTAGGGGGTGGAGATGTTACACTGATAAAAGCAATGATTTGACTGACTGGGACAGTTAACCACGTCTTCTTTCTTTTTTTTTCTTTTTACAATTTGAATCAATTTAGAATTTATTCTTGTTTGCATTTGAGTACTTTGCATTGATCGTTGTATTCCGGTGTGTTTTTGTCCTGCGTTAGTTGACTCTGTTGGCTTTTATGATGTGTGTGGGTGTGGTGAAGTATGCATTGTCGTGCGTGTCGTGCGTGCGTGTTTGGCTTTAGATGTGTGTGGGTGTGGCGTGCTGTGTGTGTGTGTGTGTGGTGGTGGGTGTTGTGTGTGTCATATTTACGTTTTCCTACGTGTGGTGTGGTGTGTGTGGTGTGTGTGTGTGTGTGTGTGTGTGTGTGTGTGTGTGTGTGCGTGCGCGCACGCGCGTGGCGTGTGTGTGCGTGTATGTGGTTTTGACTTCAGTGCGTGAAATATGCATGTGTGCGTGTGTTTTTGTCCTGCGTTCAGTTGACTCTGTTGGCTTTTATGATGTGTGGGGGTGAGGTGAAGTATGCATATGTGAGTGCTTGCGTGCATGTGTGTGTGTGTGTGTGTGTGTGGTGTGTGTGTGTGTGTGTTGTGTGTGTGTGGTTGTGGTGGTGGGGGTGTGTGTGTTGTTGTGTGACTTCAGTGCGTGGATGCAAGAGTTGTTGATGGTTCATACATGTATTCTTCATCTAACAGACCTTTATTAATCTTTTCTTTTCTTTTTATACTAATAACTGTATTGATGTCTGTGGAGTTTTTAAAATGAAGTTTTCATTCGAACATATTCTTTTGGGCCTATGTTTATGCATGAACTTAGTCGTTTCAGCTCATTGTATAACGTATGGAAGAGAGGGGTTGAGGGAAAACGGAGCCGAGAGAGGAGAGGGGGGGGGGGGATGAGGGAGAGGGATCTGGAAGAGAGAGGGGGAGAGGGATGTGTGTGTGTGTGTGGTGAGAGAGAGAGAGAGAGAGAGAGAGAGAGAGAGAGAGAGAGAGAGAGAGAGAGAGAGAGAGAGAGGAGAGAGAGAGAGAGAGAGAGTTGCTTTGGTTCGAATTGTTACAGTAGGGTCTATATGTTTCTTTGTCAATGTCCTGTTGGGAAGGAAGGGAGGAGGGATGAATGAAAGTGAGAGCGCAAACAGACACACGAGGGCTTTTTTTTTCTTCTTTTGTTTTGTTATATTGAGTGGGGCGTGTGAAGTGTGTGTCAGAAAAATTGGGTGAGAGGGGTGAGCGAGACATTAACTCAAAAGATGTGCAAATAATCGGGGTCAACCTTTTAATATATTAATACATTATATCTTTTGTTTTCCATGTCTTTGTTTAGTTTCCTGTATGTTTGTTCGGCGTGTCCGCATGAAAAGATCCTGTATAAGGACAAAATAAAGTAGGGTGGAGTTGAGTTGAGTTGATGAGTTGAGATGGAGAAGAGAAGAAAAAAAAACCCGTGGAAGACCCTTAAAAAATATTTTAAAAAAAGAAGAAAAAGGAAAAAAAAAATCAGGTTGTGGAAAGAATACACAACTATCGTGGAGGTTCGGTGCGAGGACGGACGAGTGGGGGGGGGGGGGGGGGGGGGGGGGGGGGGGGGGGGGGGGGGGGGGGGGGGGGGGGGTGTTGAAGTTGGTGGGTGGGAAATGGGGGTGGGGGGTGGGGATTTGTTAACCGAACTGAAAGCCCTTGTCAGAACATAACTTAGTTCTTGGGACAGAGCAGCGAGGGAGGGGGAGGGAGGGGGGGGGGGGGGGGGGGGGGGCAGGGGAGGAGCAAGTCTGGACAGCAGAGGGCAGACACTGTTGATGCGAGTGCCATCCCCCGTGAGATGTTCGGTAGAGTGATGCCCCCTGATTTGTTGGACATTGGATGGTGCCCGTCAGAGGGCGTTTATCTGGGGTATGGAGTGTGGAATAATAATTATTTAAGGGGCAGGGTGATGGGGTGATGGTTGCTGGATGCTAGGGTATTGGTGTGGGGTGGGGGGTGGGGGTGTCAGAGTTAAAGATTTAGTGTGTGCAGGTACTGTTTGTCTCAGCGCGCACAAAACCCACCAACTGAATTGGACAGAGAGAGAGAGAGAGAGAGAGAGAGAGAGAGAGGAGAGAGAGAGAGAGAGGAGAGAGAGAGAGAGAGAGATTCCAGGACGGGAGAAATCGTGATGGTATTGCTTAAGTGACCTAAATTGATGTATTAGTCAGGCTTAACACACCAAGGTTATCTCTGCACTCATACACGCATATGTGCACTCATGCACCCACCAACCATTCGCCTCTCTCTGGAAATGGGATGTCACGCATTCGCTTCTCTCCTAACACGACTGAAAACAAGAAACACAGTTTCTATGCTACTTATGATTACACACATACAAAAAAAAGGAAAAATCAAAACATAAAAGATCTATTCTTCCTAATCCCGGGTTTTAAACTAAAAGGCTACTTACCTGGCCAGGTTTACATACACACACACACTTGCACACCACACCACAGTTCTTGAACAAGTCACTTCAAAGTTTTTCCAGCACTGGGTGATGGTGACGCCCTTGGTTGATTAGCACCAGGTTCCAGGACTAGGTCTCCATGGTCGTCTCTGGGAACTCGACGTAGAAATCTTATTCGTAGTCTCTTTCACCCACCTCTGGGTTTCGAACTCAGTCTTTCTTTCTCAGCTTGTCTTTTACGCCTAAGACCAGCAAGGTCACTTCTCTCACTCAGACCACGTTGCTTCCGACCCCACTCTGTCCTGCTCACTCTTCTCTCTCTCTCTCTCTCTCTCTCTCTCTCTCTCTCTCTCTCTCTCTCTCTCTCTCTCTCTCTCTCCATGGAGCCACTTTCACAGTTATTATCCCGCAGAAGCTACGACAACGACGTCCACACACACTCAACTAGCATGACAAAACATCAACACAGTGCCCCACAGCGATACCTTCTGAACAAGCCCGAGACTCCTGTTCTTCAAGGTCTGTTTACAAAACAACTTCGGCTGACTGGGTTTTTTTTGCGCCCACTTGATGCTCATAGGTCCTCGTGCATACATTTTCCTTCCTTCTGCTATCGGGAAGGTTCGAACTCGGGAGGGGCCCTAACTACCTTAGGTACCATCTATCACGTAACAGTTAGCTACCAGACCACTTCAACCTCCTTGATACAGTTCGACCATGTGCGCTGGTTGAGGGCGCTACTACTTATCGGCCGGTCACCTGTATCTCCACTACGCGCGGCATTCTTGTCATCTAAAGTGCTTTAAGGCCATTTGTGAGAGGTTTCGCTCCCTTCACACACATACACATACATACACACACACAAACACACACACACACAGAGAAGGAGAGAGAGAGAGAGAGAGAGAGAGGGAGAGAGGGAGGGAGACAGACTGACAGACAGACAAATAGACAGACAGACAGACATGTTGTGGTTAGCTTACTACACAGAGAAAAAAAATCCCAACCACATTTTTAACCTATATTTCTCTCATTCTCTGTCCTACTCATGCGTGAAAACGCAGAAGCCAATTCTGTATTCAAGCAGAAAGTTCATCTTCTGTGTTGCCATCAGTGTGTCAAGTAACAGATCAATATTTTTAGAAAGGACAGACCAGGAGATAGAACGACACGCCATCAGAAATGGGAGACCTGACTCAGAGAGAAAGAGTTCTATTGCTGGCCGTCTTTCCTCCTCCTCCTCCTCCTCCTCCATCCTGCTCCTCCTCCTCCTTTTATCTTCTTCTTCTTCTTCTGCTGTTGCTTCTCTTACGCCACCTCCTCCTCCTCCTCCTCATCTCCCTCCTCCTCCTCCCACTCCTCCTCTTCCTCTCTGTCTGCTTCTGATGCTTGTCGTTTGCGTAATTATTATTGATTTTCTTTGTACCTTTTTTTGTATTCTTTCTTCCTTTTCCTTCAATAATCATAAACAGTCTTCTAATCATCCAACTCTGTTCCAACCATCAAAGTTGAAGATGACACAAGATAACGACATGTGACGCAGTGCTGCTGGTGTGTGTGTGTGTGTGTGTGTGTGTGTGTGTGTGTGTGTGTGTGTGTGTGTGTGTGTGTGTGTGTGTGTGTGTGTGTGTTGTTTTCTTTTTTTTTTAAATCCAACAGGTGAACACATTAAATGAACAATGACAAGTGCTACTTGAATTTGTAATGTTTTATACTCTTTAATTCAGCAGGCATCATTGCTTGTTATCCTAGGGAAAACAGTTAGGATCCCAAGGAAAAGAGAACAACAGGCATTATCGTAAGGAAAACTGGTAAGTTATGACCCTCATGGAGAACAGCCTAACCCCATTACACACACACACACACACACACACACACACACACACACACGCGCGCGCGCGCGCGCGCGCGCGCAGCACACACAAACGCAGCTACTATTGGCTGAGGAACCTAACATGCTGCCCAATGCCAGATTCGTCCTTTTCTGTCAACTTCCATGGCACTGGCAGAAAGACCTTTCTGAATTCACCTGTGGCAGTGACATGGGTGATGGTGGAGGGTGGTGATTATCATAGAGGATTGACTGTAACGGACGTTTAGACACTGTTCTCGGTCGGTTTAATTCTCTGATTGAGTGGGGAAGAGGCGAGCAGGGGAGTGGGATGGGGGATGATGGGAGGGGGAGGGGGAGGCGGGACAGGAGAGTAGAAAGGTGGAGAAATGCGAGGTGTGTATAAGGAAAGCCCAATAGTGATCTAGGGCTAACAACCAGTCTCCTGCCCCGTGTTTATCCTTCTGGCAGAAGACACAGTTGTCTGCGAACCAAATGGTCTGAAGAACTGCTTCTGTCCCCTGGCCATCAAGACAGTCAATTTGTAGATTGTCTCCCTTTGCAGAGAGTGTCTGTGACTCCCTCGGTTACGTTATGTGGCAAGGCAGTGCTGGTGGCATAGTTGTAGTGTGTGTGTGTGTGTGTGTGTGTGTGTGTGTGTGTGTGTGTGTGTGTGTGTGTGTGTGTGTGTGTGTTGTGTGTGCGTGCGTGCGTGCGTGCGTGTGCGTGCGTGCGTGCGTGCGTGCGTGCGTGTGTGTGTGTGTGTGTGTGTAGGCTCTGAGATTGTCCCCTACATTTTTATACCGTTTGCATGTTTTTAGTTTTTCAGCAACTTTTTTTCCTCTCCACACTTTCGTTTTGTTTTATTTACTACTTTCACTGGCTGCTTTGGGGGTGCTGTTGGATTTTTTTTTTTTAACCCTTGGTGGTGAGAACACCACAGAATTACGGACTGTGGTGTGTATCTATCAACGCCAAGTGCACAGCACAATCAGCCGTGTCTCTCTGATGAGTCCCTATCAAGCAGACGAAAGGCCTAAGAGCAGGCGATACATATAGATCTGCCTTTGAGAGGGATTTTGTGGTTCCTCATGCAGCTAGGGAAGAGTTTCATATTTATAACATACATTTTCTTCATCTTCACCACCCCAACCCCCCCCCCCCCCTTTTTTTTCTTAAATTTTTAAATTTTTGCCAAGTCATTACTATAATGATGGAAGAATTGTTAACCTGCACTTGTTTTTTTCCACCCCTTCATTGTTCAGCATTATATATATATATATATATATATATATTTATATTATATATATATATATATATGTGTGTGTGTGTGTGTGTGTGTGTGTGTGTGTGTGTGTGACACACACACACACACACACACACATACACACACACACACACAGAGGCATTCACAAGTTTTCCTACGCACTATATTTCCAGCTCGTTTCGTACTTTTGATTTGAAAGACTGCAATCACCGACGTGGCCTGGATGGTACAGGAACACAGTTCTCCGCAGACTGTCAAGAGAAGTGCAAAGCACCATGTGTGGAAATCAATGAGCGACAGGCCTGGGTGGTGCAGAATGTCAACAGAAAGCCAAAGCACCATGTGTGGAAATCAATGACCGACAGGCCTGTCCATTGTCATTTGTATCTCCCACTTGTCCCATGCAAGTCTCGTACCCAATGTTCTCCACTCCAACTGCCGCTTGAAGTCTCCCATAAGGAGTAAGATGTCATGTTGTGGTGTCTTGTCTATCTGTTCCTGTAGGATGTTGTAGAACAGGTCTTTCTCCTCCTCCATGGCTTGCTCTGTCGGTGCGTAACACTGAATGATGGTGGTCTTGGTATACTTGGAGAAGAATCTGGCTGTGATGATTCTTGAGTTGACTGGCTCCCATCCCATCAAGCTCTTCCTGGCCACCTTATCCATGATGATACCCACTCCCTCCTAATGTTGCCCGTCCGTGCGACCAGAATAACATACCGTCTCTCCTGAGCCAAGGGTCATGATGCCTGAATCCGTCCACCTCATCTCACTGATTCCTGGATGTTCAGTCTATACTTCTTCATCTCTTTCGCAGTCTTTCCAGCTTCATACAGCGTTCGCACGTTCCAGGCTCCCACTCTCACCTCTTGTTTGGGATTCGCTAAGGACATTGTCGAAGCAGAAGCTTCCTTCCGGATTTCACCCCTACTCGTCATACAATGCATTGCTGTATCTGCCCTGAGCTCGTCCCCCGGGCTTTGATTGGATCTTGTTGGCGTTTCTGTAGCAAAGCTTTTTTACGTGGCGGGTTGCTAGCCCAACGAACAACCTTCCCCATTTCTCATTCTGGACTTAGGACCAGACAAACGGCTGGGTTAACATCACCAATGCAATACGGCAAAGTGCACCGCGACTGGATTCCAGATCACGGAAGTGATACACAAGTGAATACAATGAGAACACAAGTAACTGTCAATCGGATTTCCCAGATGTTTATCAGCAGTTACAACAGTGCAATAGTCATGAAGGATTATCAGGATTTCGGTTTTCAACCCTTTGCTGCATGTAGTGCTGCCTTTCACTTCTTCCTCCAACTCTGACAGGCGATCACTCATGTTCGTTGCCGTTTCTTCTGAATACGCAATTATCTCTGTGATTGTAATGTCTGCATGCGGTGTCTCTGCTTCAACAGTGCTGGCATCTGCACAGTCACTTTTCACTGTCTGTATCACAAGGATTTGCTGCTGCAACACGCGCTTTAATTTCTTGTTGAGTAAATTTAGTCACAGACAAATCATAATTGTAAACTGCACCAGAGTTAACATCATCTTCATCACCACACAGCTTGTCACCGTCAGTGTCAGATGGCAAGTCAAAGCTGGGAAGGACTGTCACTGACTCACTGTCTGTGTCGCAAGGTGTCATGTCGATGCGTTGTGTTCCGTCGTTGGACAGCGATCTCGGTGCAGGCATGGGTACAGAGGAAGCGGGTTGGTGTGAATACTGACAAGCGTCAGCACAGGAATCATTGTTGTTGTCACTTCTGTCGCCATTGTAGATCAAAATAGGGGGGTCGGTAAGAAACAGACCGGACAGGGAAGATTCAGCCCCACTTGTCTTATGCTTCCGGTGTTCCTCAGCCCTTCTCCTGTCCCTGTTGACATGCGACGGACATTTTCTTTTTTCTTTTTTTTTCTTTTAATGATTTTCCAACATTGATAACAAACGGAATAATCAACATAACATCATACAGATGAGTAGATTAAATCAGGAAGAGAGGGAAATAGAGGTAACCAAAAAAAAAAAAAACCCATGAGAAAAATCAGATCGTTCCATTTAAGAATCATCGAAGAATGACGGGAAAGCAAAAGGTCACAAACGTACGACCTTAATTCTTTCTCGTCATAAGGCGCTCGAGGAATTAAGACACCCAGTATGCCTGGCCAAATAGGATAAAAGTGGTTAGGCAGATTTTTTCACATGCATACGCACATTTTCTTTAAATTTCATTAGCTACTTATTACCCACGACCAATTTTTGCTCGTTCTTTTTCTTGTTCCCTCCTCGTCTAACACATTCCATTAGACATAACTTTCACTTTTTCATAGGGATAGCATTTTCTATTAAATTCCATGTATTTCATTTCAGAATAATGCATATATTTTAAAAACCTATGTATGTATATTATTAAATTCTCTCAAAAGGTGTTTGAAAGTCGGTTTTATTTTGTTTATTCTACATCTGTAAATATAACGTTTAGCCCATAAAATAATCAGCAGAGGGACATCCGGAGTCATGAACCGGGTGTGGCCCAACCCCCCTAGAGTGTCAGGAGATAAGGGCCGAAACACTTGCTTGAAGGGGGCTTCTCATCTGAGGACACTCTACTGCCACGCTCTCCACGAGTTTCTTTCTACTGATGCATGGGTAAACCATTGACTTCTGGGAATAGGCCAGAGGACGTACGTCCGGGAATGACCGGAGGACACTGGGAAAGACCAGAACCAAGGGCTCTGTGGGCTGGCTCCCCACTTTGCCTTCAACATGTGGCTACTTAGTACAAAAGGAAAAGATGCTCCCAGGGTTCACCGAAAGGGGGAGAGAATGATGAATCCATCGGTGCTCAAACAATCACGACTGCAAATCCCAAACGGACTATGAACATGGACCAAATGGAACATCCATGTGTCTGTGGAAAGTGTTTCGCTGCCACCCGTGGCATGAAGATCCACAGAACAAAGATGGGATGTGTGAAGACTCATCTGAATGAGCAGCAGCGCACTGCATCAGCAGATAAGACGTCGGAAGACCAAGGCCAGGATTTAAACCACAGTGCCAAGGACATCCACGCTGTTGGTTCGGATAAGGAATTTGCACAGGCCCTCGATGCCAGGCGCCTGAAACTCAACTGCTACGAGCAAACGAAACGGAAGATTGGGAGAAACTGGCTGCAAAAATCGTCTATAGACTCGATGCACTGATAGGGGAAAGCACCCTGGAACACAAACTAGCCACATATGGGGACATTGTGTATGCCACATGTAGAGGCGCCTATGGAGCAAAACTAACCAAAGAGAAAATACCTCCAAAGAAATCCAGACGCCAAGAAGAGATGGACAAGATCAGGGTCCTAAAGAAAAACCTCAAGAAGCAAATGAAGACCTCACTGCCAGCTGAAAAGCAAGGCTTGGAAAAACTCTGGAAAGACCTGAAAGCAAAACACAGCGCCCTCAGCAAAGCGGAGTCTGCGAAAAAGAGGAAGAGCAAAAAGAAGAAGACACAAGAGCGCTTCTTCAGAGACCCCTTCCACTTTGCCAGAACACTGTTTGAGCAGCCAAAATCTGGGACCGTAAGTGTGGACAAAGGAGTTCTTGAGCAGCATCTGAGGAAAACATACTGTGACTCACAGAGCAAAGCACCACTCGATATTCAAGGTCTGGTGTGACCAACCAACCCTGATGTATAGTTCAATGACAAGCCTCCAACGTTGGCAGAAATCAAGAGGGTGGTCGACAAAGCCAGAGCCAAATCATCACCAGGACCAAACGGAACACCTTACCAGCTGTACAAGAAATGTCCCAAGGTGCTGGAGTGGCTCCACAGGCTGCTGCGATCAGCTTGGAGAAACCAGAAGATCAGCGACCAGTGGATGACGGCAGATGGTGTGTACATCCCCAAAGAGCAAACCTCAAGTGACATCAGCCAGTTCAGGCCAATATCACTACTGAACGTCGAAGGGAAATCTTCGTCTCTGTCATGGTAGCAAGGCTGACCAAGTACCTCATGGAAAACAAGTACTTGGATGTGTCAGTCCAGAAAGGTGGCATCACAGGCGTGGCTGGCTGTGTAGAACACGCCACAATGATCTGGGACGCAATCCAAAGAGCAAAAACAGAACAGAGAGACCTGGACGTAATATGGCTTGATCTGACAAACACATATGGATCTGTACCCCATGAGATGATGCAGTTAGCTCTTGAGATGTAGCATGTGCCAAAGAATTTCTGCGACATGATCAAGAAGTACTTCAATGGCTTCTCAATGCGGTTCTCTACCAAGGAGTACACAACAGATTGGATCAACTTTGAAGTGGGTATTGCAATGGGCTGTGCAATTTCCCCAATACTGTTCGTGTGAGCAATGGAAGTCACCTTGAAAGCAGCAACAAGTAACGCAAGACAAACAGACCTGGGTGATGGATACAAGATGCCCCCTCTCCAGGCCTTCATGGATGACACTACAGTGATTTCATCCAGAGAAGACGAGACACGTCATGTGCTGGAGAGGCTGGACGACATAGTTGCCTCATCCAGAATGAAGTTCAAGCCAAAGAAATCACGGAGTCTCTCACTGAGGAAAGGAAAAGTGGCCGAATCTGTGGTCTTCAGTGTTGCCAACCAGGCCATTCCAACAGTCACAGAAGAGCCAGTCAAGAGCCTTGGAAGATGGTATGATGATACACTGAAAGACACACAGAGAAACCAAACAGATGTTGGAAGAAGGTTTGGAGACCATTGACCAGTGTGGGCTCCCTGGTAAATACAAGGTCTGGTGTCTGCAGTTCATGCTGATACCAAAGCGCCTATTGCCTCTGATGATATACGACATCTGCACCAGCATAGTGGAGGCAATGGAAGCCAAAATCAACAAGTTCACAAGGAAATGGCCTGGTGTCCCACCCTGTCTGAATGACATAGCGCTGTACTGTTGCCAAGCAAAGCTGAAATTACCACTGAAATCCATCCTGGAGGAATGCAAAACAGGGAAGATCAGACTTTATTGCATGCTGGAGGACTCAGGAGACAAGGTGATAGAAGCAATCAAGCCCCAGCTGAAGACAGGCAGAAAATGGAAAGTTCAAGAGGCGATGGATTCTGCAAAAGAAAGTCTCAAGATCAGAGAAATAACAGGACACACACAGACCAACAGACAAGGACTGGGTGTGACCAAAACTGAATGGAGGTCAAAGGCCAAAGGAAACGCCAAAAGAGACATGCTGATTCATGAGATGAGAAACGAAGAAGACCAAAAAAGACTCCAAAAGCAGTCCCGCAGAGCCAGCAAGGGCAATGGACAACGTGGGAAAATGCACTCCAAAGGAGTCTCACTTGGAATGACATTTGGCACATGGCCCCTCTCAGGATCAGCTTCATTCTCAGATCTGCATATGACCTTCTGCCCTCAATTGCAAACCTGGTGAAGTGGGGAAAAACAGACGATCCTGCATGCCCCATCTGCCATGAAAAACAACAGTGGAGCATGTCCTAAGCTCATGTAAAGTAGCCCTGGCTCAAGGAAGGTACACATGGCGGCTTAACCAAGTGCTCAAAGAGATTGTACAGGTAGTCTGGGCTAGTACCAGCACCACCAAAGGGAAAATCAGGACTCCAAAAGCACCCGCAACATTCTTCACGGCAGGAGGCAGCAAATCATGGCCAAGAACAACAGTGCCACTCGGAATATGCAGGCTGCTGGATGGAGCAGATGACTGGGAGTGCACTGCAGACCTCCCAGAATGGAACAGTCACCCAGAGATCATCAGCAAGAGCAGCATGAGACCAGACATAGTAGTCTACTCGCAGTCAACCAAGCAGCTGATCATGATCAAGCTCATGGTGCCATATGAAAACAGAATGGAGGCAGCTCAAATTTACAAGACTGAAAAGTATGCTGATCTGGCAAACAGCCTGAGGAGAGAAGGCTATCAGGTCAAAGTCCTCACTGGAGAAATTGGAGCTAGGGGGGTTGTAGGAACGTCTGCATACAGCCTCATGAAACAGCTCTCAGTTGCAGGGAGGGAAAATAACCCAGAGCCCTGAAAGCAATGGCAGAAGGGGCAGAGAGGTGTTCAAGCTGGATCTGGTCAAGGAGGAACAAAAGTGAACTTCATAAGGCTTAACATTCCTACAAATATCAGGTGTCCAAGTGGCTCAGTGGTTTGAGTGCGAGTCATTAAGTGGTAAATGAGCATGTCCAGAGGGTCATGGGTTCGAATCCCAAGCATAGCTCGTTCCAAGATGGGGAAAAAAGGGGGCAGCAGAGGGACATCCGGAGTCATGAACCGGGTGTGGGCCAACCCCCTAGAGAGTCAGGAAATAAGGGCCGAAACACTTGCTTGAAGGGGGCTTCTCTTCTGAGGACTCTCGGCTGCCACGCTCTCCACGAGTTTCTTTCTACTTGTAGCTCCCCACAAAAATGTTTGGCAAACTGACACTGCCACAAGTGGTGTTGAACTGAATCGGTGTCAGCTTTGCAAAATGTACACAGATCACTGGTAAGAATTCCCATCTTCTTTGAGACACAATTTGTAACCAAAATATTGTGACAAATTCTTATTTGGAACCATTTTAACTTTGATTTCTTTAATATGTTTCACTTGTTTCATTGGTTTTTTCCTAGTCTGTTACACATCTTGATTTATCTTCCCATTTTGCAAAGGAGCTTATATGGAATATTGCCATTTTATTTATGAGAGTGTTATAAAAGAAGTTTCGATCCCGTTTTAATTAACGCTTGATATTATTTGCAGTGCTTTCGTTCTTAGATCACAGTTATTATTCGTTACTTTAATGTTTGCACTTCTTAAATACCTTTTTATTGATGATATGCATCCCATGTACTCCACGTAATTTACAGTGATTTCATAATTTTCAAAAAACGTTTTCAGAAAACGTTTCATGATCGAGAAAACTTCTATCTTCATTGACAACATTTAACTAGGAATATTGCTTTGCTATCCAGTTTTTTTAAATTTATGTAATGTAATGTAATATAAAAGGATATTTCTGGAGTGCTTTACCTCGCGAGAGCCCAAAGCGCGTATTACAGGAACATGATAAAAATTATGCTAATTCTAACTCTACAAAACACACACACACACACACACACACACACACACACACACACACACACACACACACACACACACACACACACACGCACACACGCACGCACGCACGCACGCACGCACGCACGCACGCACACACACACACACACACACACACACACACACACACACACGAAAAAACAAAACATACACACATACGCACAAACGGACACACGAGCGCGTCAAAACAAGCAGACTCGCGCACAGAAATAAGTTGATGTTGTTAATCAGTCCGTGGGAAACATGTGTCTTTAAGGAGGTTCTAAAAGTCTTTAAAGAGTCCGTGTTACGGAGAGAAGAAGGCAGACCCTTCCACAGAGCAGGTGCCAGGGAATGACGTCGTTACAAACTCTGAACTACAGAATAACGGCTCTGCTAACACCTCATTCGAACTGTTTAAAGATACCTGATCTGCAAACCCAATTTACGAAGTGAAAACGTCTTTCCAAAATGTATTGATCTTTTTTTTTTGCCGAGGAATTTTCTTGGTCCGTAGACGTCAAATGAATTTATTTCTGGGAACGTAGCACTCAATATTGTTTTCCATTTTGGATTAGTCGTGTATATTCGTTTTAACCAGGTCCGTTTTAAAGTTTGTATATATTTGCTTAAATGTGCAACACCTATAATTCCATTTTCAACAGAATGTACTGCGTATTTCCTTTTGATTTGATCTTGTCAGTATTTTATTCCATATAAATTCAAAGCATATTTTTTGAAGCTGATTTATTTCACCCTCTGGAGGATTTGGTAACATAATCCATAGGAATATGAGCTTTGAAAGAATCATGGATTTCAGTAGTGCAATCCTGCATAGGGGTGTACATATAATGCTTTGACCAAACTTTAAACAATTGTCCAACTTCAATAAATTTATCTGCTGTGTTGATTTCTGTCATTTTTGATAACTCTCCTGTGAACCAAATACCTAGTATCCTATATTTTGGTGGGTACCATTTCATTTTCCTCTCGGGCAGATATTCACAGTTTGAGATATTTAGGTTTCCTAACCATGCATTTACACTTTTTTTCATAGTTGAGTTTTAGTCCTGAAAATTCTTCAAACTCTTCAAGAGTTTCAAACAGATTTTCATACGAAACCATATCCCCTTCTAACGTGAACACTGTGTCATCTGCAAATTGGCTGATCCTAAACAGCGTATTGAGTGTTTCAGTGCCCTTTGTTCTCTTGTCTTCCCTAATTTTACATGCTAAATTTTTTGCACACAAAACAAATAAATATGACGAAATGGGATCGCCCTGACGGCACCCTCTTTCTATACTACGCACAAAAAGTTAAGGATGGGTATGTGAAAACAGGTGCGTAATAAACTCAGTTCGCTACTGTTATTTATTTCTTAGTCCAGCCAAATTGTCATGAATTCTTTTTCAGCTGTAAGTGGGCGATGTTGTGTTAGTGCGAAAATTGCACAGGATTCTCTACTACTGAGCTAGGCCGCAAACGGAAAAGCGGAAACTTGCGAAAAATGACCTTGTTTGGGACCGTTCTGCCTGAACACATTGCACTTGCCAGATGGAAAAAACCATTATGCACGTGCAAGCACTGCTGTTTACGTGTGAGATGCTGTCGCTCGCTTGGCTTTATAAGAAGACATTCCACCAGTAGTAGGCCTGATCTGACAATGCCTCCACGACGAAAATTAAGCGAGTTGGATAGGGGACGAGCTGTTGCATGGTTCCAAGATGGTGTTCCCAAGCGGGAAGTGGCCAGGCGACTTCATGTGTCCCATCTCGGTCATTGTCCGGCTGATTCAACGCTTCACAGCCACTGGGATTGTCCATGAAGGACGCAGATCTGGTCGACTGAAGAAGACAACCCCACGTGACGATCGTTTCATTGAACGACAAGCCCTGCAGACAAGAACAGCCTCTTCCAGCATCATTCAAAGGCAGTTCAGGGTGGCTACTAACATCAACATCAGCCAGCAGACCATACGGAACCGCCTACATGGGTTTAATCTCCGTTCTCGTCGCCCAGCAGTACGGCCACGCTTAACTCCAGCCCATAGGGCAGCACGCCGCGCCTTCTGCGCACGTCACGTGAGGTGGACACGTCAGTAAGGGTCCCAGGTCCTGTTCAGTGATGAATCACGCTTCACCCTTCAACACAACGACGGCCGACTGAGGGTCTGGAGGCGCCCAGGGCAACGCTTTATTGAAGCCACTGTCCAAGAAAAGGTGGCCTTTGGTGGAGGTTCTGTAATGGTCTGGGGGGCCTTCAGCCTTCACCACAGAACACCCTTGTATCATGTACAGGGTAACCTGACTGGCATCCGATACTGGGATGAGATCCTTCGACCGCTGGCTGTGCCTACACTGCAGGAGATGAGACCGAGGGCTGTCTACCAGGATGACAACGCTCGCCCCCACAGGGCAAGGGTGGTCAACGACTTCCTGCAGCAGTCTGGAGTCAACAGAATGGAGTGGCCAGCATGCAGTCCCGATCTCAACCCGATTGAGAACCTCTGGGATGAGCTGGATCACAAAGTGAGGAGCCACCCCCCTCCCAGGGATGCTCAACACCTCTACCAGATGCTGCAGGCTGAGTGGCAGGCGCTTCCATAGAGGATCTTCACCAACCTGGTCATCTCGATGAGGACTCGCTGCGTCGAGTGCCAAAATAGCCATGGTGGTTACACGCATTACTGAGCTTTTGGAAGCATCAGTATGCCCTGTCTTGGGATTTCAGTGGCTTTGGGAAATCAAATTTGGATACGTACCCACTTTAATCAAATGTACACACCAAACGATTGCTCGAGATTGAAGGCAATTGTGTATCGTTATCACTAAAGAATGGAATTAAATGTTGGCCAAACTTCAACGCATTGACTTTCTTATTTGGACAGTTATGAATGTTTGTGAAAGTGATCCTTAACTTTTTGTGTGTAGCTTATTTCAAAACTCTTCGATACTTTCCCATTCACAATTACATAGGAGCTTACGTTTTTATAAAATGTCGAAACCCAGCAGCAAATACCTTCCCCAAACCCAAAAGCTGTAAGTATCTTATTGATAATATATGTCCAGTTTATCGAATCGAACGCCTTCTCATAGTCAATTGATACCAGTAAATCAGGTAATGAACTTTTTTCCAGATAAAACACTATGTCATATATGTGGGTTTGTTTGCTTGTTTGTTTTTTCTCCAATGTGTCGTCCTGGAATAAAACATATCTGGTCTTCATTAATTAATTAAGTAAAACAGTCTTAAATCTATTCGCTATACAGGTGACACCTATTTTATACGAAATTTTAGCAGTGAAAGAGGTTTCCAGTTTCTTAAAAACTCTCTTGGTTTATCAGCTTTTGGTAGACAAGTTATTAGTCCTTCTCTTTGAGACACCGACATCTCTATTTATAAAGCCTGCATTTAACGATCTTGTTACGAACTCTCCTATTTGTTTCCAAAAGAACTTAAAAGAATTAACTGTCACCCCATCCGTACCAGAACTTTTGTCATTCTGCATGTTTTTCAGGTCTTCTGATGCTTCTTGGATGGTAATCATACCTTCTAAATGTTCTGTTTCGTCTTTATTTAGCAGTGGCAGATTTGAAATATACCTGCTAATATCAATATCTTTTATTTCTCTTTTCTTATACAAATGCTCGTAGTATGATCTGGTCTCTTCTAACATTTCATCTGTTTCTATAGCAAAATATTTCCCTGATCCGTAAGTAGTTTCAACATCTGCTTGCTAACAAAGTGTCTTTTTTCCAGATTACAAAAATATTTGGTTGCTTTTTCTCCGTGTGAAGCCCATCTTGCTCTGGATCTAAGAATGATCCCATCTACTTTTGTTTTTCGTAACTGAGCAAGCTCATCTTTCTTTCTTTGTAAATTAATAGCATTAATATGCGTGGGTTTTTGTCTTTCCATGTCTTGTATTTCTATTTCTAACCAGTTTTCGGCGTTCGTTTGTTCCCTTTTCTCATTAATACTAAATGTAACAGTTTTTGATCATAAAAAATTATTTTCATTATCAGAACTTCTAAACATAACCTGTCACATATAATAAATTCTATTTCATTGTTCGGTATCTTGTTTAAGTTCTGCGTATCATACGGTGATGCTGCATATTGTTCCTTGACATCATGTATAGTTTGGTTCACTAAATCTACGTAATTGGCATCCCTAAGTAGCGAGGCGTTACATTTCAAAAATGTTTTTCTTGTGACGGACATTTTCTCCTGAACACAGCACTGGGAGCTGGGGGTCGTGTGGCACGGGAATGAACGGACATTGTTGTCAACCGAAGGATTACCACAGTCTGATTATCCCTGCCTTCGATTGTGTATTAAAAGATAAGAACGGGTGTAACGCGACTGGCCTATATGCAAATGGCACAAGACTTTTTCGTCTTTAAGGCCACTTCCGGAACATTGTAAAAACTGTTTCACAGGTTTGGACGGCTTTCAGATAGTTTGTTATCCATCTGCAAGTTCCATTCCTCTTGCCAAAGTCCTTGACATAAACCTGGGTTTGGGGTTTCAGATCAGTGTGAGGAATAGCCAACCTGTTCAACTTTTCCTTTGTGGCACTCTTGACAAGGTGATCAACAACCTCGTTGCCTCAAATTCGCACATGGCTGCATCATGCCAGAAAAATAGATAAATAAATAAAAACAGTTTTCTTCTCTTCCACGCTTCTACATTGCCGCATGTTTGGTGAACGATATTTGCATCGTGACATCTCGTTGTGTCAACAAAACACCACACATTGTCAGAACCAGCGAGCCTACCAGTTCCAAGTCACTCCTAAAACACCGCACATTGTCAGAACCAGCGAGCCTACCAGTTCCAAGTCACTCCTAAAACACCGCACATTGTCAGAACCAGCGACCCTACCAGTTCCAAGTCACTCCTAAAACACCGAGCAGTGTTTGGCGTTGAAGATGCACTGTCATCTCCTGACGTTTTGAAGTTCTCACGCTCAGCGTGGAGAAACGGCAGAACCGTAGACGCCTTCCGAAACGTTTGGAATATCAAAATGTTTAAATCAAAGCTGTTTCTAATCTGGTCTAAGTTTTACGTGTGCGTGCGCGCGCCTGTGTGTGTGTGTGTGTGTGTGTGTGTGTGTGTGCGTGCGTGCGTGCGTGCGTGCGTGCGTGCGTGCGTGCGTGCGTGCGTGCGTGCGTGCGCGCGCGCGAGTGTGTGTGTGTGTGTGTGTGTGTGTGTGTGTGTGTGTGTGTGTGTGTGTGTGTGTGTGTGTGTGTGTGTGGTGGTTTAATTTTACGTTCTTTCATCCGGCAGATGATATTAGACGGGGGGGAAAAAAGGGGGGGGGGGGGGGACAAAAAACAACAACAACACTTAAGTCATTTCAACACATACATCTGCATACACTATGAAAAAGAAAACAGCATATCAGTTAAGGACCTTCATAATAGTCTAGCTACATCAGAACTGGCTAAAGTGGCGGCAAACTCAATTATGCATGAGTCAGACAGAACTTGACTCTCATTTTCATATTTGTCAAGATTGATACCTTTCGCCTTATACATTTTAGTTAAAACTGGACAATCTAATAGAAGGTGGTGCACAGAGATGCATTTTCCACAGACACACACAACTTCAGGAGAAATTTGGTCTTCCATGTGTTCCGCCTTAATTTTGTGATAATCTTAGCAAGATGGCGTGAGCAGCTAGGCAGTGTGTAGCATTTGTCACAGAAAAAAGGTTTTGTAAACGTAGTGTTCCAGGTTGAATAGTATTTCACACTTGGAAGGATGTAATGGCAAATTTAGCATACATTCTGAACAGTTTGTTGCACCAAGTTTAGCTAGATTATCTGCTATTTCATTCCCTCTGAGACCACAATGTGAAGGAATCCAACAGAAGTCTACAGTTATACCCTGAGACATAATACAGTGTATCAGGTACCTTATTTCATATAACAAATCTTTTCTGGCCTTACATCCCAAGTTTGCAGTGCTTGCAAAAACAGACTTGGAATCAATACAAAACAGCACACTAAAAAAGGATATTGGAGTACTATATACACAAAATAAAGTGGTGTGTGTGTGTGTGTGTGTGTGTGTGTGTGTGTGTGTGTGTGTGTGTGTGTGTGGTGTGTGTGTGTGTGTGTTCGTTCGTTCTTTAATTTAACGTCTATCCACCTAACAGTGATCTTAGACAGAATGTAAGTGTTATGTGTGTGTGCATGTGGTGTTTTTTGGGTGTATGCATGCGAACGGTTGGTGTTGATTTTGGGCGTACATAGGTATGTATAATGCATTTAGGCCTAGATAAAATAAATAATATTTTAAAAAAAACATTACTGAATCCAAAACTTTGAACGAAACACTAAATAAGCAACTAACACCAGGATGGGAAAAGTAACATAGACGTTAAAGTAAATGTCTTACTGGGCTCTTTATCAGTCCATGAACAACTTCAAAAATGTTTGATTCGTTGGAGATGACGTCTTCAAAGGCTGACATCGACGGTTCAGTGTTCAACAACCAAGCAGGTAAGTAGGGCTTCATTCTATCGCACAAAAAAGTAGATGGAACGGGTGATTTGCTGGCCACAAATGCAAGTCACATGTTTATAGAATTTGGTTTAAAGGCATCAAGCCTCAATCTAAAAATCAAACTTTTTAAAATCCACTCTTGGTAGAGATTCTTGATACCTGTTTTATTGTCTGATATCTTGTTAAATATATCCCCTTTTTGTTTCTGGTGCCTTTTCGCTTATTTGAAATAGAGTTCCAGGATACGTCTTTTAAAAGACTATAACTCTCATGTAAGGATAAGGAATGCATATCTTTGTTAAATCAGTCTCAGTGATAGCAGCCTTTTTGGCTAATTGGTCTACCCTTTCATTCGCAGATAATTCACAATGTGATGGAACCACAAAAAATCGACATAGGAACCACGTAAATGCAAAAAATGATATTAAGTGGTAGACTTCTGATATGAGTTCTGCTCTCACACTTGTATTCGAAAATTTTAGAGCTTGTAGGACTGATTTTGAATCAACAAAAGTAGTATTTGAAATGCAGGAAATTGAAAATCAAGAAGAAAGTGTAATGCCATAATAATGGCAACACGTTCCGCAGTAAATATGGAAATATTCTTATCAAGGTGGTAACCTTTCTCTAATTTTTAAGGATGGAATTATGAATGCTGAACCAGACAAATGATTGTCTAGTACAACCATCTGTATAAATTTTAAGGTGATTTATATAAGTTTCCTTTATATGTGATTTAGCATACGTTGGCAGCAAGGGTCCATCACTTTTTTTAAAACTTGTGTAGTCTATGTTTAATTTGCTTACTAAGTTCCCATTCGGGATAGTGCTAAAAGACACCGAGGAGCTACGTTTCGAGGGGCAGTGCCTGCTTTTGTAAATAAGTCGGATGTGTATGAGGCTATCGATTTAAGAGAATCGATATTTTGTGCACGTTTAGGATAACTTATTTCTGATTTTAATTCAGTTTCAGTGGTATTAAGATTCTGTACTGTATGACTTCTTAAAATATATTTTGCACATGCAAGTTTCATATTTTCTTCAAAAGGCAATATTCCGATCTCCATATAAGTTCTTAAAGTTGATGTATGAACCGGGACACCAAGAGCTATCTTGTAAGCTTTACTCTCAATACTCTGCAACTTTTTAATTAAACATTTTGGG
>CM031626.1:25752434-25754934 GCA_018398815.1 Conus ventricosus | reverse complement strand
ACTAATTTTATCTAGTTCATTTTGATATATCCTTTTAATATAGTTGATTGATCTAACTGGTGTGTGACGTTTTAAAGTAACTTTCATCCATATACAGATATCATCCGCGTATTGTACGAGTTCAACATTTTCTTTATAATGATTTAGGAAGATCATGGATCAAAATATTAAACAGGATAGGAGCTATCACAGCTCCTTGCGGGATTCCCATCTGAATATGTCTTTCATTAGAATATACATTTCCTACCTTCGTCTGTATTGTTCTACCACTTAAAAAGGTTTTTAAGTAATTGTACATACACCCCGAGAGACCTATTAACTTCAATTTGTTCAGAAGTTTTGAATGCCAGACTTGGTCATATATATATACCACACACACACACACAACACACACACACACACACACCACACACACACACATATATATATATATATATATATATATATATATATATATATATATATGTGTGTGTGTGTGTGTGTGTGTGTGTGTGTGTGTGTGTGTGTGTGTGTGTGTGTGTGTGTGTGTGTGTTTAGGGGTATGTTACAGTGAATTTGGTGTTACACCAACTCAATGATAGGCACAGACTGATCTTAAGTAGGAGTTACTGACTGTACAGGCCTGACTATCAGACTTTCCACAAACGTGAGTAAATGGTCTACACATGATTTAGAGCAAGACCTATACGAAAACAAAATGATCCTTCTACTACTTCTTCCTCTTCTTCTTCTTCGTCTTCTCCTGCTCCCTCTCGTCCTCCTCCCCCTCCTCCTTCTCCTCCTCCTCCTCCCTGTAGAGAAGCACAAGGGCATCACACAGAAGAAGAACAGTTCTGCAGGTTCCTCCAGAACGGTCTGTTGTGTTCCAAGGCCTTAGTTTCAGTAAAGAATATTCCCTGTCTATTCCGCTATGTTTCCAGTCCTTGTTGCCCTCCTTCCTTCTATAGTTCCATGTGGTAATGTTCAGCAAGGCCATTGGATCTTTCACATGACTATAACAACGTAGCTTTCTTTTCTTTACTGTTGTCAGTAGGTATTAGAATGACGTTCATTACGGCATGCTTGCAGAAAGATGGAATACACCAGTGTGTGCAGCTGCCTGATCTTGCGTGCCCGCGTGCTCTTGTCCTTCCATATAGGTTTGAATGTGAACAGGGCTGTGGATGTCTCAGTGGCCCATACTCATGACTTGATGGATGGTAAGGTTGTGTGTGTGTCTAACTGCCTCAGTGGCCCATACTTCATGGTTTGATGGATGGTAAGGTTGTGTGTGGTGTGTGTGTGTGTGTGTGTGTGTGTGTGTGTGTGTGTGTGTGTGTGTGTGTGTGTGTGTGTGTTTTGTGTGTGTGTGTGTGTGACTCAGTGGCCCATACTTCATGACTTGATGGCTGGTAAGGTGGTGTGTGGGGTCTGACTCAGTGGCCCATACTTCATGACTTCATGGATGGTAGGTTGTGTGTGTGTGTGTGTGTGTGTGTGTGTGTGTGTGTGTGTGTGTGTGTGTGTGTGTGTGTGTGTGTGTGTGTGTGTGTGTGTGTGTGTTGTGTGTGTGTGAGTGACTCAGTGACCCATACTTCATGACTTGATGGATGGTAATGATGTGTTTCTAACTGCCTCAGTGGCCCATACTTCATGGCTTGATGGATGGTAAGGTTGTTTGTGTGTGTCTAACTGCCTCAGGGGCCCCATACTTCATGACTTGTTTGGCTGGTAAGGTTGTTTGTGTGTCTAACTGCCTCAGTGGCCCATACTTCATGACTTGATGGCTGGTAAGGTTGTTTGTGTGTCTAACTGCCTCAGTGCCCATACTTCATGACTTGATGGCTGGTAAGGTTGTTTGTGTGTCTACTGCCTCAGTGGCCCATACTTCATGGGGCATAGTTTCTCCAGTTTTGGTGATCACAAGCGTTCTTCGCAGAGTGTAAGTAGCATCCCCCCCCCCCCCCATCGCGCGCGCGCGCGCGTGTGTGTGTGTGTGTGTGTGTGTGTGTGTGGGTGTGTGTGTGTGTGTGTGTGTGTGTGTGTGTGTGTGTGTGTGTACACTCTCATTGTTTGTAGTAGTAGTTGTTGTTAATATTCTTGTTTCTTGTTTGTTTGCGTTGCCTTCAGATCACAGAGTTGTAAACCTGTTCCAACACGAATCACAACTGTAGCATATGACCCATAAGACGAGAGTGCAACATTCATGGATGCCGTCCTAGTCATCGGCACACTGTGCAATGTCCTCAACACAGCGGTGAGTGGCAGCGGTTCCTTGACAGCCAGCCTCAACGTTACACACCACAGCACGGTGATGAGTTTTCCTTCTGACAGCGAGGCAGTCATGACCACAACCAACGTAAGGACAGGAAGCTGAATGTGACAGACACTGAAGGAGGCCAACACATTCAGGCCCTTTCACCACTCATGGACCTAATGTATTGACCCAACAGACCATTGAAGACATACTGAACACCAGTAGCACCAACGCACAGAACGCTGCCATAGGTATTTCTGGTAG
>CM031626.1:25729934-25742434 GCA_018398815.1 Conus ventricosus | reverse complement strand
CTCTCTCTCTCTTTTCTCTCTCTCTCCTCTCTCTCTCTCTCTCTCTCTCGCCTTCCCCAGTGAAAATAATTGGTTTATTGTTTTTACAGTTTCAAAGATATTTGTGTTTGTTCATAATTTAAAAATCAAATGTTTGTTGAGCAACCGTCAAGGACCCATAGTATCGGTCAAAACTGGATGAATACCAAAACACCATCACCTTCTTTAGCAGTCTGATGGATGCCTCTTTAACATTTGAACATCTGTGAAACTAATCGACACAATTGCCGTCTCGCTGACGTAAATGGTATGGAAAAAACGTTAAAAACGAATGAACTGCTGAATTGCATCACAAGGCCTGTTTTGGGTTATCAGCTTTTCTTTTTATACAGGGGATATACAGACACCAGGACTGGATGGATCCACCCCCTGTCCAACGATGATTGCAGGCTGTGTCACTTTGACCAGACCACGTGATCACGTCATCTTCCTGACTACTCTCCGCCTTCGGCCTAAACGTTCCATACACATCTGTCTCGGCCAGTGCAGAACCGGTGTGGACTCTTTGATCAAACTCAAGAGAATGCTCTTCCATTCATTAACATTCCCAGATATGTTTTGGTCCGACAGTGAGCGAAGAAACTCACTTGTCTTTATTCTTTTATCAGTCTGCACATGTAGGGCCAGATTTCAAATATTCTGCTCCTTACTGCTATGAATGGCGATTTCGCTTCTCTTTCCTCGCAGATGACTTGGATCGTCCGTCATATATACTTACGCAACATCAGTTATTCTGGAACTGTTCACTGTCAGTGTGGCCTGACCTGTTTGAGCACTTTCCATGTGACTTTATGCCTCAGTGTCTTGAGCAGGAAGATGAGACACATTGTCCCTACACCTCTGACACCTGTGGACTTGGAAAGGTAAAGTGAAAAAAAAAAAAACGTTCTGCCCTTGAGAGTCTGACCAACAGGTGAAACTGAGTTCTGCACAATGACCATTAGTGAGAAGCTTTACACATGCACACGCATACACATACACCCGTGTGCACTCACCACACACACACACACACACACACACACACACACACACACACACACACCACACACACACACACACACACACACACACACACACACACACACACACACACACACACACAACACGCACGCACGCACGCACGCACGCACACACACACACACACACACACACACACACACACACACACACACACACACACACACACACACACACACTGATGATAATGGCACAGTCAATGTTATGTAGGTTACTCAAGCTCTGACCAGCGCGATTGAATAATGCGTACGTGGGACATCTGCTAATCGTGGCCAAGAGACCTTGTTTATAAATTCCCCATCTAGCCATTGATTAATTTATCCATCCGCTTTGCAGTGTGGTCTTGAAACATAACGGATGTGGTGTAACGTATATGGACTAGTCCGCATGCAGCGACACCTTAAAGAAACTGACTCTGAAACTGAGAAGGTTTACACAGTTCAGTACTAGCGTAGTCTAGTGTATTAAACCAGTATTATGTAAGTGAAAGAAACAGAAACACATGTAAGCAGTTTAATTTCAGCATCAGGTTTTATAGTTCACAAAGCGGTACACTTCGACATGAAATGTGTGCATTGCTAGAGGTCAGACTGGATGTAGTCTAATTGCATACCATAATTTTATTTTCCACTAAATAATCACACATTTCCTCTGATGTGTACACAGTTCATGTTAATGTAGTAAGATACGTATGACGGAACGTCGGCATAGGTAATGGGGCTGGGGAAAGGAAGAGTTTGGATATACATTTCAACAATAATTCGTCGATTGTTGAAACTATGCAAGAAATACATTTTCTGCCTTATTCCTGGTGAATGTTTTGTTCGATTCTCGGGAAGGGAATACAATTCATCAAAACCCCAATCAGGATAATACGATAGTTCCAAATTCCCTTTCGCAAGGTGTCCTTTCTGCGACACAAATTTTTAAACACAAATGATGCTCACCCTTTATATATGGACTTGGCTGTCACTAAACGGCAGTGAAGTTAAGGTGTGGGGGTGCAACCCTTGATCTTTCTGTTATTTTTGATTATAAAGGGTCTGGTGACAATTCTTGTGTAGCCTTCTGTCCACTTTTCTTGTCTTGTGTCGTCCACCTCATGGCACTCCCGACCCGCTCTTTCCGACCCCCCGCCCACGCCCCCCCCCCCAAAATCCACAGGGACAGCAATGTCAATCGTAAAACGCACCCCCCAAAGGGAGCAAGCGCTCTGCCGAATACTTTGGTGGTTTTAGTGGCCCCCTGCGACCCAAACTCGCGGACACCCCTCTGGGCCCCCCTCACGTCGACAATGATTGCTGATCCGGACCCGGCCTGGGAGTTTTTTCTCCGGAGGGCTCCACCACGTCACCCAACAAACACCCCCCATGAAATTTTCCAAACCAGGGCCCCGACGAAATCAAATAAAGGCCAAGACGTGAAAATTGCATCGAATTGGGGTCACCAAAGTACAAGCAAGGACCCCATAAAAATTTTGAGACCTTTTATGCTGATCGATGAAAAAAGGTGGGTTTTCCCCGTCCCGGTCTGACTGCAGCGGGGCTACAGTTTTTCGCTTGTTTTCATAATTCTCTGGCATAAACCCAGCTGACACATACAAACACCTGCAGTTTGCAAGAATTTGGCAACCTCAGAACGATCTATCAAGGGGTTGACCACTTTGGTCCTAGTCTTTAAAATTGACCCTGAGCAAACTGAGCTCTGGTGAGGGGGGGTCAGGGCTGAAAAAATTCCCACTGGTCCAACCACCCCCTCCGAGCTGGGAGCCCCGAACGAAACCTTTCTCACCACTCCTGAAGGAGGGTGTATTGTGACTACCTGGATGTTGCCACCTTAAATTTTTGAAGGTGGGACGTTTTGGTTATCTTTTGTCCAACCTTGATTTGAAGAGTTCTGTAACAATCGTTGTATTTTTGTTTACATTCTTGATATGAAGGTGTACTGTGCAATTTTTGTGTAATTTTTTGTCCACCCTTTGATATTAAAGATTACTTAACTTTGAAATTACACGTCATTCTTGAAGGAAAGGTTGCTGGGCTCCTTGTGTATATCTTCAGTCCATTCTTGTAGTAAAATTTTACTGTGACAATCCTTGTGTATTTTTCAGCCTTTTGATTTTAAGATGCACTGTGACTCCTTTGTTTCCGTCCTTCTGTTGAAGTGTACTGTGCAATCCTTTGGGTTTATTTTCATCCATTTGACAGGAAGATGTACTGGACAACCTTTTGGGGTATATTTTCAGTCCATTCTTGATATTTAAGATTTTCGTGACAACCCTTTGGGATATCTTCATCATTTTTGTAGTGAAGATGTCTGTGACAACCCTTGTGAATATCGCCCATCCACTCGTGAATGAAGGTTTCTGTGACAATCCTGTGTTTCTTCGTCCTTCTTGTTGAAGTTCCTGGACAATCCTTTTTATTTTTTCAGCCCCACTGAAAGTGAAGATGTACGGAAAACCTTGTGATATTTCAGTCCATTCTTGTATGAAGTTGGACTGTTAAAATTCTTGTTTATTTTTGCCCACTTTTAACAGGACAATCATAAAAAAATATAGGTTTGGGGATTCGGGATTCGCTTAGAAAAGTATTACAGACCAAATAAAAAACTTATTTTAAGAAATTTCAAAGGGTCGCCGCTTCTTCCCCCATGTTGCGTTGGGGCAACGGGGCCCTGGGGGGGACTCCCAAACAGGATGCAAGTGCCCCAAAACCCCCAACTCCCTAGCCAGCAACTACCCATGTCAAAGCAAAGGGCCCCCTCAAGCTGGGTGATTGACCAGAGGGGGTAAAGACTGTACCCAACCTACTTTACGAGACGCAAGCCACTACCACCCTTACGGAACACCAAAACCGATCTCTTTCCCATATAGAACATCAAAAGCCCACCCCACTTTCGCCCCCCAAAACCCAAAGATCTTACCCCAAGCCCTTCCTCAAAAAAGAAAATTTAAAGAACCATCGAAATTAAGCCCAAAACGCCCCACCAAAAAAACAAGATAAAGGGCTTTGAGCTTCCCCCCCACCCACATAAATCACAACCGCCACCACAAAACGTCTTTCCCACCAGGCCTCGCTGCAAAACAAAACCATTTAGTTTGGAAGCGGGGGGACCTGTCGAAATTTTCACAATAAGTTTTTGATTCTGATCTGTAACTACTTTTTAAAGTGCAATCATTGTTACAAATACTTTGTGCATTTTTGAAACCTCCGTGTACGTTTTCGGAAATATTTTATGTAGTGTGCCTGCAAAATTTTTTTGTTTTCCCCTGTAAAGGTAAAAATTATACCCAAAAACTGTGTGCTCTATTTAAAAATTTTTGCGTAGTTTTTTTTATGTTCACTTTTTTCTTTTCTTTCGGTTTTTTGCGATTTTTAGGACGTTTTTTAAAATATTATTTTTAAATTGTGCTTAAATTTTTTGTGTTTTTTTTTCCGAATTTTTTTGCTTACGTTTTTCTGCAAACTTTTCGAAAATTTTTCCTTTTAAGCTTTTGAGTGGGGTTTTCTTTGCCATTTGGGGACGTTTTCCTGAAATTTTTTGGTATTTTTTTTGGGGGTTTTTTTTCTGAAAAATTTTTGTCTAGCTTGTCTGCAAAAATTTGTGAAAAATCTTTCGGGCGAAAATCGTGTCGGTTTTGCGCCCATTTGTATACATTACTGCAAACATTTGTCCGTTTCTTTAAAAACATTCGTTTTGTCTCGCACATATTTGACCTTTTTCGCATTCATTTTTAAAACGTTTTTTCTGCAAAAAATTTTTGAATGCTTCTCTTTGGGTACACTTGTGTCGTTTGCTTGCAGTGTCTGTAAAATTTTTTGTAACTTAGCGGAAAAAAATTTTTTGTGTTCTTTTCGCTTTTTAGCGTAATTGCTGCAAACATTTCTCTTTTTTGGAAAACATTTGGTTTTTTGGGTTTCCTTTTTTTATTTATGAAAACATTTTTCCCAAAAGGTGTCTAAAACCTTTTTGTCGGTTTTCAAGCTTTTTGTCGGCTTCAACATTTCGTGCCTTTTTCTGGAAACATTTTGTGCAGTTTGTTTGGGAAAAAATTTTTTTTGGATGTTTGAAACATTTTTGGGAAACCCTTTTTTGTAAAGTTTTTTGTGGTTTTAAATATTTTCTGTGTTTTTTCACAATTTGGGGAACATTTTTTTCAAACATTAGGAACTTTTTTTTTCCCCCCTTTGGGGGACGTTTTCGCAAAGTGTAGGTACTGAAGGGAACCCAGTGTGGGGGGATGTCGTGGGAGGGGGGAGGGGGGATTTTTCGAAAAAAAGTATAAACCTTTTTATCCCTTCATGTCCCACCAATGCTTGCATAGTAATTATTCATGACCCAAACTTTTTTTTCTTTTATCCATTTTCCCCATCGTTTTCCGCACTCTTTGGGGGATGTTGGGGGAACTGCTACATTCTCAGGGCCAAGAAGTGTTGGATGCCTCGGTTAAAAAGCGGAAGGTTCCAACACCGGGGGTTTTGGGCCCAAAAGACAAAAGGGGAAGGGGGAACTTTCACTGAGTTATCCCAAAATAAAACCAAACGCTGAGGTTTACCTTGGGTTGGTGTGAAAACAGCTGTTTTCGGCAGAGAAAAATCACCCATCACCACTATTTTTTCAACCTCAATTTTGTTCTTTTTATGATGTCCTTTCTTTTCCCTACCACCCTGTCAAAATTTCTAATATCTGTTGTTTCATAGGAAAGTGACATTTTAAAAGGAAAGGGCCAAGACGACGCTTGCTGTAAATTGAGCGGTTGTGCAGAGTGGAAGGGGGGGGGTGCTTGTAAATGATCTTCAAATAGTCATGAAGTGAAAAAGATAGACCCTTCCCCACAAGATGATTTAACAAACCCCTTTTCATATTTCAGTCCAAAAAAACATCCAAAAACGCTGAAGCAATTCCCAGGCTTCTCAGTAGGTTCTCACAGAGGGGAAACCCACTCGATTTTCTGAAGTTGGGATAGAATGGGGTGCAATTTTTTATACCATTTGTGCAGCCAAAAAGATCTCTTGAAAACAGCTTTTGAGTCATCAAAATTAGCTGACTTCAGATGTAAAATCTTTTCCCAAAAGGGCACAGGGATTGCGTTTTAAACTCGGCAACCATAGTTACACAAGTAGGATTCGTATAACATTAATATGCAGAAAAATTCATTATGGCCCGTTGCCACAAAAATTACAGGTGCATTTTTCTCTTTAGAAAAAACAACAACAAAACGTCCCCCCAAATTTTCCTGACATATTGCTTTCGAATTAACATTTGTATTTATGTTAACATTTTTAAAAACGTTTGCAATTTAAAATCGCCTTATCGTTATAGACCCATTTGTTAATAAAAATCTTTTTCCCCTTTTTAATGCAGTAAAAACACATATTACTATATTTAATGCCATATCTTTATCCCTTTTTTTTTTGTTTCATGACTCATTTTTTGTTCCGTTTAATCAACGTAGATTTTCCGGGAAAAAGTTTTTTTTTTCTCTTGTCCGGAAAAACAGTGAACGCTTTTCTTTTGTGGTTAAACTTTATTAGGTTTTCATTTTTTTTCTAGAAGGACGCATGGTTCCCAAGAAAAGCCAGTCTAAGAGATACTTCTATTTCTTTCAACAGGTAAAAAGCTTTATTTTGAAAGAGACGCAACGAAGGGACAAAAAACTTTTATCAATAGAAAAAAGGGGTTTCCCTGGAAAAAAAAAGAGGAAGATAGAGAGGAAAAGAGAGAAGAGAGAGAGAGGGAGAGAGAGAGAGAGAGAGAAGAGAGAGAAGAGAGAGAAGATGATTGATACAAGTGCTTCTTTTTGTACCACTTTGCAGTTTTCCTTAACAATTAAATTCCCCAAAGTTACAGGGGGCACTGTTCTATGATGTGGGAGAATGGTGCTGATTTTCTCTCTATCGCGTCTTCTATGTTCAAATATCCAGCACGGTCCCGGGTTTTTTCGGATGGGTGTCCGCTTTGCCACCATAAAAAACAGCGGTTGTAACAATGGCTTCATGGCATGTCTGTGAAGTCCCCCTCCTTTCGGACCGTCCAAAAAACACACCCTTCACCCTTTCCGTCCCGAGCAGCACGACCCGTCAGGTTTCCCTGGGAAACCCGTCCCCTGCAGCACCCACTCTCCAGCTGCGGCCTTGATGTGAGAGTCTGCAGGAACTGGAGAACACAGAGCATGGACAGGGGACCCCCAGTATGCCCCGGGGACGTCACAGCCCTACTTTTTCTGTGACGGATAGGGAGTTTGTGCCGTATAGTTCGGTTGTTTTATTTTCAACGACGTTTAGATGGACGCGACGAAGACTTTTGTGAAATAGTATGCAAGGGGGACAGAAGACTGTGGATGGGCAGGTTGGTGTGCATAGGAAACAAGCTGTCTTTCCCCTTTACCGTTTTTCCACAGAGCCCTCTTGACTCTCATTTAGTCATGTATTTATGCATTCCCTGCAAGCAAAGGAGCTTAAGAGGGCCGTCCATTGTCAAAGTCAGTTTTTAAAAAACAAGGGAACAGTAGCGCTCCTTCTTTCAGACATATACAAAGTACCTCACAACTGGATTTATTTAAATCTATCTACAAAACAAACTGTGTTTATATACTTTTTTCTATTACATCTGGTAACTTATCCCTAACGAAATTTTATGGAATCTGCTGAAAGATGTGTATATCGAATGTCATGCAGTGCCCTTGCTCTGGAAGCACATATATAGTGAGTAGCTCATTACATAGCATGACCCATGAAGCCCTGTCATTAAATAACAGCTTCTAGTGTCTTTTGTCATATATGGTAAGGTCTGAAAGCGGTACTGTTTACTGTGGTACTGATATATGTGTCTGTAAGGTTTTGATATGTACTTAGATTAAGAAAACTGACACAAAATATAGGTATGTGTAGAAAAGGGAACACAACTAGTCCAGTGACCGGAGATGACAGATTGCATGCCATGTAATTAGCAGGCAGAACAAAGTGTATGCTTAAAGAATTACATTAAAAAACGTGATGCACACTGAAACCTGAATAGCGTAACGTATGTGTGCACCAATCTACTTCTTTAACCGAAATAAACTGAAACTTCTAACATTCGATGAAACGTTGTATGGGAATGTAAAGTTTTCAAATTAAAGTACGAAACGTGGGATTACTATCTACAATGTAAAAAAGTAACAAAACAGGTTTTAGATTCCTATGTGAGACGTATGTGCTGTCTACGTATCTGTTGAAATGATCAGGCTAAACGTTTTGAAATTCCTAACCAAGGCCTGTTTGTTCAGTGTGTTCACTTGCAGAAACATGTGATGGCAATGAGGACTGCCTCACAAGCGCTGACGAACAGTGTTTGAAGGGGAGTTACACGTTTTCACTCCTACGCCCCCCGGAGGTCATTGACTTCAATCAACATACACGATTCACCCTAACTCCCCTTCCACAGAACACCACACAGTGCCCAGACACTCATTTCCAGTGTCACAATCATGGCTATTGTCTCCCTGTCTATGTCAGGTGTAACGACATTACTGACTGCCCTGGTCGTGAAGACGAAGCTGACTGTACAAATTATAAATGCCCGGGGTACTATCGATGTCGTGACAGATACAAAACAATCTGTCTGCACATGAATCACCTGTGTGACAGTGTGCCGCAATGTCCACTGTATGATGATGAACTGATGTGCAACATTCCTTGTCCTGAGTCATGTGTGTGTTACGGTTTGGCCTTCACCTGTAACCACTCTTTTCTCATCAGCTCTTTCCCACAGTTACGATACCTTGAAGCCTTGGGAAGTGGAATACGTATGAGTGACGTCACTCACAACGTCATGCTGATCCACTTGGGTGTACAGTCATGTGGATGGAGGAAGTAAACGAAAGTCGTTTTGCCGAATCTTCACAGTTTGGATCTTAGTATGAATCTGCTTCATGCTGTCAACTTCAGCCATTTTTTCAGAATGCCTCAACTTCGAAGATTGAATCTGGCAGGTAATCCCATGTCTCGTGTTTTTCTGATGACCAAACACGGTATGTGCATTCATCATTAGTGCTGTTCAATATCTCTCATGTTCAAGCAGATTCTCTGAAAATGACCGTCTTCTCATCAATCATGCCCAACTTACAAGTTCTCGATCTGTCATGGACTAAAATGAAGATGCTGCAGGGACAACGCTTGTTCAGTTATCTTCAGTTCTTGAGCTTGCTGAGTTGTCCTATCATCAGTTTCACTCCAACTTCATGAAAGCCATGACAAATCTTATGCATGTGTCTGCAGACAACTTCAAGCTGTGCTGTCCCATTGTTTTACCAGACAACTTCCGAGGAGAATGCGTGGCCCCATCAAATGAAATCTCGTCATGTGATGACTTGTTGAAATCTGTTATGTACCGTTGTGCTCTTGTGACCTTTGCTGTCCTTGCTGTTTTAGGAAACATTGGTGGTTTTGTCTGTCGCATGTATTGTGAGTCAAGGAAGACCAAGACTGGTTTTGTAATATTTGTTCTTTATCTGTGTGCTTCTGACTTTGTAATGGGAGTGTATTTAGTCTTTATTGGCGTAGCAGACTGGATTTATGCAGGGCGTTATATCTGGAATGAAACCATTTGGAAAAGAAGTCCAGCTTGCAGCATTGCAGGCTTCTTATCTTTGTTATCATCTGAAGTGTCAGCATTTCTTATCTGTATCATCACTTTGGATCGTTTCTTGTGCTCCGTTTTCCTTTTAGTCAGATCCGGTTCAGGTTCACATCAGCTCACACAGCTTGTGTCATCATTTGGTCATTGGGAATGACACTGGCAATGGTGCCTCTGCTCCCTGTAACCTCACACTGGGAGTTTTACCACCAGACAGAGATTTGTATTCCTCTGCCTGTCACCAGAGCTGACTTTCCTGGTCACATTTACTCATTCAGTATCATGATCATCTGCAACATGATCCTCTTTCTAGTGATCGGTGTGGGTCAGTGTCTTATTTACTGGTCAGTGAGGAGGAACACAATGTCTACTCAGTTAACAAAGCACCAAGACATCGGCACGGAGAGCACACAAACCAAGGAAGCATCTATTGCCAGGCGTCTCCTATCTGTTGCCATGTCTGACTTTCTGTGCTGGTTTCCTATCGGTCTGTGTGGGGTCCTGGCTGCCAGTGATGTCGTCATTCCAGGGGAGGTCAACGTGGGAATGGCCATTTTTGTGATGCCACTCAATTCAGCGCTCAACCCGTTCCTGTATACCTTGAACATGATTCTGGAGAAACGGCGTAAAGCACAAGAATTGCGTTTTCAGAAACTGTTACGTGCGCAGATGAATAGGTAACACTTGATGCGTATCACTCAAAATGCACCAGTCTGATGTGTCGCTCCCGATCTGTGAATGTATGGTTCAGTTCTCTGCAACAAAGCTGCAGATATTTCTACAGCACCTCAGAGATAGAGTTGCATGTGCAGATCTCCCATCTGCTTTCCCCAAACTTTTAATTGTATCTCAGTACACACACCTCCAAAATAAATATCTACATCACTAAAACCACGCGCAAACACACACACACAGACACCACACACACACACACACACACACACACACACACACACACACACACACACACACACACACACACACACACACTTACACATACATACATGCATGGTCGCAGGTATGCACACATGCATGACTGCCCGCCTGCATGCACGCATGGTCGCACACAACGCACGCACCTCTCTCTCTCTCTCTCTCTCTCTCTCTCACACACACACACACACACACACACATACACACACACACACACACACACACACACACACACACACACACACACACACACCACACACACACACACACACACACACACGCACACACACATACACAGACACACTCGCACGGATACACAGACACACAGACACACAGACACACAGACAGACAGACAGACACACACACACACACACACACACACACACACACACACACACACACACACACACACACACACACACACACACACACACGTGCATTCATGCACGCACTCTTCCATGGTGATATTCAGGCCGTTCTGTATGTCAAGCCTTAGACGACCAAGAATTATGCAATCCATGACACCTCTTCATGCCAGTGACACATAAACTACACAGAACACAGTCTACTGAGCACACAGATACACAGTTTACACAGAACACAGACAGTCTACTGAGAACACAGATACACAGACTACACAGAACACAGTCTACTGAGCACACAGATACACAGACTACACAGAACACAGTCTACTGAGCACACAGATACACAGACTACACAGAACACTGATAATCTACCGAGCACACAGATACACAGACTACACAGAACACAGACAGTCTACTGAGAACACAATATACACACAGACTACACGACACTACACAGAACACAGTCTACTGAGCACACAGATGCACAGACTACACAGAACACTGACAATCTACCAAGCACACAGATACACAGACTACATAGAACACAGACAGTCTACTGAGAACACAGATACACATACTACATAGAACACAGACAGTCTACCGAGCACACAGATACACAGACTACACAGAACACAGACAGTCTACTGAGCACACAGATACACAGACTACACAGAACACAGTCAGCTACTGAGCTCACAGATACACAGACTACACAGAACACAGACAGTCTGCTGAGCACACAGATACACAGACTACACAGAACACAGACAGTCTACTGAGCACACAGATACACAGACTACACAGAACACAGACAGTCTACTGAGCATACAGATACAGGGACTTCTCAGTAATCAAAGCAGATTTCCATTCAGTTTTTCCCACCAACTCATAGTCAAAACTGACCTGCACACTCCTTGATTTTATTTACTTATTTATTTCTCCATTTATTCATTCGTCTATTTATTTATCTATTAATGAATACATTCATATATTTATTCATTTATCTCTTTGTTTATCTATTTCTTACTTTTTCCACACCCTTACAGCTTGGAGCTAATAATGAGACACTGTACTGTTGATACAAGAGTGACATTCCCAGATGAGACGGTCGGTAGAGTGATGCCCCCTGGTTTGTTGGACATGGATGGTGTCTGTCAAAAGGCGCTTATCTGGGGATAAGGAGTGTGGAATGGTAAGGGTGGAAGGGAGAGGGGATGGAGTGGGGGTTACAGGATATCAGGGACTGAGTGTGAGGGGAGGGGAGGGGGGATTAGAGTGAGAGGTTTAGTGAATATTGGTAGTGTTTGTCTCAGCGCGTACAAAACCCACCGACAAAGTGAATTTGAAAGAGAGAGAGAGAGAGAGAGAGAGAGAGAGAGAGAGAGAGAGAGAGAGAGAGAGAGAGAGAGAGAGAGAGAGAGAGAGAGAGCGAGAAGGAGACTGCGAGAGAGAGACAGAGAGAGACAGATTGGCAGACAGACGGACAGACAAGCAGACAGACACATTGTGTATAAGATAAGATAACTA
>CM031626.1:25722434-25727434 GCA_018398815.1 Conus ventricosus | reverse complement strand
TGACACCACTCTTAGACATGGCTTATACCTTGCTGTCTCATTTTTCCAAGTTGTTTTAGTTTTATCTTCAGCCGCGCCACTCTTCCACCATTCTTTCTTTCCCTGACCTGTGACCAAGACTTGTCGGGTCTACAACAAGTCTTGATCACAGGTCAGGGAAAGAAAGAATGGTGGAAGAGTGGCGCGGCTGAAGATAAAACTAAAACAACTTGGAAAAATGAGATGCAGTAATATCTTCATGGCTGGAGTCTATGGACTAGCAAAATACCTTGCTGTGGTACTGGTTTTATATCTGAATCACTCTAGTTTAGAAAACTGTCCTCAGAAAATAGATCATTCACAGACTCGTTTCGTGATACATACCGACGCAGATCATGTATGGAAGGAAAAGGTTGAAGAGCAGAGCCTTTAGGTACACCACATCCTACTGTTCCATCTGGAGAGTATCTACCATTGAGTCACACATGCTCTGTTCTGTTCACAAGATATAGCTAAAGAGAGAGAGAGAGAGAGAGAGGAGAGAGAGAGAGAGAGAGAGAGAGGAGAGAGAGAGAGAGAGAGGAGAGAGAGAGAGAGAGAGAGAGAGAGAGAGAGAGATTATTGGAGGATTTTGAATATAAATTCTTCTTTTCATATTGTGTGGTCTATAAGAGCAAATGTGTTTGCTTAACCGAGGAAAACAGTTCCTGTGATCCTGATTTGGTTAATGGCATAAAACAACGTGTAGCGATGCCGAGTCATGGCAGTATAATGGGAGTGATGACGGCAAAGGCCACAAAGAAGGGGGTAGACAAGCGTATATTGCTCTTCGTGTTTATTCAGATGTTTGTGGACCGGATATGTTTTCCATGTGCTAATGCGATTGATCAGGAAATATTGGTGTAAGATCATTCAAATCCGTGAACTCATTTGGCTGTGGTGGTGGAATAACCTTTGCTGATTTGAGAGAGAGCGAGAGAGAGAGAGAGAGAGAGAGAGAGAGAGAGGAGAGAGAGAGAGGGAGAGAGGGAGGGAGAGAGAGAGAGAGAGGGAGGGAGAGAGAGAGAGAGAGAGAGAGAGAGAGAGAGAGAGAGAGAGAGAGAGAGAGAGAGAGAGAGAATGAATGAATGAATGAATGAATGAAAGATGGTTTGAATGGATGGAATATAGTTTATTGTGATAAGCTTTACAAAGCCCATTCACAAGAGTAGGAGACGAAGGGGTGGGGGACTGTGCATATACAAAAAAATAGAAATAAGCATCACCAATACAATACAGCAGGGTACATGGCGATTGATTCCAAATAACGGAATTGATACACAAGTGAATGCAATTAGAACATAATGTAACTGTCAATCAGATTTCCCAGATGTTTATCAGCAGTTACAACAGTGCAATAGTTACGAAGGATTGTCAGGATTTCGGTTTTCAATCTCTTCGCTGCATGCAGTGCAGCATTTCACCTCTTCCTTTACTTCGATCACTCATGTTCCATGCCGTTTCTTCCAAACACGCCATTCTTTCTGTGATTGTAATGTCTGCATGCGGTGTTTGTGCTTCAACAGTAGTGGCATCTGCACAATCACTCCCACTGTATGTTTCACACGGATTTTCTACTGCAACACATGTTTCAATCTTCTGTTGCGTAGATTTAGTCACAGACGAATCATAATTGTAAACTGCACCAGAGTGAACATCATCTTCATCACCACACAGCTTGTCACCGTCAGTGTCAGATGGCAAGTCAAAGCTGGGAAGGACTGTCACTGACTCACTGTCTGTGTCGCACGGTGTCATGTCGATGTGCTGTGTTCCTTCGTTGTACAGCGATCTCGTTGCAGGCATGGGTACAGAGGACGCGGATTGGTGTGAATACTGACAAGTGCCAGCAAAGGGATTGTTGTTGTCACTTATGTATATTAAGCTAGGAGAGGTCGGTAAGAAACAGACCAGACGGGGAAGATACAGCCTCACTTGCCTTTTGTTTCCAATGTTCCTCAGCCCTTCTCCTGTCCCTGTTGACCTGCAGCAGACATTTTTCTCCTGAACACAGCACTGGGAGCTTGGGGTCGCGTGGCACGGGAACGAACGGACATTGTTGCCATCCGAAGGATCACAACAGTCTGATTATCTCTGCCCTTTGATGTTATAGGACGACAATGCCATATTAGGCATTCAGCATTCTTTCTGTATTCGATGGAAGACCTTCAGTGGGCATTTTACACGCTTTCTTGTGAAGACGATCAAAAAGGTATTGGAGCTGTGAACAGTTCGTCTTGATGGCAGCCAGACAAGAAACGTCACTCCAAGAGAGAGAGAGAGAGAGAGAGAGAGAGAGAGAGAGAGAGAGAGAGAGAGAGAGAGAGAGAGACAGAGACAGAGACAGAGACAGAGACAGAGAGACAGACAGACAGACAGACAGACAGAGTCAGAGACAGAGAGGTCGGGGAGGAGAGAGAGGAATCAATATGAGTAGAACAGACGAAAATCGTAATCCAATTTTACCTCCATGCCTGAATTCTTTCTCTCTGTTACCCAGTCATGCGTGAAAACCCTGAAGCCAATCATGCAGTCAGCTGGAAAGCCCAGCCGCTGTGTTAAGTTTATTTTTGCATGAAGGAAGAGAAGACTGCGTTGGACCCGTCGTCTGCACTGGTTCAAATGATCTCAACCGTTTGAGGGTGCGACTGCTATGATCATGTCAATCAAAGTTACTGTGAAACCTACCCGGTTACATATGGAGGGATCACACACACACACACACACACACACAGTAGTCACAGAATCAATTTGGTGGACAAGGGAAGGGGAAGAAAGAACTGCTATTGGTAGGTGAAGAGGGCTGTTTTTAAGTGATGCCTTGAAGGAAGACAGAGTTTGTCAGGTTTCTCCAAATTTGTTATATTATGTGTGGAGATCTTAGTAATTATATTAAGGGAAGATGTGAAATTAAAGAAATTCAGATATAAAAGACTGACCATAAGATTTCTCAGTTAAGAGACAATACACAGCTGTTTTGTACTGGAGACAAAAATCATTTCAAACACCTATGAATAAACTTGAAAGATTTTAGAAAATTACCAGTGCTATTTCTAAACAATCAAAAAGTGTAGATGATGTGGCTTAGGAGTAAGAACTGAAGTTTAAAATTATACGGCATCTAATTGTGTTGTGAAATCCCACAGAATTTTTTTTAAAATCCACCGAGTTATGATATATTCAGGAATTATTGATAGGGGAGGGGAGGGGTGTGTGTGCATGTGTGCGTGCGTGTGGTCGGACATACATGCGTTCATGTTTACAAGTGTGTGTGTGTGTGTGTGTGTGTGTGTGTGTGTGTGTGTGTGTGTGTGTGTGTGTGTGTCAATAACCGCAGCTATGTTGCTGAGAACTGAACCATACACTCAAGGATTTGCGAGCAACATATTATGCTGGCATATTTTGCATGATACACATCAAGTGCTACTTATTCATCTGTGCACGTAAAAGTTTCTGAAAACGCAGCTCTTGTGCCTTACGCTGTTTCTCCAGGATCATGCTCAAGGTGTAGAGGAACGGTTAAGTGCTGAGTTAAGTGGCATCACAAAAATGGCCATTCCCACATTGACCTCCCCTGGAATGACGACATCACTGGCTGCCAGGACCCCACACAGACCGATAGGAAACCAGCACAGAAAGTCGGTCATGGCAATGGATAAGAGACGCCTGGCTATAGATGCTTCCTTGGATTGTGTGCTCTCCGAGCCGATGTCTTGGGTCTTTATTAGCTGGTTAGATATAGCGTCACCCATCACTGACACGTAAATAAGACACTGACCCACACCAATAACAAGAAAAAGGATAAGGTTCAAGATGATCATGACACTGAACGAGTAAATGTGACCAGGAAAGTCAGCTCTGGTGACAGGCAGAGGAATACAAATACCTGTCTGCTGGTAAAACTCCCAGTGTGAGGTTACAGGGAGCAGAGGCACCATTGCCAAAGTAAATCCCAATGACCAAATGATGAAACAAGCTATGTGAGCTGATCTGGCTCTGAACCGGATCTGACTGAAAGGAAAACGGAGCACAAGGAAGCGATCCAAAGTGATGATACAGATAAGAAATGCTGATACTTCAGATGATAACAAAGATAAGAAGCCCGCAATGCTACAAGCTGGACTCTTTTTCCATGTTGATTCATTCCAGACATAGCGTCCGGCATAAATCCAGTCTGATACGCCAATAAAGACTAAATACACTCCCATTAGAAAGTCAGAAACACACAGATGAAGAACAAATATTACAAAACCAGTCTTGGTCTTCTTTGATACGTAATGTGTACGACAGATAAAACTATTAATGTTTCCAAGAACAGTAAGCACAGCAAATGCCACAAGAGCACAACGGTAAGCTAAAGATTTCAACAGATCATCACATGACGAGATTTCATTTGATGGGGCCACACACTCGCCTTGAAAATTGTCTGGTAAAACAACTGGACAACATAATTTGAAGTTGTCTGCAAAAACATATTCGAGACTTGTCATGTGTTTCATGAAATTTGGGATGATGTCAGTGATAGGACAATTCCGCACATTGAAGAATTGAAGATTATGAAACAAGCCTTGTCCATGCAGGGTTGACAGCTTAGTCCATGACAAATCTAGAACTTGTAAGTTTGGTATAAGGGCTGACAAGGTGGTCAGTTTCAAAGAAGTTGCTTGGACATGGGAAATATTGAAGACTACTCGCGACAAACGTGCAGATTGACTTTGGCCAGGAGAAAAACTGCCAGACATAGGATTACCTGCCAGATTCAGTCATCGAAGTTGAGGCATCCCTGCAAAATGGCTGAAATTGACAAAATGAAGTAGATTCCTACTAATATCCAAACTGTGAAGATTCGGTAAAACAACTTCCGTTAACTTCCTCCATCCACATGCCTGTACACCCATGTGGATCAGCATGGTATTCTGAGTGACGTCACTCATACGTATTCCACTACCCATGGCTTCAAGGTATCGAAGCTGTGGGAAACA
>CM031626.1:25712434-25719934 GCA_018398815.1 Conus ventricosus | reverse complement strand
GGAGGATGTTTTTCAGACCATCAAAAGGTAAGGCGTCTGTCTCTCTGTCTCTCTTTCTCTGTCTCTGTCTGTCTGTCTGTCGTTCTGTCTTTCTGTCAGTCCGTCTGTCTGTCTGTCTGTCTGTCTGTCTGTCTCTCTCTCTCTCTCTCTCTCTCTCTCTCTCTCTCTCTCTCTCTCTCTCTCTCTTTGTGTACTTGTATACTAACCTCTAGTGTAGCGAGTAGTTATTTGTACTAACATTAGTAGTTCAGTGACGGGAAGTCTGAAGATGGTGCAATGTGGTAAAAACTTCTCGGTCAATAAACAAAAGTCAGTCGGTGTCAGTGTCAGTGTCAGTTCTCTGTCTCTCTGTCTGTCTGTCTGTCTGTCTGTCTGTCTCTCTCTCTCTCTCTCTCTCTCTCTCTCTCTCTCTCTCTCTCTCTCTCTTCTCTCTCTCTCTCTCTCTCTCAATCTCTCTCTCTCGAGTTAAGGGAGGGATGTTTCAAGATTGCTCAGTTGCTTGATAGGAAATTTCCCTCTCGGTGACCAAAAAAAGTTTGATTTTTAGGGTTTACTTTGTGGTTGCAGATGTCATGTTCGTGTTGGCCATTCTGGCCGTGTGAAGACATGGGAAGATGTTAAAAGCTGCTACTCCTGGATTCCACATGACCTGATCCAGATCTTTGTCTGCACATGCCCAGAATGTTCGACGCGCATTCCTGTCAAAAGACCACCTGCAGCGAAGCCGATCATCTCACTGGGTTTCATGACTCGCATGCAAATGGATCTGATAGACATGTCCAGCAGGCCTGATGGTAACTACACATGGATTCTCCACATGCGAGATCACTTCAGCAAATTCAGCTGGTCCTATCCGTTGACGTCTAAACGAGCTGCGGAATTTGCTGAAAAACTTGTCCAAACATTCAGCTTGTTCGGGTCCCCTAGGCTTCTTCAGAGTGACAATGGACGAGAATTTGTGGCCAGGGTGATTGATGAGTTGACGTTAAGGTGGCCAGGGCTGGTCATCATCCACGGCAGACCACGGCATCCACAATCCCAGGGATGTGTGGAAAGGGGCAATGGAGATCTGGAGTTGAAACGTGGCAAATGGATGGCAGAAAATCCGAATACAGGGTGGGCTGTAGGACTGAACCACAATTACATATGCCATGAACACCTCAATCAGTGCAACAACACGTAAAACACCGTACGAAGTCGTGTTCGGGCTGTCAGCCAGGACAGACTGTGGTACACTGGAGCTATTAGCACAAGAAGGCATTTGAACTGAGGAAGAACTTGAACGCACAGGTGACAGAGTGGGGGAAGCACTTTCACAACAATCAAACGAAATTATGACAGAAAATGCTGTTGACACTGAAATACAGACTGAAGGTACTGGTGACGCCGAAATTCTTTCAGAAGGCACTGGTGACTGAAATTCTGCCAGAGGGTACTGGTGACACCGACATTCTGCCAGAGGGTACTGGTGACACCGACATTCTGACAGAGGGAACTGGTGACACCGACATTCTGACAGAGGGTACTGGTGACACAGAAATTCTTTCAGAAGGTACTGGTGACACAGAAATTCTGCCAGAGGGTATAGTGACACTGACATTCTGCCAGAGGGTACTAGTGACACTGACATTCTGACAGAGGGTACTGTGACACCGACTTCTGACAGAGGGTACTGGTGTGTGTGTGTGTGTGTGTGTGGTGTGTGTGTGTGTGTGTGTGTGTGTGTGTGTGTGTGTGTGTGTGTGTGTGTGTGAGAGAGAGAGAGAGAGAGAGAGAGAGAGAGAGAGAGAGAGAGAGAGAGAAATGAAATGAAATGGTTTAATGTTTTTAGGCCATGGGCACATAAACATGAAGGAATGGAAAGGGGGGGGGGGGGGGTGAATGGGATTGGGCTGGGTAGGAGCTTTCATACATCAATAAGTACAGCATTACATCCATTAAACCTTGACATAAACACTATCGACTTACTGCCTATAGTATGCACATGTTCTATAGAAATCACATCACATATCTGCATATTTGAGTTTTATAGATTACTTTCTAAAAAATTCTGTCTCTGCCTAACAGCGTGAAAAGTAAACTTTGAGACCACAATGGACAAGTGTTTGGGTTCTCCAGCTAACAATCTTTCAACTGAAACATTAATTCCATTGGGAAAAAATCTATTTCTCAATTCCGAGTACAACGGGCAAACATATAAAAGGTGTTTTTCATCTTCTACATGCATTTCACAATATGGACAGTAAGACTGTGCAAAAATCTTTTCCATATCTATTCATGTTGTTGTTTATTGGTAGCACACCACATCTAATCTGCGTTAATGCCACCCGAAAACAAAAGATATTGATTTCATTTAGATATGTACTGATATTCAAATTATCTTTAACCAATCTATACAAGCTATATCTTTCTCTGTCTCTGACTGTGCCTGCCCACTCTGGAAAAACATATCTAATAAACGCTGCTTGAATATTTTCAAAAATGCATTAACGTTCTGAACACCTTGGTTTATCCACACTTCATAAAAACCCGCCTTAGAAAGCATTTCTCTTATCTCCGTTACCCAGCACCTTTATTATCGTTGTCCATCGATAGCATCATTATGTATGCCTGTTTGGGTAATCGGCTTTGTTCCATTGTAACAATCAAAACCCAGTATTTAATACATCTAATTTGTGAATTTAAAAACAAGGGATATCTACCAAGCTCACTATAAACCATTTTATTTGGGGTCTTTAGGGGTAAACCTAAGTATCTTTTACAGGCTAATAAATGCACTTTCTCTATACTTTCTAACCTCATAAAACCCCAAATTTCTGATGAATACAATAATACAGGCTGTACTTTAGCATCAAAAATTTTTAGGTATATCTTTGGTGACATTTCTTTACATTTTTAAAAACCTGACAAAGCCAATATACGCCTTTTTCCCTTTAGCAACTAAATGATTTGTACCACGTCCTAAACTCAGCATTGTTGTGAAAGAAAAACCCAGATAACAATACATATTAACAATTTCTAGTTCTTTACCCTCAAAAAACCACCTTTCTCTTGATCCTAAATACCCGCCTTTCCTAAATACCATGATCTTAGTCTTATCTTTGTTAACAGATAATTTCAATTTATCACAACAGGTTTTTAAAGAATCTAATTGGGCTTGTAATCCTCCCGGTGACGTTGATAACAAGCTACATCATCTGCAAATAGCAAAATGAACAATTCAATCAGAGTAGGTAATAGTTGAACACCATGGACACCATGTTATTAATGTGATTTGCCAGTTGATTAATAAATAGAGAAAACAATGTGGGACTCATGACACAGCCTTGTCGTACACCTGATGGACATGTAAAGAAATCTGAAAATTCACTGTTCACGCGCACACAAGAGATTAAAGAATCATACATGCTTTTCAAGGCACCAAAAAATTTCCCTCTTATACCCTCATTATAAACTACTTCAGTAGTTTTGCATGGTTAACAGAGTCAAATGCCTTTTTGAAATCAATAAAAGCAACATAAATTTTCTGTCTTTTCTTATTTAAGTATTTCTGAACAATAGCATAGAGATAAATATCTGGTCTGCCGTTGAATAATCTTTTCGAAACCCAGCTTGGTTTTCAACTATTATATCAGTATCGTCTAGCCAAGAAATTAATCTTGCATTCAGAATGGATGTTTAGCATTTACAAGAAACATTAACCAATGATATCCCTCTATAGTTGTCTGGCTGGTCGGCATCACCTTTTTGAAAATTGGAACAACTATAGCTTTACGCCATTCCCGTGGGTAGATCCCAGAGTCAAACACTTTATTTAAAAGCTTTGTTAGGAACTTAACGACCACCTCTCCTCCTGCTTTCAACATCTCCGAAACAACACCGTCTAAGCCCCTGCTTTCCCATTATTTAGTTTCCTTATTGCCTCTTTTACTTCTTCTTCTGTGATTTCTTTGTTAAACTATCATCATTTGCATTGCCCAGATCGTTAGTAACATTACTTCCGTTCCTTCTAAATCGTTACTACCCTCATTAAAAACTCTTGAAAATGATTAAACCAGTCATCCAATCCAATTCTATCACTCAAATCCTTTCGTGCACTCACACCACCTAACGTCTTTAATTCTTTCCAAAACTCAGCTGACTTGTGCGCATTAGCTGCCAAGGATTCAGCTGTGTTCTGCGAAATTCCTGCTTTTTCTTTCTAAGCAGTTTTTTATATTCCTTTCTACTTTTAGTGTACTCAAGTCTGTCCTTTTCAAGCGTCTTTTCTTATTCCTCTTGCTTCTTTTAAAAATTCTTAACATTTTTTCACTTTTAACTTTAGCATCTTGACATTCTTGGTCATACCATGCGTTCTTTTTCTTCTTGGCGAGACATAGCATTTTTAAACCATACAATGTGCGGCACACTTCAAACAATCATTAAACACTTCCAAGGCGTGATCAACATCCAGGTCCAATTCTTGAGCAGCATTTTCTAATTTAATTATGTTATCTTTACTGTTAAAATTTGTTCTAAAGTCGGATTCTTTCGCTTTATCCCACAAAACTTTATTCACAATTTTCGTCTTACTACTGTCAGTTGTATTGCTAATAACCCTTTTATCAGATTCCAACAAAATTGACAAGGTAACTGGGAAGTGGTCCGAATCCACCCTATCTTTCACCGTTAAATATCTCCATTCAAATTGATAAAGCAGCTCAAAAGATGCAACAAAATAATCCACGAGGCTGGACCCAAAATCGGATAAGAAACTACAACTGTCATCAAAACCATGTTCAACAAGTCCGTTCAAAATGCAACAGTCAAAATATTGCAAAAGTCAAGAAGCTGTTCACCGAACTGGTTCACTTCAACATCCTGTGAATTCCTTTTGACGAATTTCCTTATCTCCTCCAAATAATCACCATCATCAGACAAACTGAAATCAAGATTTTTTGTTGGCTGTGCGAGAATTTAAATCGCCAAAAATCAATGCATGAAAGTCGTCATAGGATTCGTGGAGATCAAGCATACATTTTTCTAATAACTCGATACCATATCCGTTAGGTTCTGATTTCCAAAAGGGGAATCGTAAGGTGGAATTAGGCTGCAATAAGGAAAACATCCTTATCTGTTCTTAAAATTCTTTTGATATTTTCAAGTTAGAACATTATTGATATCAATGTCTATTCTTTGTACAAAATCAGAAAAACATTTTTAACCAAGACCACAACACCCCCAGAACATCTTCCAAGTCTTGATAATTCTTAGCTTTTGATGAGTAAATATGAAAATCTTGAAAAATACTCTTGTCAATTTCACTGTCCATAAATGTTTCTGTCAGACAAACAAAATCATACTTTTGAATAAAATCGACAAACTCGTTATCAGTTAATTTTGATTGCAGTCCACAGACATTATAATTAAGAATACTAACTGGAAAATGGGTTTTTTATGTATATTTTGTAGAAACTGACGTGGGGAATGGTCAATGTCAGGAATCCTGCACCCACAATCACTTGTGTTTTGTGCCGGCCTCTATCCTATTTCTCACCAGTGTTTGCTGCTGCTTCACCTCGAGGTGAAGGCTGTCTCGGCAAACTCCCGTCCCTGCTGCAGACACTGTTCGTTCGCACACTGCGGAAGGCATCCACAATGTTCGTCTGACTCATGGCGCGTTGATATGTACTTAGATTAGAAAAACTGACACAAAATATAGGTATGTGTAGAAAAGGGAACACAACTAGTCCAGTGACCGGAGATGACAGATTGCATGCCATGTAATTAGCAGGCAGAACAAAGTGTATGCTTAAAGAATTACATAACAAACGTGATGCACACTGAAACCTGAATAGCATAACGAAATGTGTGCACCTATCTACTTCTTTAACCGAAATAAACTGAAACTTTTAACATTCGATGAAACGTTGTATGGGAATGTAAAGTTTTCAAATTAAAGTACGAAACGTGGGATTACTATCTACAATGTAAAAAAGTAACAAAACAGGTTTTTAGATTCCTATGTGGGACGTATGTGCTGTCTACTTATCTGTTGAAATGATCAGGCTAAACGTTTTGAAATTCCTAACCAAGGCCTGTTTGTTCAGTGTGTTCACTGGCAGAAAAATTGTGATGGCAATGAGGACTGCGTGACAAGCGCTGACGAACAGTGTTTGAAGGGACGTTACACGTTTTCACTCCTACGCCCCCCGGCGGTCATTGACTTCAATCAACGTAGACGATTCACCCTAACTCCCCTTCCACAGAACAACACACAGTGCCCAGACACTCATTTCCAGTGTCACAATCATGGCTATTGTCTCCCTGTCTATGTCAGTGTAACGACATTACTGACTGCCCTGGTCGTGAAGACGAAGCTGACTGTACAAATTACAAATGCCCGGGTATTATCGATGTCGTGACAGATACAAAACAATCTGTCTGCACGTGAATCACCTGTGTGACAGTGTTCCGCAATGTCCACTGTATGATGATGAACTGATGTGCAACATCCCTTGTCCTGAGTCATGTGTGTGTTACGGTTTTGCCTTCACCTGTAACCACTCTTTTCTCATCAGCTCTTTCCAACAGTTACGCTACCTTGAAGCCTTGGTAGTGGAATACGTATGAGTGACGTCACTCACAACGTCATGCTGATCTACATGGGTGTACAGTCATGTGGATGGAGGAAGTTAACGGAAGTCGTTTTGCCGAATCTTCACAGTTTGGATCTTAGTATGAATCTGCTTCATGCTGTCAACTTCAGCCATTTTTCAGGATGCCTCAACTTCGAAGATTGAATCTGGCAGGTAATCCCATGTCTCGTGGTTTTTCTGATGACCAAACACGGTATGTGCATTCATCATTAGTGCTGTTCAATATCTCTCATGTTCAAGCAGATTCTCTGAAAATGACCGTCTTCTCATCAATCATGCCCAACTTACAAGTTCTCGATCTGTCATGGACTAAAATGAAGATGCTGCAGGGACAACGCTTGTTCAGTTATCTTCAGTTCTTGAGCTTGCTGAGTTGTCCTATCATCAGTTTCACTCCAGACTTCAATGAAAGCCATGACAAATCTTATGCATGTGTCTGCAGACAACTTCAAGCTGTGCTGTCCCATTGTTTTACCAGACAACTTCCGAGGAGAATGCGTGGCCCCATCAAATGAAATCTCGTCATGTGATGACTTGTTGAAATCTGTTATGTACCGTTGTGCGCTTGTGACCTTTGCTGTCCTTGCTGTTTTAGGAAACATTGGTGGTTTTGTCTGTCGCATGTATTGTGAGTCAAGGAAGACCAAGACTGGTTTTGTAATATTTGTTCTTTATCTGTGTGCTTCTGACTTTCTAATGGGAGTGTATTTAGTCTTTATTGGCGTAGCAGACTGGATTTATGCAGGGCGTTATATCTGGAATGAAACCATTTGGAAAAGAAGTCCAACTTGCAGCATTGCAGGCTTCTTATCTTTGTTATCATCTGAAGTGTCAGCATTTCTTTCTGTATCACACTTTGGAT
>CM031626.1:25706157-25707334 GCA_018398815.1 Conus ventricosus | reverse complement strand
AACACCCTGGACTAGACAGACGATCAACCACACCAGTTCTGCACCAATGGCTAAAAAGGTGGCTTGCCAACCGAAGAACAACACCGGACAACGGCACCACCAAGGGCACCCAAACCCGACCGCACGAGGCACCCAGGACCTGGCCCTAACATGACTCGAAGTCACCCAGCTCGACTAACGGCGCTGCCGCCGCAACTACAAGGCGCGTCCACTCCGACGAACACCAGGGACCGAATGGAAGCTACCCCAACGCATTCCGCACTGGTCGGAATCAAGCGAACTCTACTCACAACACAAAACAGCGATTGGTCAGAGCAGCGTATCCCTCCGCAGAGCTGACACGCCCGACCAACGGACTAGTTGTTGCTCGTGCAACAACACGACAATTTACCACAACAACTCACAGACTTGACAACACCAACAACAGCCGATATCCTGCCCCGCCTTCTCTGGTGTAGAACCCACAAGTAACAAAAGGGTAACAATCGGGAATGAAACCAACCTCCCGCTTCCATCCCTTCAACAAGTGAAGATTGGAATTCAAGAATATTTTATGTCTTATTTCCCAGCCCCCTACCTAGCCTAACCTTCCACCTTAACCAAAACCCCAAATCTTACACACGCACGCTCACACACACACAAACACCACATATCACACAGCGCACAACGCTCTCTATTTCTGAACTACCATTACTCCAAACACATGGACGGCTGATTTAGTACCGCCGATCGGTGACAGATCTCCATGCAGAATGCAGCAGAACATAGTCAAGGTCTGCTAGTTGGCTAGTTCCTCCTCTCCTCCTTTTAGCCCGTCGGATCATTGGCAAAACTGTGGGTGTGTTGATATCCTGCCACCAATACTGATTGAGACTTGCGTGTTGAAAAGGGTAGGTGAGAATACACAGCCCCCTACTGATGACAATAACTGCTTTGTGCTGGAGCCACTATAAGTTTCCCCTTCTATGGGCGCCATCATGCCAGACCAGCGACAGTGTCTATGAAACTGCCGATACCGGCAATCCCAATACGAACTCACTAAGGGTATAAAAGCACGATGCTGTTTAGGCTGATCGGTATCAGTAACGTTTAAGTAACCAAATTAAAAGAAGGAAATTCCCCCCCCCCCCCCCCTCCCCCTTGCTGAAAGTGTTCTTTTTCTTTGAAACAAAACGTT
>CM031626.1:25688657-25703657 GCA_018398815.1 Conus ventricosus | reverse complement strand
AACTGCTTTGGAAACCGTCTATAAATAAATGTGACTGGAGTTTCTGTCGACAATGTGAACGCTCGACGAAATTATACAGAAACTGCGAAGCTCCTCCCCTATTTTGCTCTTTTCGCGCCATTCACGCTGTGCGGGTCAATTTCAGTCAGTCTCGTGTACAAAAACTTTGTTGCCTACCTGTTCACACTTTGGAAACGATATGGAAACTCGGTAGCGTCAGTGTCCTAGTTTCTTCTCGGCCTGTATTTCCAAACAACTTTTGCAGACTGAGATGGAAGGAAACAGGCTTGGCAAATCTATCGGGAATATCCGATAGAGGTAATGCAGTTTGTTGAAGGGGGTAATGTGAGTTTTCTCTGTGCAGATTTCGGTTACCCGACAAGAAATTGGGGCTGTTTCCAGGCCGGTTTCCATAGTGTGAACTAAGCATTACCCTGCATTGTCAAAAAAAAAACTGTCTGCATTACGCTCATCATCAGACAGCCGTTTGGGCTCACCAGTATTTCGAACTTGACTCCTCTGCCTTTTCGGTTTTAAGAAGAATGCTATGCCAGGCAGAGGAGTCAAGTTACCAGTTTCCGCGGTCAAACAATCAGGTTTCGAAATACCGGTATCTAACCAGGAGTTATATGTCAGTGAGTTTTCTCCCCATTGGAGATTGTCTCCCCCTTGGAGACTTATAAGCTTGCTGAAGACATTTTGAGAAGCATTTATTATTCACTCACTCAAGCACATACTGTTAGTTAGGCAGAATGATCTACCACTACTGATGTGAATGATTATCTCCCCCTATTTCTTCAATCCAAGACATAAGAGCAAGCTTTGTTTATAATTGAATATATATATATATATATATATATATATATATATATATATATATATATATATATATATGTGTGTGTGTGTGTGTGTGTGTGTGTGTGTGTGTCTGTGTGTGTGTGTGTGTGTGTGTGAGTGTGTGTGTGTGTGTGTGTGTGTGTGTGTGTGTGTGTGCACGCATCTCTCTCTCTCCTCTCTCTCTCTCTCTCTCTCTCTCTCTCTCTCTCTCTGCGTGCCCAGACAAGTAAATCAACCAGTCACCTGGGTACTTTTTCCATGGAGTCGTTGTCGATTGTTTGTTCCGAACACCTACAAGGTAGACGAGCGGATCTCATTATCGGATGAGATTGACGTCACAACAGATGTGTCATATAGTTAGAAGGACATGAAGAGCTTACTAAGTACAACACCAAGCTATGTTCACAGATCGACAGATCAAAAAAGCGTTTAAATAGTGTTCGGCCCATCTTGGTACCATTTATTTGTAAGCAAATGATTTAGCGCAGTCTTAAAAGTGCTTTTAGTTCTCTTTAGTATGAATACTCTGATGCTATCCTATGAAATGAAAGAATTTTGACTGTTCTCGTTTTTCAATATGGACGAATTACATGTGTATTAAGCTTGTAATAGTTTTTTAATTATCAACTTGGCGTCATCCATCGACTTTCCCCATCGAGACTTACGTCATCACCGACAGTGTAAAGACCAGCTGCCATGGCGAAGTGTTTAATGTCGCGGACTCCCAGCTGTGAAGTCCTGGGTCGATTCCCATCAGAGACATGTGGGATTGTTCTGCCCTGACCGGCTCCTACCCAGAGTTGAGTTTGCTATGGGCTCAATCAACTGGGACTACACAGTCGAGTTTCAAATTTCCTGACCAACACTGCAGATGTCTGTATCTCTAGGTCCTGGCTGCCGCCAGGATATATTATGAAAGTAAGCCCTGTCATGCAGTCTCAGACCAGACTAGAAACCCGTAGCCTCATTTTCATCATCCTCATTCTCATCAATCACCATTAAAAAAAAAGTATCAAATTCAGTGGCCCTTCATACTCTGGTGTAATAGTGACCTCAGTTTTGATGTCCTCTCCACGTCTGTGACCTTGGTTTGATTCCATTGGGTCACCGGTATTGGCAAAACCATGGGACTGTCGTTGGATGAACGTGGTGGCGCCCTCCAGAGAGAGAGAGCTACTCACACCAGCTCCACGACTAAGCATTTACTGTCGTCAGTAGGGGCTTAGTAGATAGTGTCTTGCGTATGTTGGATCAGAACAGGCACCACTGAACACCACCGAAGTGAGTCGGCAGCAGTGCAGTGTCTCCTCCGGTGGGTTGCCTCTTGACGACTTTACATTGACTGCTCCCTGTGGATTGCCGATGCTGGGGCTGTGGCGAGTCGAGCTGGGCTATGGCTGTGGACGTGAGGGTCGGAATGAACAGCTTGGGTGCACTGCCACTGAAGTGGCACAGAAGATGGAACAGCAAAAGAAGAAGAAGAAGAAAAGAAAGAAAGAAAGAAAAAATGAAAAGAATGCGTCATCAGACTATCTTTGGCCTTAGACATCTGAGCTGTCTTCTTTAGAACGACGCCAAAATGTTTCTTACGACAAAGACGTCAATTTGTGCTTCTATTTTTTTTTTCTTTTTTCTTAGTGAACAGCGTGTCAATCTATCTTGTGGTCTTCCTTATTTGGTTTCCTTGTACAGATTCAATTTCGCTCACTGTTAACATTCCATGACACGGATTTCTGATCAAATTTGGGAATGGGCGAACACGTTTTATGGACGTTTGGAATGTGGGAGACAGTACGTATACCTGTCGATGTTCATGATCTTGGGCTTGTTTGTTTGTGTATCACTGTGCAGGCCCTTGTTCACCAGAAACTGTCTCAGTCTGTCTGTCTGTCGACGTCTGTTTGACTGACTGCCTGTCTGTTTGTCTGTCTGTCTGTCTGTCTGTCTGTCTGTCTGTCTGTCTCTCTCTCTCTCTCTCTCTCTCTCTCTCTCTCTCTCTCTCTCTCTCCTCTCTCTCCTCTCTCTCTCTCTCTCTCTTTGATTGCATAAGTTTGCGATCATTTGAATTCTTATGTACTAAAAAACAGAACCATCTTGCAAACACATAAACATAAACATGTGGACCTACCCACCCAATCATTTCTTCTCTCTTTTTCCGCCCCCTCCTCTCCCCCTCTCCCGTTCCTGCTTTGCTTCTCCGCACTCTCTCTCTCTCTCTCTCTCTCTCTCTCCTCTCTCTCTCTCTCTCTCCTCTCAGCGTGCTCATCTAACCAAATCAACTTGTCACTTTGCCCATTTTGAATCTCTCATTGCTGACAATCTGTTTAAAACACCCGAGGAGAGTAACGAGAGTGACGAGCTAACTTCGTCATCAGATTAGCTTGACGCCACAGCGACTACGTCATGCAATTTAGAGTGACACCAAGAGCTCGCTGAAGCCACAGACGTCAAACTATGCTCATGGAGAAGTCAACAGATGACCAGCGTGTCAAGATGTCTTTTCATCTACTTGATTTCATTCTGTCGTAGGGATTGGATTGGGCACGGCGTTACTGATCGATGCTGTGAACGATTTGGCACGGCGTTACTGATCGATGCTATCAACATTTCAGTGGACGTGGGTATGGCTGGACACGTTTTGTAATTTGGTTATTGATTGTTGGAATGAATATATATAAGATGGGCTCTCTCTCTCTCTCTCTCTCTCTCTCCTCTCTCTCTCTCTCTCTCTCTCTCTCTCTGTCTCTGTCTCTCTCTCTCATGCACACACACACACACACACACACACACACACACACACACACACACACACACACACACACACACACACACACAAGCGCGCGCGCACGCGCACAGAGAGAGAAAGAGAGAGAGAGTGAGAGAGACAGACAGACAGACAGACAGACAGACAGACAGGCAGACAGACAGAGATAGAGACGCAGAGAGAGAGTACGACAGACAGACAGACAGAGACAAAGACAGAATACAGACAAACAGACAGACAAACAGACAGACAGAAAGAAGAAAAAGAGAGTGAACATAATCGTGCGGGGAAAAACGGGAAGAAGAAATGAATGGATACTTCTCCCCTCAAAGTCTGTTTGGTTCGTGTTTGTTTGTTTGTCCCAGTAAACCACCTTTTTTTCTCAAATAAACTAAATGTAAAAGTATGTGGACACTATGGTATGAACATAATCAACAGCATAGGTCATGTCAATGTTAGATGAGTCAGTTTCCCCAAAACAAGTGACCTGTGCTTTGCACACCAAGCTATACATCCAAACACTACACTCTGTCTCTCTGCGGTGTCAGACAATAGTTCAAACCAAGTCGAACTTCATCTGTTGTATCACATACCTAACACATCTATCCTATAAAGGACTACCCCAACTCGTACCTGTCAGATGCACACATAAACTTGGCATCATTCGGCTAATCCCCATTACGGTTGTCCAACAGCCACATTGATATGTCCTTAAAGGACTTTCCCGATCTGTATTTTCAGGAAACATGATAAACGTGTGTGGGCTCCCTGGGTTAAAACCAGCATCATATCCTTACAACAACGTCAAAACAGAGCGTTTATCTTTGGCACTTTTGTTCACTGATTATTGTTATGTGTGCTGTCATTAATGTACCAGATCATCATTTAATTATTGTTATGTGTATTGTCATCAATGCACCAACTCATCAATTAATTGTTGTTTTGTGTATTATCATGAATGCACCTAATCATCAACTAATTATTGTTATGTGTGTTGTCATTAATGCACCAAACCATCAACTAACTATTGTTATGTGTATTGTCACTAATGCACCAAATCATCAACTATTGTTATGTGTATTGTCGTTAATGCACCAAATCATCAACTAACTATTCTTATGTGTATTGTCACCAATGCACCATATCATCAACTAACTATTCTTATGTGTGTTGTCGCTAATGCATCAAAACATCAACTAACTATTGTTCTGTGTATTGTCGCTAATGCACCAAATCATCAACAAACTATTGTTATGTGTGTTGTCACTAATGCACCGAATCATCAACTAACTATTGTTATGTGTGTTGTCACTAATGCACCAAATCATCAACCAACTATTGTTATGTGTATTGTCACTAATGCACCGAATCATCAACTAATTATTGTTAGGTGTATTGTCATTAATGCACCAAATCATCAACTCATTATTGTTATGTGTATTATCATCAATGCACCATTTCATAAACTAATAATTGCTATGTGTATTATCATCAATGCACCAAATCATCAGCTAATTGTTGTTATGTGTATTGTCATTAATGCACCAAACCATCAACTAATTATTGTTATGTGTATTGTGATTAGTGCACCAAATCATCAACTAATTATTGTTATGTGTATTGTGATTAGTGCACCAAATCATCAACTAATTATTGCTATGTGTATTGTCATTAATGCACCAAATCATCAACTATTTATTGTGATATGTATTGTCATTAATGCGCTAAACCATCAACTAAGTAGTTATGTGTATTGTCACTAATGCATCAAAACATCAACTAACTATTGTTATGTGTATTGTCGCTAATGCACCAAATCATCAACTAACTATTGTTATGTGTGTTGTCACTAATGCATCAAAACATCAACTAACTATTGTTATGTGTATTGTCGCTAATGCACCAAATCATCAACTAACTATTGTTATGTGTATTGTCACTAATGCACCAAATCATCAACTAACTATTGTTATGTGTGTTGTCATTAATGCACCAAATCATCAACTAACTATTGTTATGTGTACTGTCACTTATGTACCAAATCATCAACTAACTATTGTTATGTGTGTTGTCATTAATGCACCAAATCCGGAATCCACCGCAAAGAACAGATATCTAAAAAAGAAAAAAAAACACGATTTTGGTGATGGAAGACTGTCATGCACCTCTCTCTTCATCACCAGAAGAACAAATGCATACCATAATATGGTTTGCTGCACATTCTGCTGTGGATCAGTACTTACATCCGCACTATCCATGGTCAATATCAGAGAGAGAGAGAGAGAGAGAGAGAGAGAGAGAGAGAGAGAGAGAGAGAGAGAGAGCGAACTCTGAACTCTGAAATTTTTAGTTGTAAGTCCACCGACCTGAAAACAATGGGTACACGTTTGCTGAGAATAAAATGAAAATGGGTACGGGTCCTCAGCAAAAAAGAAGAGAGAGAGAGAGAGAGAGAGAGAGAGAGAGAGAGAGAGAGAGACTGCATGCTGGAAAGTACGCTGAACAGCATCTTCCTATTTGCGGGAATTTTGCTGAAGTCGCGCGCTAACTGGCTCTGTGACGGACAACACGTGCCATGCGCGCAGCTCTGGAAAGGAATGAGTTGCCTACATCCGAAAGGAGTGTGCATTGCTGTTAGCCTACGGTCAGCTGCTAGCGTAAGGGGCCACCAAACGTGTCCTTAGTGGGTTTGCATCTGTACGTGTTGTCAGGTAACAGCATAAACATACCCTCCATGGTCCTCACACATCTTTACTCTCAGGTCACCAATTAAAGGTACTGTTAAACTTCCCATATCTGTTTTGTCATGTAACCACAAAGAACAGTGCTAACTTCTATCTTGAACGTTAGGTAGCCACAAAACCCTGTCCTAAATAGGATAGCATTCAATTTTTATTGTCAGATAACCTTAGTAAGATGTCCACAATAAGCTAGTCTTCTCTCTTCCTCTAGCATGGTCCTCTCAGAAAACCGAACTAACCTGCACAGACCAAAACAGTCTCTATCTCCGTTGTCAGAAACAACCAAGGCGTCCTTTTTGTGTGCTGTTACAACTTCGTACAATTTTGACAGCATTGACAGACCATAACCGTGTCTCTCTTCCAACAGAACTCCGAGCCTTGGGAACAAGCAAGGCGTCCTTTTTGTGTGCTGTTACAACTTCGTACAAGTTTGACAGCATTGACAGACCATAACCGTGTCTCTCTTCCAATAGAACTCCGAGCCTTAGGGAACAACCAAGGTGCCCTTTTTTGTGCTGTTATACTTTCGTACAGTTTTGACAGCATTGACAGACAATTAACCGTATGATGTGAGGCAAACTCACAGACCTGTAATTTTGAAGGACCTGTGGATTGGAGAATTAAACCCACGGGTCCCAAAACACAGGATCCACCCCCCCCCCCCCCCCCCCACACACACACACACACACACTCTTCCTTACGCACCTATTTTCCCCTCCCCTGACATGTTTTCTAGAGGTTTTGGGGTGTCAGGGAATCGACATTCCCACGTGACTGTCATGCCAGAGGCAGCAGTTGTTTGTTGATTGACCAGAAGTCTACGAGTGCACAGGAAAGTATCATTTTTCAAAATGGGAATTGAAAAATGAGGAAACAATCTGTACTCTGAAAAGTGAGCCGAGGGTGACATCACTGACATCGCCTCCCTTTCCAAGAATCCTCCAATCCTAATGCAAAGTCTCGAGGTGTGCAGATGACAGGAAAAAAATCGGAGCTAAGCATTATAACAGAAAACACGTGGCACTAAGACGGACAGTGAAAAGATTCACATTAAAAAATCAATTTACGGAAATAATCAAAAGAAAACAAAGAAGAAGAAGAAAGAGAAGGAGAGAGAGAGAGAGAGAGAGAGAGAGAGAGAGAGAGAGAGAGAGAGAGAGAGAGAGGGGGGGGAGAGAGGGAGGGAGGGAGAGAGAGAGAGAGAAAGAGAGAGAGAGCTAGAGAGAGAGAGAGAGAGAGAGAGAGAGAGAGAGAGGGGGGGGGATGAGAGAGAGAGAGAGAGAGAGAGAGAGACACTTTGACAGTTTTGACACTTTGATATTTTATTGTCATTACCAAAGAGGTCTTCGACAAAGTGGGAGAGGTAACAGAACAATAGCATTTTCCTCTTCCTTTCCTACAAACAAATAGTACACTTTCATTCCTAGTGTACATCAATTCCAAGGTTAATAAAAACAAATAAATTCGTAACATTTCGCTATGTCCTCACGCACGGGAGCAATGCAGCAAGGTTAAAACACACACACACACACACACACACACACACACACACACACACACACACACACACACACACACACACCACACACACACACACACACACACACACACACACACACACACACACCTGACTCGACCATCCACTCAGTCAAATAATGACATTGTATTTTACTGATCTCTTCCACATGCGATGAATGATAATATTCGTTCAGATATCTCTTATAATGTATTATCTTAAATTTCACTATCCTTCATCTGCCTAATTTCCGCGATTAATTTCGCAACTGATTTAATTACAAGTTCATCATCTGATGATAACACGACAGCGACACTTTGTCTTTTCGATATATCTAACTAGAAAAATGAACAATTTGTCCGCACTTCATTATAAGCAGTACAGTGGAACAGAAAGTGTTCTTCGTCATCAATAATATGTCTACATGCAGGACAAGGAGATTCTGTGGATGTTTCACATTCAAACCATCTTTTGTTCGCATGAAAAACTAAAGTTCTCAACCTAAATCTTACGTAATTTATTCTGTGCCATTTACCTGTTATGACATTGAGAAACTTTTGAGAATGAAACGCATTCTTAAATGAGAAAAACAAACGATTCTTTAAATTCCGCAATGAACTGTTGCTCATTCCCTACTTCCTAGGGTCATCCACACTGTTCCAAAACCCTGTTCTGAAAGGACTTTCTTTACTTTATGAGCCCAGTTTTCTTTAACCTTTTTCCATTTCTAGAAGCATCATATCATAGACTTGCCTGCTCAAACGGGACTGGGGTAGCTTCAAGATCTTCAACCGTTAACCATTTCACAAATGTACTTTATACAAAGGTATCCATTTCTCCATATAAAACGATGTTGGATGAATGAATAGGTACTTGAAGGAAACGCTTTATAGCGTACGTATGTACGTTTTCCATCTGCGAATTTTCATGTAAGCCCCAAATTTCAGCTGCATATGTAAGAAGAGGTTTTATCTGTGTATCAAACATTTTCCAAAATATACCACAGTCTGCACAATTCAGTTTTCTCAGCGATTTCAGAATTTCAACAGTACCTTTTTTTCCCTTTTCCCAGAGATTCTTTCCCATGCGTAACGAAGTTAATTTTCTTCAAAATATCATTCCAAGATATTTATATGAATTAACTACTTGAAATCTGCATTTCCATAAGACCATTTTTCATACACTGATAGGTGGCCACCATTCTAAAGACCACTATATTCGTCTTATCCAAGTTAACTGATAAACCTAAGCGGTCTGCTTTTTCTTTCAATACATTTAGTTGGTTTTGCAAACCTACAACTGTTCCGGACAGAAGAACAACTTCATCAGCATACAGTAGTAAAACTAATTCAACTGCTCCAGGTATCATCTGGGATACCATGTCTTCCTTTGCGGGACAATTCCACCGCCAGTTGGTTTATGAAAAACGAAAACAACTGTGGACTCAATAAGCATCCTTGTTTTACTCCATTTGGACAATCAAAATAATCTGAATACTCACTCTTCACACGCACAACATGCAAGCACTGAGTTGTAGACCTTCTTATAGCCATGTACAATTTACTATTAACACCACTTTTACGGAGTACATTCCACAGAGCATTCCGATTTACCGAGTCAAAGGCCTTCTTGAAATCTACAAATGCAATGTAGAGCTTCGATTTGCAGAGTAGATGTTTCTGAATCAAAGAATATAGTGTAAATATAGGTCTATGGTGTTGTAACTGGTTCTAAAACCTGCTTGTTCTTCCACTAATTTCTCTTCAGTTTCAGCCCATTCAGTTAATCTTGTATTTAGTATGTAAGTGTAGATTTTACTTAAAATGCTGATAAGTGATACTCCACGATAGTTGTCGGGATTGTTTATGTCTCGTTTGTTTTTGTAAATTGGTACAATTATAGATTTAGCCCATTCTGAAGGAAAGATACCATTATCAAAAAGTTGGGTGAATAAATGAACAAGAAAATTGATTACAGTTGTGTTTTCATTCTTCACATTTCTGCTACGATTCTATCTGGTCCTGCACACTTTCCTAATTTCAAAGTTTAATACCAGCAACGACTTGATCACTGAAAATAGGTTAATTAAATAATGGCTCAATTTCATTTTCTTCTACCGTACCGGTCTCTTCTTCTTTACTTTATTATCAAAACTACGAAAAACGCCCCCAAAATGGTCATTGCCACTGTTGAACTGAGATTTCGTTATACACAAAACTCTTTTTGTTATAGATCTTATCACTGACCAGAACATTTTAGAATTATTGACAGAATTTTCTTTAACCTAATTTCTTTAAACTCCAGTTTAGAGAGAGAGAGAGAGAGAGAGAGAGAGAGAGAGAGAGAGAGAGAGAGTGAGAGAGAGAGAGAGAGAGAGAGAGAGAGAGAGAGAGAGAGAGAGACTTGGTGCTATGTAAACCTGACGTTTGTCAGATATTGAGGTAATGTTGTTCAAGTTGTGAGTGCGTGCATGCGTGTGTGAGTGCGTGTTGCGCACAGCACGCGCGCGTGCGCGCGCGCGCGCGCGCGCGCGCGTGTGTGTGTGTGTGTGTGTGTGTGTGTGTGTGTGTGTGTGTGTGTGTGTGTGTGTGTGTGTGTGCGTGCGTGTGTGTGAAGATACTGTAACGGGAAATCAAGTTAATTTCATTAAAAACCGTTTATTCATTAAACGATGAATCCGATTATAATTATGTCGCCATTGATTCACATGTAGTAACCTTTGTCACGGAAAACCTGAAATCAAAATCAACTCTCATCTATCGTAAATAAACCTGACGCTTGTGTAAACGAAAATACTATTAGGTCACCAGAGAATGAAATGGGGAGAAAAACCTTGCTTGGGTGGCGGAGTTGTGGGTTACTTATTGGAGGGGGGGGGGGGGGGGGGGGGGATGCCAATCTAAGAGCAAAATGTTAAAAGTTAGTTTTTAAATGTGGAAAGAAATGGGAGGTTGCAGGACAAAAATAAATAAATAAATAAATAAATAAATAAATAAATATACGAACAAACAAAACTCTCATTTATCGATTTTTTCATCGTTGCTGCTGTTCTTACTGACAGTGTCTTTAGAACACCTACTGAAGTGACGAGGCCACTACGTCATTAGACCAGCTTGGCGTCAAGACGATTACGTCAAGGACAGTATGACGTGTGTCTGAACACACGGATGTCAATCTTTCTCCCTAACATCTACTATTCCACGAAACAAATATCAGTTGAACAACGTGTCAATGTGTCTTGTGATCAGTACCTGGAAACTGAAGGGAGAGCTGGGCATCTGAAGGTCTTCGGAGAAGAATCTGTTCTCAGGCAAGTGTTTCAACCCTGAAGTCATTCACCTCTATGGGGTCAGGCACCATCAGGCCATGAGTCCTGAATGCCCTCTGCTGTAAGTTTTTCCCCCTGTAACTGACGGATAAATTCGAACCAACGACTTCAGGATTGGGTGGACGTCTCAAGCCGTTGTCTTTTTGCTGATGGATGTCCTACCCACATCGCTATAGGACGCAGATTCAAGTTAGGAAAATTAAGGTTTAAGAAGATCACTAATGTTCCTCCTAGACCAAATCCAGCTGAAACTCTCTCCAGCTGCCTCTGCCATTGCCTTGAGGATTCTGGTGCTCTTTTTTCCCCAGAAATCCTAGAGCTCTTTCATGAATTCATAGGCTGATGGGTTTACGAACCCTCTCGATCCAGCCTCAAGGTTTGGAAGCCAGCTCCTTCAAGCTGCTGACTGGACAGCAATACCTCTCAGTCCTGCAGATGTGAGCCTGCCCCATTTGGCTGACTGGACAGCGATACATCTCAGTCCTTCAGATGTGAGCTGCTCCATTCTGCTTCTAGTGAGTTCAGTTAACATCGCTGTTCCTGATGACCTCTGAATGGTTTTCACTCTCTAGAACGCCTGCTGTTACACTCCCAGTCGTCCGTTCCATCCTGTAGATTCCCTATTCTATGCCCTTGATGTCACAGCTGTTCCGTCGTGTAGAACGTCGCTGCTGGGGTCTCTGTGAGATGTATAATCTTCTGGCATCGCTAACCACATGCGTGGTCTCTTCAAGCACTTGGTTTTGTCTGTACGCGTACCTTCCATATGTTTGCGCAGCTTTGCATGACATAGGACATGTCCACAGTTTGTGTATCCTAACAGAGCAGACGTAGTGCCATCTGACCCCCCCCCCCCCCCCCCCTCTCGCATGTAACCAGGTTTGAATTCGAGAGCAGGTTTTACGACGTCTTGTCTGCTAGTGCAGTGAGCTGCTGTTCATTGATCTGTCTTTGTCGTTCTGTGGATCTTCATGCTGCACTCAGTGCAGTGAGCTGCTGTTCATTGATCTGTCTTTGTCGTTCTGTGGATCTTCATGCTGCACTCAGTGCAGTGAGCTGCTGTCATTGATCTGTCTTTGTCGTTCTGTGGATCTTCATGCTGCACTCAGTGCAGTGAGCTGCTGTTCATTGATCTGTCTTTGTCGTCTGTGGATCTTCATGCTGCACTCAGTGGAGAATTCCTCGCACAGGCACACAGGTGCATTCCAGTCATAATCGGTTGGCACAAATGGACTCACCTTTTTCTCCCCCCCCCCCACCCCATGTCTAAGAACCATGGGAGCATCTATCGGTACTGGTAGTCCTGGAGAGTTTCAGAAGAGGGGCAATGCTAATCCCACCCACCCCCCCTCCACCCCACTCCCACCCCAACCCCATGTCTAAGAACCATGGGAGCATCTATCGGTACTGGTAGTCCTGGAGAGTTTCGGAAGAGGGGCAATGCTATCCCCCCCCCCCCCCCCCCCCCCCCCCCCCCCCCCCCCCCCCCCCCCCCGCTAAAAATTCTTTTTTTTTTTCTCCCCATCAACACTTCACGACAGGACTTTCTGAGCAGATATGGAATGGATGGACACACTCTATTGACTTCCGGAATACAGGAGAGGTATGTCTTTGATGTTCGTGATCTTAGGGCTTGTTTATTTGTTTGCTTCTTATGATAAAAGTCTATGCCCCAGAAGACAGACACACTGCTACCTGAAAGCGTTACCAAAACCAGGAAAATATCATCATCAGCTAAATGGCTACCGCATACTCACTATGCAAAATATAGCAGAAAGCTCATGGAACGAATCATAGCAAGAAAACTCGCAAGAAATCTTGAAAGTCGACAAATCCTCCCATCAAATCAAGGAGGCTACAGAACATGTAAAGGTACATGGGAAAATGTGGCCGCTTTTGCCTACGAAGTGTATGAGGGATTCCAAAGAAAAGAAGAAACACTAGCTGTTGCAATAGATCTGGAAGACGCATACAACAAAGTCCAGTTCTTGCTTCTCATGGAACTACTCCTTGACAATGGAGTCAGCAAGACACTTACACAATGGATAGCAGCAGCACTTCAGGAGCGAACCGTCATCATACGATCTCGAGATTAGTCGTCTGAGTCTCATAAACGTACTGTGGGATTACCCCAAGGTTCTCCTCTCTCCCCTGTTTTGTACAACGTTTTCACTAAAGGCATTGCAGACCTCAACAAAAACGAAATTCCTCGAGTGTTGACACTAACAGATGACGGTCTGATCTACAAAACACATCAAAGAATGCTCAAGAAAGAACGGAAGCAGTTCAGGAACAGTTGAACAACATTGCTCAGTGGAGTCAAGAAACTGGATCGTCTATCAACCCTACAAAAGCCCAGACATTAGTCTGCACACTCAACAACAAGACATCAGAAAAAGTACCCTCACTAGTTTCCTTCAATGGAATACCAATTGAATCAACTAACAACCGACGCTATTTGGGTGTAGGCTTTGACAGAATGCTAACCTTTAGAAAGCATGCTGAGAATATTGTTCTTAAATGCAAAAAGGCCTATCTGCCATGAAAGCAATGGCCGCTAAAGCCATTGAACAGCTCCATCTCTACCGACAGTATCACGCACTTGTACTCAGTGTGATTATGGATTAGGGCTCAAAACACTGTCCAGCTGCAACCTTCTCAAATTAGAAAGAGTTCAAAATGAAGCAATGAGATTGATCCTGGGAACCACAAATGACACACCAGTTCAAACTATGCGATACCTGCTCGACCTTCCTTCAATGCAGACGAGACAAAAGCTAGAACAGGTGAAGGCATATTTCAGAGCCCTTGCAAATCCCCAAACCCCACTTCATACGGCGGTCAAGGAAACAAAAGGCACTCGGCTAGGACGTGGAAAATCATGGATGGGACAGGCAGAAGACAGTATACAGCATGTGTGCCAGTTAGTAAAACTCAAGGAAACCAAGGAATGGGAGTAGTATCCAGACCACTTGAAACACCTCTACAAACTGCCATCGCTCCAGAACTAGGAAGACATTGTCGAAAATGGCCAGAAGGCAAAACCAACGCAGAGGAGACTTAGCGTTGCTGCCTAATGACTTCGGTGGTATTGAGTCTGTTCTAATCTAACAGACGCAGGACTCTACCATCTAAGCCCCCGACACACGCATACACACGCATACACAGACACACACAGACACACACAGACACACACACACACACACACACACACACACACACACACACACACACACACACACACACACACACACACACACACACACACTATCCTTCGATCTTTGTGGATCTTTGCGAATGATCTGGAGTAAAGATGGGTATGCAAAAGACCTGATCTAAAGTGGAATCTAAAAAACAGCGTGGCAAGCCTTTCTTTTTTTTCTTTTCTTTCTATTTTTTTTAATGGCAATATAGCAATGGAACTGTAGCAAGAGACCTGGCCAGTTTTCTTTCCTCGCACTGCAAAGAGAAAAGAGATTATAACAAATGCCATAAAATTTTAAAGTGAAACATTTTGCATAGAATGAGCCTGGGCTTCAGGAACATGTGAACATACTGGAAAAAAAGATGAGGCTGGTGGAAGAATTGGAAGGGGGAGGGGGGGAGATGGAGGCTAGGAGGAAAGAGGATGGAGGGAGTAGACGGCCGTGTATTTGTGATCGTGTTTGTGTATGAATGTGCAGGTATCAATTGGTGTACCTGTATGTTGCGCGCGCGGCTCTGTGTGTGTGTGTGTGTGTGTGTGTGTGTGTGTGTGTGTGTGTGTGTGTGTGTGTGTGTGTGTGCGTGCGTGCGTACGTGTGTGTGTGTGTGT
>CM031626.1:25673657-25681157 GCA_018398815.1 Conus ventricosus | reverse complement strand
CATTAGAACTAACTCTTATAAGTCCTTCTCTTTAGCCTGCTTTTATAAAGAAACAGACGCAAATCTATTTTGACAAGTAAAGAAAAAAAAAGAAAATAGAATACATCCCCCATATATATATATATATATATATATATATATATATATATATATATATATATATATATATATATATATATATATATCACGAACAATATAAAAATGTCCTTTGAAAATCTAAAAAAGCTCAACCGTCTAGGGAGCAACATCTGTTAAGAAATATTATTAAAATGAAATATTAAATTTTAAAGGCTACCTTGATTTGCCATACTGCCCCCTTTTAGTGGGGTATCATTGATTTGACCAGCCCTGCCTCGCTTCTTTCGCCTATTACTGTCACCCCTTCGCGTGTATCACAGCATGCACAAAAATTACCTGATGTTGCACAGAATCCCGGGCCAGTGGTGATACCTCGTAATGATTCTTTGTGTCGGCTTCTTTTCTTTCTTTTTTTTTTTTTTTTTTTGCTGTCCCGACCTCAGAGGCAGTGCACCCATGCCACTCATTCCGACACCCCGTCCACAGCCACAGCCCGGTCGGCCCCGCCACAGCTCCAGCACCAACAATCCACAGGGAGCAGTCAATGTCAAGTCGTCAAGAGGCAACCCACCGGAGGAGAGACCTGCACTGCTGCCAAGTCACTTTGGTGGTGTTCAGTGGCGCCTGTTCTGATCCAACATACGCAGGACACCACCTACTAAGCCCCCTACTGACTATATGCATAGTCGCGGAGCCGGCGCGAGTGAGCTCTCCCTCTGGAAGGCGCCACCACGTCCATCCAACGACAGCCCCCATGGACTCACCAATACGGTGACCCTGACAGAATCACACGAAGGTCATAGACGTGGAGAGGACATCGAAATTGAGGTCACCATGAGAGCAGGGCATGAAGGGCCACAGAATTTGAGACTTCTTTTTTATGCTGATCGATGAGAATGGGGATGATTAAGATGATGCTACGGATTTCCATTTCGGTCTGAGACTACATGACAGGGCTGTACTCTATGCTTCCTTTCATAATATATCCCAGCGTCAACCAGGCCTGAGAGATACAGACACCTGCAGTGTTGGTCAGGAAATTTGAGCAACACTCTCAGAAACGCACCCATTAAGTGGATGAAACTCGACTGTGTGGTCCCAGTCTTCCCAACTGGGTCCGCAGCAAACTCAACACTGGTGTAGGAGCCGGTCGGGGCAGAAAAACCCACATGACACTGATGGGATTCGAACCCACGACCTCCCAGCCGGGAATCCTGACGCTAACCACTTCACCACAGCTTCTTGTTAAGATGGCCCATTGCTGAAGTCTGATGTTCTGCTAACCTCACTACCTGTCTGACCTGCCTAGGCACAGCAACCTGTATTTTCAGCTTCCCTGCGGTGGAATTAATGAAAGTTCGATACATTGACCCGGCTTTGTGCTTCCTTTAATTTCTTACTTCACCTCGACATGAGCAAATCCAAACAGCTTTCTTACAGAGCATTTAGCTCTTTGTTCCGCCCGTCACTTAGTCAGCTTTCTCAGAGAGCAACTAGCTCTTTGTTCTGCCTGTAACTCAACCAGCTTTCTCAGAGAGTCACTAGCTCTTTGTTCTGCCTGTAACTCAGCCAGCTTTCTCAGAGAGCCAATAGCTCTTTGTTCTGCCTGTAACTCAGTCAGCTTTCTCAGAGAGCAACTAGCTCTTTGTTCTGCCTGTAACTCAGCTGGCTTTCTTAGAAAGCGGTTAGCTCTTTGTTCTGCCTGTAACTCAGCTAGCTTTGTTAGAAAGCGGTTAGCTGTTTGTTCTGCCTGTAACTCAGCCAGCTTTCTTAGAGAGCAACTAGCTTATTGTTCTGCCTGTAACTCAGCCAGCTTTCTTAGAGAGCAACTAGCTTATTGTTCTGCCTGTAACTCAGCTAGCTTTCTTAGAAAGCGGTTAGCTCTTTGTTCTGCCTGTAACTCAGCCAGCTTTCTCAGAGAGCCAGTAGCTCTTTGTTCTGCCTGTAACTCAGCCAGCTTTCTCAGAGAGCCAGTAGCTCTTTGTTCTGCCTGTAACTCAGCTAGCTTTCTTAGAAAGCGGTTAGCTCTTTGTTCTGCTTGTAACTCAGCCAGCTTTCATAGAGAGCAAGTAGCTCTTTGTTCTGCCTGTAACTCAGCCAGCTTTCGTAGAGAGCCAGTAGCTTTTGTTCTACCTGTGACTCAGGTCAGCTTTCTTTGAGAGCCAATAGTTCTTTGTTCTGCTTGTAGTAACTCAGCTAGCTTTCTTAGAGAGCCAGTAGCTTTTGTTCTACCTTTGACTCAGGTCAGCTTTCTTAGAGAGCCAGTAGTTCTCTGTTCTGCTTGTAGTAACTCAGCTAGCTTTCTTAGAGAGCAACTAGCTCTTTTGTTTTTTGCTATAACTCAGAGCTTGATACGCTCTGCCAGTTCTGAAAGGGTGTGGCCACCCAGGGTCTTTCCAGGGCTGTCCCCGTGCGTGACTGCCCAGTGCTGAATCAATGAGAACTCGGGGTGTGGGTCTTTGTACTCACGTGCCCCTGGGATGTTTCTAATTACTACGCAGTACGGTGGTTTTGGTGCAGCCAGGGCCTGTACAAACCCACGGTAGTAGGATATATCTATAGACAGCTGAGTTGTTTCAAATTCCACTGTTGTTTCATCGATCTGCCTACACTTTTGTGTCTTGCTTCTGAATTCTTTCTCCTTAACCAGGGGATCTTTAACTTTTATGCCTGTGCATCCTGGAGTTGCTCATAACATTAACCATGATTTTTCCCAACTCTTCCTTTGTGCACAATTCGTATTGGTTCTAAAGCCTTTGTATTCACAGCACAACAGAGAAAACATGACACTGTCATCTTTCCTTTCCTTTTCTATGTACCTGTCTCTTGGCAAGGCTTGCATTGCAGCATTTGTCTGAGACGTCAATGTTGGAGAGAGAAGAAACGAACCGAAAATCCTTTCTATGTACTAGTATTTCAGGTTGCCATGTTTCATTTTCACACTGTCCAGGCGAATTAAGACTACCCTCACAGTGATTTTAATGCCACCTCCAGTTCTTCAGCTACTGTTTCTGCTTTCTTCTCCTTGTGGTGTTTTGTAAGGCCCACCCATGAGCGTCAAGTTTATGCCCTTTCATCACTAATGTCTTGGGGCCTTTAAAGTCATGGTCTGTTCCACTCTGTTCTACCGCTTGTTAAAATAGTGGTTCATTCAATCTCACCCTAAATGGAGTTATGTATTTCATCTGCTCCACTTTAGCCTCGCAAAACGGGGGCCAGAATAGCTCAGTTGTTAGAGCGCCGGACTCGTGATCCTGGGGTTGCGGGTTCGAATTTCGGTACAGGGGGATTTTTCCCTCAGAGTTAACATTGGTTCTGACTCCATTCCCCATACAGTCCTTCAAGTGAGACTATAAACAGAGGTTCCGTGTGTGAACGCACACATAGCATCTTGCACACACGTAAAAACCCATCACCAACTTTCGGAAGAGAAGGCCAGTTTAGCCGTTAGTATGGATGACACGTTACACATAGCAATGCACCTTCCCCGAAGATAGTGTATGGCTGCCTTGGTGGCGGGATAAAGAAAACACGGTCATACACACAAAACTCCACTGCCTGTCTATACAGGCAGTGTCTGCAGGAGTATCAGCCTGCGTGCGCAGAAAGAAAGAAAGAAAAGAAACAAAAGAAAAAGCCTCGCAAAACTCGCACCTAAGGCCTCCCACAATCGGAACACCCTAAGCATGGCCTGCTTACTTTATCTCCTCTTTGGGTAAGGTGAACATGGTGTGTAGAACGCGACCTGACAACAAGGCTGACAGGTTGATAACCCATTCAACCTCAGGTAGCCCTCTTCTTTGGCAAACTATTCAAATGACTAATAAATGCATTCATCCAGTCGGCCTCTTCTCAGAACTAACGGGAGTTAAGGCTTAGGTGTGAAATTTTGTCAGCAGTTCACTGACTCAGAACTAGAATCCATTTCGCCAGAGTTTTAGGATTTTATTTTTCCAGTTACATTTGTTTTGCTCTTGCCATGACCACTGTATTCTCTGCCTCGAGGTGTTCCTTTGAAACATTTTCCTTTCAGTTCTCGCATTACTATCTGTCTTCTGCTGAGTTTGCATGCACTTATGGAGTTGATCGGTGCAGCCTAGCTCTCTCTGCTGAGTTTGCATGCACTTATGGAGTTGATCGGTGCAGCCTAGCTCTCTCTGCTGAGTTTGCATGCACTTATGGTGTTGATCGGTGCAGCCTAGCTCTCTCTGCTGAGTTTGCATGCACTTATGGAGTTGATCGTTGCAGCCTAGCTCTCTCCCCAAATCACAAATCGCTCACATGCAGTGAAACTACCTTCAGCAATTTTCCCCTGATCTGCTTTAGCACCACTAAAACGATTAGGTTTCTTCTGAAAGTCGGCTGATTGCTAGTGGGAAACAGAAGACCTGGATGGCCAAGTAAGTAAAGAAAGAAATATTCCAAAACAAACACATAGAGTTTTGACCTATGCACACTTCTTCAAACAGCATGAGTAACATTGTTAACAGGTGCTTATCGCTTTGATTTGGGCGATTTGGGTGCAACACATAATCTTGCATGAACAGCTGAAATTATGGAATGGAACTGAAGGAGGAAGAGGTTAAAAGGGATAATATATGGGTTATAATGATAATGATAATGATAACAATAACAGCAATAATATAATAATAAATAATAATCATAATGATAGCAACAACAACACCAACATTGTAATAATGATGAATAATAATAATAATAATAATAATAATAATAATAATAATAATAATAATAGTAATGATATTGATAATAATACTAATAACACTAATGATAATAGTAATCAGAGTAGAAATGATGATTGTCACGGGTTTGTCACGAGCCCTATGACGATTGATCCGACTAGGGTGGTGGAATTATTCATTTATTTATTGTCGTTGTTGTTGTCGTGTATCCGTCCCTTAGTGTGGCTTGTGGTGCGTTTGCACCTTAATGTCGTTCAGCTCAGGTTAGGTTTACTTTCTCTCTCTCTCTCTCTAATTCCACTGCCCGTGCAATTCATCCTGCAGGTTCACGGGTGGCTGGTACCTTTCGCTTGAATTGGCTGTCTCTATCGGCCTCTCTCCTGTCTTTTTACCTGCCGCACGTGCATCATTCCTCTTAGGCTTGAGGTATGCTCACTGTGACGTAGCGTGGCATGTTGGCTGCCATCGTTTAGGCAGGTTTTCTCTTCACTCGAGCGGAAGATGTCCCTGAGAGTGCCTGCTCTGTTTTTGGTTCTTCACCACTTCGTCGAAGGTACGGTCGGTACCTTCATTCCTACAGTCGGCCTGGAGGGACATCACATCACGTCATCTTTTCCGCATCTGCTCTGCTGGTCCTATCGACTGGACAGAGGGCAGAGAGTCGCTTGACCCGCCACTTTGGGTCACCCACGGGTAGCTGGTAAGCATCAGTTTCGTGGTTTGTTTGGGGGTTTTTTGTTAGCCGGCTAATTCTCTTTTGCGCAATTTCCTTTGGTTTTTCAAAATTATAAAAGAAATATTGTTTGAGACCACTTTTTCTGGTTAATTCAATCTTTAACCTGGCCAGTCAAAATTATATCCAAAAGTTTTTCTCCTTTTTGTGCATCTGGTGATGTGGTAGTCGGTGGGGATGGGAGAGAACCTGGTGATTCAGGGTTGGTACTTGCTTGGTCTCGCTCGTCCGCCCCTGTCACAATTGCCGGTCTCGCATTCTTCGGCCACTGTCTGTTTGTGCATGCAAGGGGAACGAGAGTTTTATGTTTGCGAGCGTGCGTACGCATGATTAGTCGTTTGGATGCGTGGTTGGAGAATTGTGTCATTTTGAAATGTTGTTATAAAATGTGTGGATAATTGGGCCATTGAGTTATTATTATTTGCAAATGTGGTGGCAGTTATAGAGCAGTGGTTGCTGTATTAGTTCAGTTTCTAAGAAAGGAAAATGTTGAACGTGAGTGAGGGAAGGATGAAGGTATAAATTGATATTTGGTTGTTTAGCCTGTTAATGTAACCTCCTACCTGCTTCGTGTGAGGAGACCTTTAGCGAACATTCCTCGTTTGGTTTGTTGACTGTTATGCTCAGGTCTGTGTTGAGCTGATATTAATTTAATTAGCAAACACCTCCCCTCGCCCATCATGCGAGTGGCTGTTAGGATTGAGCAGCAAATATCAGACCGTACTGACTGCGGGGTTCCAGTACCCTTCTTTCTCCTTTCCTTCCAGTTCCTTCCTTTATTCTCTCCTCCCGGGGGCTCCACCCGATGCTGGCGCTGTTGGGGCCGCGCACTGGTTGAGGAGCACGTGGACTTTGCTGGATGTTCCTGGCCCTGTCCGGGACTTTCCGCGGCGGCGCCTCGTCCCACCGGAGGCGTTCTCCACTGTCCACGGACCTCCTGCAGTGCACGTGACCGGGTGTGGGTAGCACTGTGTCGTGCCATTTGGGGTGCGTGTGTGTCGGGGGTGTCGGCCTTGGGAGACTATATTCAGGAACAGACCCGGTCTGGGGTGCCTGAGTCGACGCGGTGCTCTCGGAGGACTTTGGAGAGACAGAGGTGTGGGGGAACCACATGAAACACGGAATGGAATGCATGTGTTGGGAGGGTTGATTGTGATTGTGCATGTTGTGAAGAGCTTATTTGTGATTGTGCATGTTGTGTGTGTTGGAATGCTTATTTGTGACTATGTGTGTGCTGGTGTGAATAAATGGTGTATTGTATCGTAATCTTTCTTGTGTGGTCTCTTTCGAGGCGTGTGAGGTCAGTCACTCCCTTCACTCCCATCTAGACCGATCCTGTCAGGGCAGACCTTCAGGGTCGGTCGTGACAATGATAGTAATAGAAGAAAAAGAAAAGAAGGAAGAAGAGAAGGAAGGAGAGGAACGAGAAGAATGTTCTTGAATGTTCTTAACGACGTGGCCGTGTTTCTGATCTCTGTCTTTCCAAAGGTCTAATTTATTCAATAATTTCCCTTGCCCTTTGTAAATATCCTTTCTGCAGCATGCTGACACCACAATCAAGCTCTCTAACTACATTCTTCCGCACTCCAGCATTTACACACATTTCCTTCATAACCGACTAACTAACAAACACTTCCAGGGGCACCAGACAATCAACATTTCACTACAATTTCTAAGAGTCACTTTGACGCAGTAATTCACCTCTTCACAGGTACGACCACTTTGTCCACACACACATTCAAACAAGCCTGACAATAGTCTCAGTGCAGTACCTTGAAGCACTACTAGCTGAACAAAGAATCGACTCTTTATTTTTCAAGTATATTGTCACTGCCGCTGAACAACCTTGAACTGACTTTGCCCAGCGGACCACACTTAACGCTCCAAGGTCGTAATCGATCATTTCTCACATTTTGACTATTCCAAGCCTGGAATTCAGGAATCTTCTTTGCCTTTGCTAATTACTGTCATCTATCAATAATCATCCAA
>CM031626.1:25656157-25661157 GCA_018398815.1 Conus ventricosus | reverse complement strand
ACCAAAGTCGTCATAAATACTGAGCAGCTGGAAAACTGTCGATTCGTTAGGAACGAAACCAGACTGAGCGGCTGTCAAAAGGCTGTTGACCATTAAGTACTTAAACACATGTTTTTGAACACACTTCTCTAAAACTTCACCGATGCAACTCAGTAAAGAAATAGGCCGGTAATTTTCACACTTGTATTTATCACCCTTTTTAAACATAGGTGTTACGTGAGCAATTTTCCAGACTGATGGAAATTTGCCTTCAAATAAAGAACGATTGAAGAGATGCATTAAAGGTTCACAGATAATGTTCGCTGCTGCTTTTAGAATCTTATTGTGAACTAAATCGGGCCCCACAGCCTTCTTACAGTCCAGAGCATTCAAAATTTCTAAAACCATTTCTTTCGTAATGACTAGAGGATTGATAGTGCCTGCAAATTCTGGCATTGAAGGAACATCATCGTTGTGATTTTCAACAAAACATTGTGTAGCAAAGTAGTGGTTAAGCGCAGTGGCTTTGTCGACAGAAGTGTAATAAATGTGAGCATTAATATCTAGAGGAGGAATATCGTCTTGAGGCATACCCTTTTTAGAAATAAACGTTTTTACTAATCTCCACCATTGCTTGGATCCTAACTGGTCAGCTGAAGAAATTCGTTGATCCAGTTCAACCATAAATTCTGTTTTCCTGCGTCTAACAGTGGCTGTTACGTCGTTACGAATTCGCCGAAAAAGTGTCCAGGCCCAGTCTGAGTTAAGATGTTTAGCTAATTTGTGAATATTGTTTTTCTTTTTTTATTAAGCTTTTTATTTCCGTCGTGATCCATGGAGCATCACGTTCGCTTACCTTGATTATTTTCAATGGCATACATAGTATAGCAATGTGCATAAGATAGTCAGAAAATGCTTTAGCTGAGTCGTCAATTGATTCGAAGGACAAAATATGATCCCAGTTAGTGCGAGTCAGTTCGTCAGTCAATTTATGTATATCAAGTTTGGCATAATTGTATATTGTTCGCTTGTAGGAAGAGTTAGCTTTGCGAAGAATCTTAAGAACAACAAATGGAGCTGAATGATCACTGCAGACTGGTGGCAGCACATCTACTGATTGAACTAAGTCTGGACACGGCGTCAGAATCAAGTCGATTACTGTAGAGGAGTGTTCTGTTACACCAGTTGGTTTGTTGACTAACTGAGATAAGTTATTCGTCACCATTATATTGCGAAGGTGGGTAGGTGGTTGATGACTACAATCAGCGTTAAAATCGCCAAGGACTATAAACGTATCAGGCGTGTTGCCAGCTAACTGCACCGACTGGTCAATCCAATTCCAATAAGTCACGTTTGCATCAGGTGGTCGATAAAATGTTCCTACAGTAGTGTGTCTTGTTTTAACTTTGTTTCTATCCACACTGCCTCCAAGAAGGGAAATGGTCAAGTCAGGCCTTGGTCTACAGACTAAATTACTCTTAACATATACAGCAACACCTCCGTGTGCGTCGCTGCTCTGTCATTTCTGACTGGAGGGTGAAAACCTTGAATTGCAATATCATCATTGGATATGTCATCAGACAACCAAGTTTCTGAAACGGTTATAATATCGTAATGACTTACTTCACTCTGTAGGAGAGAAATTTTGTGACGAAGACTATGCACATTCTCTTATTAGCTGATGATATTATTTTGATATCAGAAACGCCTGTTGGTCTACAGACTCAGTTGAATAATTTACGACGTGGTGCTGGTACACTTCAATTAAGACTTAATATGTCCTAAAAGTAATATCATTGTGTTTCGTAAGGGGGCTATCTTGGTGCAAGGGAAAGATGGGTTTATGATGATGTTAATATGCCAGTTGTTAATGCATACAAGTATTTAGGTATAATGTTTTCTACACGGTTGAGTTTCACAGGTGCTTGTAAGGATTTGGCAAGTAGGGCAAAGAATGCTTTACTATGTATTATGAAAAAGTTGTATGTTTTGAATAATACATCCTTTAAGGTATTCATCAAGTTATTCGATACCCAAGTACAGCCCGTTGTACTTTACGGCTCTGAATTATGGGGCTTAGACAAAGCTGCAACTTGTTGCGAATCTGTTCATTTATTTGCTCTAAAACGTTTCTTGGTGTAAACAGACGTACGCCGAATGATATGATATACGGAGAAACTAATCGCTACCCAATATTTGTTTTATCTGCTGTTAATTGCATTCAATATTGGCTTAAGTTATTGCAAATGTTTAATGATAGAATTCCAAGAAAAGCCTACAATATGCTTCTTGATATGGACTCTAAAGGTAAAAATAACTGAGCCTCCAAAGTTCGTAGTTGTTTGACAGAATATGGGTTTGGATATGTCTGGTTAAATCAGCGAGTGGGAAATATCAAAGCATTTATAAATATTTTCAGACAACGATTAATAGACTGTACATGGCAAAAATGGTCTGACCATATTCACAATAGTGATAGATTTAGTTTCTACACCAATTTTTGCAGTGTGCATGATTTGAAACCATATTTGACCGCTGATATTGATAGACATTTACAGTATGTTACAACACGGTTTCGATTAGGAATATCAGAATTAAAAGTGCACCTTTATAGATACAGAATGGCTAACAACGAGGATCTGATTTGTCCATTATGTAAAGTAGCACAAGAAGATGAAATACATTTTGTTCTTTGCTGTCCAGTTCTTAATGGTATTCGTGAAAAGTTCATCAAACCTAAGTATTATAGTCAACCGTGTTTATTTAAATTGTGTTTATTAATGTCTTCTCATCAGTTGAAGTTGTTAGAGGTCTTTCAATGTTTCTTTCAAAAGCAAACAAGTTTAGAGAAACTGCCACATCTTAAGAATTTTGTTTATATCACCATTGCTATGTCTTTGTTAAGTCATAACTAGCGCTGCTTCAATGCTCTTTTGTTGTTTACATTCCCCTCATAAGGGGCCTTGACCTAAATGAAATTAAACGGGATTCTGAATTCCGAATCTCTCTCTCTCTCTCTCTCTCTCTCTCTCTCTCTCTCTCTCTCTCTCTCTCTATATATATATATATATATATATATATATATATATATATATATATATATATATATATGTGTGTGTGTGTGTGTGGTGTGTGTGTGTGTGTGTGTGTGTGTGTGTGTGTGTGCGTGTGTGTCTATGTGTGTGTGTGTGTGTGTGTGTGTGTGTGTGTGTGTGTGTGTGTGTGTGTGTGTGTGTGTGTGGTGTGTGTGTGTGTGTGTGTGTGTGTGTGTGTGTGTGTGTGTGTGTGTGTGTGTGTGTGTGTGTGTGTGTGTGTGTGTGTGTGTGCGAGCTTGTTGAAGGCTCATTTTGAGAAGCATTTATTATTCGCCATTGACCAATTCAAGCACATACTGTTAGTTAGCCAGAATTATCTACCACTGCAGATATGAATGCTCATCTCCCCCTATGATTTCAATCTAAGACATAAGAGCAAGCCCCTACCTCCCTGCTCCCGCGAGACGACCTATAGTTTAGTTTTGGTACAGATAATGGTATATATGGTCACACCACGCAGAACTCAGGTTTGGTCAAACGTAATTTTGTTCCAATCGTAAGAAAGGAAAACACAATTACAAGAAAAAACAAAGGTGTTGTTCCCCTTACAAACAGAAAAGAAGGCGAGACACATGAAAACAATCCCTGGGAAGTCTGGGGTCGCAAACGAGGATTAGTCAAATCCACACTCACACACTGTTTGACGTCTCACTCCTTGCCTCGACCGTTTGCTTTACCTGGACATAATCATGTCCACGTCAGTGGCTTCAGCCCTGATCTGTCTGTCCGTCCGTCCGTCCGTCTGTCTGTCTGTCTGCCTGCCTGCCTGTCCGTCCGTCCGTCCGTCCGTCCGTCCGTCTGTCTGTCTGTCTGCCTGATGGCCTTTCCGTTTCTCAGTCAGCACTCCTTACACGGTCCATTGTGATTGAGTGGGTTACATTCAGCATCCAATGAAAGGAAAACCTCTGAAAGGTGATGAGGGAGAGAGGAGAGGTGGATGGCAACAGTTGTGGATGGAGGGGGGAGGGGGGGGTAGAGGTTTCTTCTTCCGCCCCCTTCCCCTAAACCCACCAACCCCTACCCCTTTTATTCAACGTCGGTATGTTGCTGCTGTCGTCTAGAAACAGTTTCCAATCTTTCAAAAGTCAAGGGGAGGAAGGGTGGTAGGTCTGTCTGTCTGTCTGTCTCTGTGAGTGTCTGTTTGAATTGGGACAGGAGGAAGGATGGGAAGGGTGGGTGGGGACATGGGGGGGGGGGGGAGGGTCTGTAAAGGTCTGACAGACTAGCTTCCCTTTCCCCTGATCGATCTTTCAATAACATCGGTGGTGAGAAGACAACATCAGTGGAGACTGGAAAGTGTTCTGGATCGGGATGTATTGAGGCGGGGGGGGGGGGGGGGGGGCTGGGTGGATAGAGGAGCTGGTTGTCCGCAAGGGGATGGTGGAAGGGATAGAGAAGGGAATCATTTTTTTTTTTAGATCAGCTGAATCAGTTTGCATTTTTGTTTTCAAAACTGGGCTTTATCCAGTGTAGGATGTGTTATCAGCATACATCGTGAAGCTCTGCTTTCCATATGACATATATGTAGCCAGTGTAGGATGTGTTATCAGTATACATCATGAACCTCTGCTTTCCATATGACATATATGTAGCCCGGTAGGAAATGAACAGAACTCGCCTAGCTTTTAACAAAGTGAAGCCTGTATCAAACATCTGCAGGATATGGTATGAAAACATTTGCAGGATATGGCAGGAAAACATCTGCAGGATATGGCATGCAAACATCTGCAGGGTATGGCATGGAAACGTCTGCAGGGTATGGCATGGAAACATCTGCAGGGTATGGCATGGAAACATCTGCAGGGTATAGCATGGAAACATCTGCAGGGTATGGCATGGAAACATCTGCAGGGTATGGCATGGAAACATCTGCAGGGTATGGCATGGAAAACATCTGCAGGGTATGGCATGGAAACATCTGCAGGG
>CM031626.1:25648657-25651157 GCA_018398815.1 Conus ventricosus | reverse complement strand
GCAAAAAAACCCCCAGCCTGTTGACCACCATCACCAGCCAAAAACCCCAGCCTGTTGACCACCATCACCAGCCAAAAACCCCCAGCCTGTTGACCACCATCACAGCCAAAAAAACCCAGCCTGTTGACCACCATCACCAGCCAAAAAACCCCCAGCCTGTTGACCACCATCACCAGCCAAAAAAAAACCCCAGCCTGTTGACCACCATCACCAGCCAAAAAACCCCCAGCCTGTTGACCACCATCACCAGCCAAAAAAAACCCCAGCCTGTTGACCACCATCACCAGCCAAAAAACCCCCAGCCTGTTGACCACCATCACCAGCCAAAAAACCCCAGCCTGTTGACCACCATCACCAGCCAAAAAACCCCAGCCTGTTGACCACCATCACCAGCCAAAAAAAACCCAGCCTGTTGACCACCATCACCAGCCAAAAAACCCCCAGCCTGTTGACCACCATCACCAGCCAAAAAAACCCAGCCTGTTGACCACCATCACCAGCCAAAAAAAACCCAGCCTGTTGACCACCATCACCAGCCAAAAAAACCCCAGCCTGTTGACCACCATCACCAGCCAAAAAAACCCAGCCTGTTGACCACCATCACCAGCCAAAAAAACCCAGCCTGTTGACCACCATCACCAGCCAAAAAACCCCCAGCCTGTTGACCACCATCACCAGCCAAAAAAACCCAGCCTGTTGACCACCATCACCAGCCAAAAAACCCCAGCCTGTTGACCACCATCACCAGCCAAAAAAACCCAGCCTGTTGACCACCATCACCAGCCAAAAACCCCAGCCTGTTGACCACCATCACCAGCCAAAAAAACCCAGCCTGTTGACCACCATCACCAGCCAAAAAACCCCAGCCTGTTGACCACCATCACCAGCCAAAAAAACCCAGCTGAAAGCACCAAGGTCACCACGCTGCAGCTGCTCATGTGAAGAGGCATTCGATGGAATAAACAAACTGCAAGAAGAATTCTGCAATCCCATGTAACAGGACTCAGCATGGAGGGTCTGTTGCTGCAGAATGGATGGAACTAAACTCATGCCATGGATGGAGAAGCCAGCTGCGATCCGGCATCAAGAAAACAAAAAGATGCCAGAACTTCTGGGTGCCACACTTATGCTGGTAGCCACAGTGATACGCACCGATGGTCTTGTTTTCCTCCTAAGTCGAGTTTGTGAAGTCTCCATCAGCGAAAAAGCATCAAGGAATAAACACAAACTCGACGATATTCCAAAGAACAATGTCAACCCAATTTGTGGCTCAAATTTCGCGAGAACAATATCAAAATGTCCAAAAGCCTTGGAATGTTCAAATCCACAACCATGAGCCATCTGAACTCCTGCCCAATCCCTGACCTTGACATTCTGTTTCTCCTGGAGATCTGTCTATGCCAGTCACTCCACGTCTGACCTGTCTGTCTGTGTGGCTGTGTCAGCCTATCTGCCTGAGTCTCTGTGTCAGTCTATATCTGCCTGAGTCTCTGTGTCAGTCTGTCTGTCTGTGTCTCTGTGTCAGTCTGTATGTGCCTCTGTGTCAGTCTGTCTGCCTGTCTCTGTGTCAGTCTGTCTGTGTCTGTCTGTGTCAGTCTGTGTGTGTGTGTCTCTGTGTCAGTCTGTCTGTTTGTCTCCGTGTCAGTCTGTCTGCGTGTCTCTGTGTCGGTCTGTCTGTGTCTCTCTGTGTCAGTCTGTCTGTGTGTGTCTCTCTGTCAGCCTGTCTGTGTGTCTTTGTCTCTGAGTCAGTGTGTCTTTTTGTCAGTGTGTCTGTGTGTGTCTCTCAGTCTGTCTGTGTATGTCTGTGTCAGTCTCTGTGTGTCTCTGTGTTAGTCTCTGTGTGTCTCTGTGTCAGTTTGTCTGTCTCTGTGTCAGTGTGTCTGTGTGTGTGTGTGTGTGTGTGTGTGTGTGTGTGTGTGTGTGTGTGTGTGTGTGTGTGTGTGTGTCTCTGTATCAGTCTGACTGTGTGTGTCTCTGTGTCAGTCTCTGTGTGTGTCTCTGTGTCAGTCTCTCTGTGTGTGTCTCTGTGTCAGTCTCTCTGTGTGTGTCTCTGTGTCAGTCTCTCTGTGTGTGTCTCTATGCCAGTCTCTGTGTGTGTGTCTCTGTGTCAGTCTCTCTGTGTGTGTCTCTGTGTCAGTCTCTCTGTGTGTGTCTCTGTGTCAGTCTCTCTGTGTGTGTCTCTGTGTCAGTCTCTCTGTTGGCCTTCCTTGGTTCCCAAGCAACAGCTCAGACATGGCTACTCGTGGTGACATGGCTACCCGTGGTGACATGGCTACCCGTGGTGACATGGCTACTCGTGATGACGTGGCTACTCGTGGTGACATGGCAACTCTATAAGCAACAGCTCTGACGTCGCTTTTCGTTGTAGGCTGGTCTGTAAGCAACAGGGGAAAAAAACCTCATAAAGGTGAAGGTGGAAAGGAAATATTCTAGATGGTGAGGGGGGTGGGTGTGGGGGCGCAGTTCTTCCCCATTTATGCAACGTCGGTGTGTTGTTACT
>CM031626.1:25635619-25648557 GCA_018398815.1 Conus ventricosus | reverse complement strand
GTTAAGATCTTCTAAGATGTTGAGCATGTGTGTGGTGTCTTTAGCGTGGCGGGGAGGTAGCACATTGTGTGGTGTCTTTGCGTGGCTGGGTAGATCGGCACAAAGCCCGTAACAGCTGTCCATTAATTTAGACAATTTCTCTGTGGGCCCTCCGATTCAGACACTATAGGACGACCTGGGGGGGGGGGGGGGGGGGGTGAGGTTTTGTGAATCTTAGGTAAAGATAACATAGATAGGGGCAACATTTTGTGAACTTCAGTAAGGGCCTTTGTAGGTATTATCATCAGTATTTTAGGCATGACGATCTTTAACAATGGTATCAGATTGTTTAGCATACTTACTGTGGGGTCTTTCTCTCAGTAAATATACCAGGAATAGTAAGTTGTCTAGGGCGTCATCGATATGGTCATTGGTGTTTTGAATGCCTATCACCCCACCTTGTGAGGAGTGCTGATTCTAATACTTCTGTCTAAAACAAGTGCGTACCTCACTGAGAGCCTTTCTCTCTGTCTTCTTCAAATTATCCCTTGGTTGTTTAGATGCATGGTGGTGAAGACACGATTAACGAGGGACTCACTGTAAATGTCTAAAATCTTGTCTCTTCCTGAAAGTGGTTTATAAAACGTTTTATTGTAGAATTTGGATGGTGGATCTTGAGGGCTACCCTCAGAATAAACAATTCCTTCAGTCTCAGCCCGTGACATCCCTCCTTGACGTCTTCAACTAAATATTGGTGGTCCAGCATTCTGGAGGTTGGGCAGAACTTGGGTCCCATTGCAAGGACACTCTGCTGTTCATCTGTGGTGTTCAGGCTGTAGAAGCTGGTCACGTTGATAGGTTTGTCCCACTGTGATGCATTTCTCTTCCGAAACCGGCGGCATTTCCTTCGACTAGTGTTCTTGGGGGTGCCTGAATAGTTAGTAGTGTAACGCACGACATCAGAGACTGCATTTTCTTACTCTTAGAACTGTTGTATTTATTTTTTAGCTTTAAGACTGTGTGATGTTTAAAACACAAGACTGATTCAAAATGCTGATGGTCTGACGACTGCTGGAGTTCAAACAGGAAACGATGGAACTTCCCTGTCTCTTCTTCCACTGATTTGAAATAAGAATCCCTGCACGTGAATAAAATGTCATGTTCTACCATTGTGATGGATCTTGTGATGAACTGATGGAGTCTGTCAACTTTGGTAATGCATCGTAACCAAACTTGAGTTTCATACCTTTGGGTACGTGTCACGCACGGACATTCAAGGGACATAATTGCGCATATTGTAAGGCGGAGTTATTGCAGCAGTCAGTTCTTTTTTTTCCCCATGTCAATATTTGGGAATTACGATGCGTGTTTTTTGTGTGTGTGTGTGTTTTGGTCGAGTCATTGTTGGTAAGTGATCGACCAAAAAGGGTGGAGTTTGTGCCTATATTTGGCTGTATCCATTCTTGTGATTTTGTGGTCTGTTGCCTTGGTGAATTATTGGTGATTGGTTGACCAGCTATTGGAGATTGGTGCTTGTATATGGTTGTGTCCATATTTGGTCTTGTGTACAAGCTGTTGGTGGTTATCGATTGTTGATTGGAGGGATTTATAATCCAGAGTCTGTGCCGATACACAGTTGTTCCCATATTGGGAAGTGTGGTCTCGTCACCCCAGGTGACTTATTGCTGATTGGTCCTCTGGCAAGCTGGTGTTTCGAGTCTGCATACGACTGTCTCTATGCCCCTATCTGGAGTTTTGTCGTGCCGTTCCCTGGGCAACCTATTGATGATTGGTCGAAGTCAGGGTGTGGCCTTGTCAGTTTCATGATGTCTGTCAGCTCTAAGTGTCGTCTGTTTTTTGACTGTCTGATTCAGTTGTTTGCGACTCCTGGCTCGAGACGGAGGTCTTCTGATCCAGCGTTTGGTGAGGCAGTTTTGCCACTTTGTTTAGTGGGCTGCCAGGAAACCCATCGGTGTGTCCTTGTGACAGCTCGGGATTCCAAGAAGAAGTTATAGGTGTGTCGGTGTCTGCCACCAGTGTCCACGCCTTCAAGGGAGCGAGGGTTTCCCGGTCTGGAGCTGCTCTGGCGGGTGTTTGTCCTGTATTGTCTTCGTTGGTCATCGTAACTCCAGGTGAGAAGTGTAGGGCAGGTTGTTCATTGAAGAAGGGAGTTGGAGGTAGATGATTCTGGATCGAAACGTTTGTACATAGGCGAAATGTGAGAAGCGCGATTCAGTTTAGTATGAAAAACAGAGGATCTACGGGCCGTAAATAGCGCCGGCTTGTAGACAAGGGGGGAAGGAGTGAGAAGGAGGTGTCATATGCTTGACGCGTGCTACTGTTTCGGGCGAGAGGTTATCGTCATGCGCGCGCGCGCACTCCGAGTGTTTGTATGTGCGGCGGTTGTTGTTTTCTTTGCATTGTGTTTCCGTCGTTTGTTGAAAATGATTTTTTAAAAAGTGTTGTTTTAAATTCCGACAATTATCGAGTCAAACCATAAGTTCGTATATATGAAAATTGATGAGGATTATAATCGGTTTTTGTTTATTCTTCTTGTACTCCCAGTTCTTAAAGAACAGGGAGTACTTTAGAATGGGAAGGAAGAAATGCTGTGTGTGTGTGTGTGTGTGTGTGTGTGTGTCCATGGTCAAAATGTGTTCCACTCGCTCCAGACAAAACTACTGGGTCGATCTTTCTGAAAATTTGTAGGTATGTTCATTATGGGTCAAGGATGATGCCCGACGTTTTAGTTTACCGTTACAGCCGTTACTTGGCAGATCTTTGTGAAAATTAGCAGGTATGTTCATTATGTGTCACAGATGATGCCCAATGTTTTAGTTTACCCCGTTATAGCCGTTACTAACGGCTGTAACAGCCTGTAACAGTGTGTCTTCTTTATAGAATATATCAAAAAGTACTTGGCCGATTTTTCTGAAAAGTTGTAGGTATGTTCATAATGGGTCACGGATGATGCCCGATGTTTTAGTTTACCGTTACAGCCGTTACTAACGGCTTTAACTGCCTGTAACGGTTTTTCTTCTATATAGAATATCTCAGAAAGTACTTGGCCGATCTTTCTGAAAAAATGTCGGCATGTTCATTATGCGTCACGACTAATGCCTGATGTTTTAGTTTACCATTACAGCCGTTACTAACGGCTGTAACAGCCTGTAACGGTTTTTCTTCTTTATAGAATGTCTCACAAAGCACTGAGCCGATCTTTCTGAAAATTTGTATGTATGTTCCTTATGGGTTACGGATGATGCGCGATGTTTTAGTTTACCGTTACAGCTATTACTAACGGCTGTAACAGCATGTAACGGGTTTTCTTCTCCATTGGATATCTTAGAAAGTACTTGACAGATCTTTCTGAAAATTAGCAGGTATGTTCATTATGGGTCACAGATGATGCCCGATGTTTTAATTTACCCCGTTATAACCGTTACTAACGGCTGTAACAGTCTGTAACGGTTTTTCTTCTTTAGAGAATATCTCAGAAAGCACTTGGCCGATCTTTCTGAAAATTTGTAAGTATGTTCATCATGGGTCACAAATAATGTGCGATGTTTTAGTTTACCGTCATACCGTTACTAATGGCTGTAACGGCTGTAACGCTTTTTCTTCTTCATGGAATATCTCAGAAAGTACTTGGTCGATCTTTGTGAACATTAGCAGGTATGTTCATTATGGGTCACGAATAATGCCCGATGTTTTAGTTTACCGTTATTGCTGTTACTAACGACTGTAACGGCCTGTAACTGTTGTTTTTCATCATCGAATATCTCAGAAAGTACTTGGCCGATCTTTGTGAAAATTAGCTGGTATGTTCATTATGGACCAAGGATGATGCCCGATGTTTTAGTTTACCGTTATAGCCATTACTAACGGCTGTAACGGCCTGTAACGTTTTTTTTTCTTTATGGAATATCTCAGAAAGTACTTGGCCGATCTTTGTGACCATTAGCAGGTATGTTCATTATGGGTTACGGATGATGTCCGATGTTTTAGTTTACCATTATAGCCGTTACTAACGGCTGTAACGGCCCATAACGCTTTTCTTCTTTATGGAATATCTCAGAAAGTACTTGGCCGATCTTTGTGAAAATTAGCAGGTATTTTCATTCTGGGTTACGGATGATGCCCGATGTTTTAGTTTACCGTTATAGCCGTTACTAACGGCTGTAACGGCCTGTAACGCTTTTTCTTCTTTATGGAATATCTCAGAAAGTACGTGGCCGATGTTTCTGAAAATTTGTATGTATGTTCATTATGGGTCATGAATGATGCCCGATGTTTTAGTTTACCGTTATAGCCGTTACTACCGGCCCATAATTGTTTTCTTCTTTATGGAAAATCTCAGAAAGTGCTTGGCCGATCTTTCTGAAATTTGTAAGTATGTTCATTTTAGGTCACAGACAATAGCCGATGTTTACCAGAATTAGCCATTACTAATGGTTACACCAGCCCAAGACGGTTTTTTCTCTGTATGGAATATCTCACGCATATTTAGGATAAACTGGGAGTATGTTTATATGCTTTGCATCTTATTTTTCTTTTGATTGGAGAAGAAAATTATTTCGTATGCCCTTTTCATATGAAGGATGGCTGTTGCACCGAAGTGATAATGGGATGGGGGATGGTGGTGTGCTTTGACCTCGAGTAGGGGGAAGAGAGAGTGTGAAGGTGGTTATTGTAGTTTGAAAGAAAATGGTATATGGTTGTTTGTGTGAAGTTGGTGAAGTATATGACATTGGTGGTTTGAATTGATGAATATTTGCGGTGTTATGCATTGATATATTTAATGCAATTTGTTTTCTTTTTGTGTTTATGATTGGAGGCTGGAATAGGTAGTTTTTCAATTTGTTGTGTTATCCTTAAGTTAGTGCAGTGATTTGCTTGCAAGTTGAAATTGATCAGGCGCATGCCTAGTCACGTACAGCCCGCAGGGGGGGGGGGGGGGGGGGGTGGGCGCCGTCCTGTCGCTCCGCTTTTGTTAGTATGTCTGGGTCTTCGTTACTATATATGGCCTCGCCGGTCATTTGTTTTCGATAGCTATCGGTTTTGGTGATACTGCGCTGTTTGAGTTCAGGCCAGTGACAGTGGTAATTCATTTTGCTGTACTCACAGTTCTTAAAGAGCAGGGAGTACTTTAGAATGGGAACGAAGAAATGCTGTCTGTGTGTCTGTGTGTGTGTCCATGGTCAAAATGTGTTCCACTCGCTCCAGACAAAACTACTGGGCCGCTCTTTTTTAAAATTTGTAGGTATGTTCATTATGGGTCAAGGATGATGCCCGACGTTTTAGTTTACCGTTACAGACGTTACTAACGGCTGTAACAGCCTGTAACGCTTTTTCTTCTTTATGGAGTATCTCAAAAAGTACTTGGCTGATCTTTCTGAAAATGTGTATGTATATTCATTAAGGGTCACGGATGATGCCTGATGTTTTAGTTTACCGTTACATACGTTACTAACGGCTGTAACCGCCTGTAACACCTTTTCTTCTTTATGGAATATCGCAGAAAGTACTATGCCAATCTTTGTGAAAATTAGCAGGTATATTCATTATGGGACACGGATGATGCCCGATGTTTTAGTTTACCCCGTTATAGCCGTTGCTAACGGCTGTAACAGCTGTAACGCTTTTTCTTCTTTATAGAATATCTCAAAAAGTACTTGGCCGATCTTTCTGAAAAGTTGTAGGTATGTTCATAATGGGTCACGGATGATGCCCGATTTTTTAGTTTACCGTTACAGCCGTTACTAACGGCTTTAACGGCCTGTAACGTTTTTCTTCTATATAGAATATCTCAGAAAGTACTTGGCCGATCTTTCCGAAAAATTGTAGGCATGTTCATTATGCGTCACGAATAATGCCTGATGTTTTAGTTTACCATTATAGCCGTTACTAGCGGCTGTAACAGCCTGTAACGGTTTTTCTTCTTTATAAATGTCTCACAAAGCACTGAGCCGATCTTTCTGAAAATTTGTATGTATGTTCCTTATGGGTTACGGATGATGCACGATGTTTTAGTTTACCGTTACAGCCGTTACTAACGGCTGTAACAGCATGTAATGGGTTTTCTTCTCCATTGGATATCTCAGAAAGTACTTGGCAGATTTTTGTGAAAATTAGCAGGTATGTTCATTATGGGTCACGGATGATGCCTGATGTTTTAGTCTACCCCGTTATAGCCGTTACTAACGGCTGTAACAGCCTGTAACGGTGCTTCTTCTTTTTAGAATATATTAAAAGGTACTTGGCCGATCTTTCTGAAAATTTGTAGATATGTTCATTATGGGTCACAGATGATGCCTGATGTTTTAGTTTACTGTTACAGCCGTTACTAACGGCTGTAACGGCCTGTAACGCTTTTTCTTCTTCATGGAATACCTCAGAAAGTACTTGGCCGATCTTTCAGAAAATGTGTATGTATGTTCATTATGGATCACGGATGATGTCCGATGTTTACGTGTGCTGTTATAGCCATTACTAACGACCCATAATGGTTTTCTTCTTTATGGAAAATCTTAGAAAGTTCTTGGCCAATCTTTCAGAAAATTTGTAAGTATGTTCATTATAGGTCACAGACGATGACCGATATTTACCAGAATAGCCATTACTAACGGTTACACCAGTCCAAGACGGGTTTTCCTCTTAAGGAATATCTCACGCGTATTCAGGATAAACTGGGAGTACATTTATTTGCTTTGCATCTTGTTATTGGATTATGATATTATATCGGGGTTGACCCAATATTGTCTCTTATTCAGCAGCGGCGAGCGCTTCCGCTCTCGGGTGTTGTTGTTGTTGTTGAATCGTTTGGCATTCATCATGTATGCCGTTGAAGAAAACAGTAATTCCTTATCATTTTTTTAAATTCCCTGCTGATAATTTCGTTGATTGATTTATGGTATCATCCTGTCCCACTTGGGTACATACCGTTTGAGGTGTGTCGATTGAGATATGGAATAATTGATATTGATAGTGTGGTTTGTGAAAGGATGGTGTTAATAATTTTTGTCACATTGACAGTATTATTAATTGACTTTGTTGACTTCGATGTTCCAGAATAAGGAGAAAGCCAGGGTGTTCATAATCGAAAGTTAACAACTAGTTGGGGTTTTGTTTTGTTTTGGTTTTGTGTGTGTGTGCACTCTGTCTTTTTATGGATATTGTAGGCTGATTTATGTCCCGTTTCGTAGAATTGTGAATGCCAGATTGGGTTGTTGGTGCATGTGTTACACTTAGTTTGATGGCTCAAATGCCTTGGCCGACATTGAAGTCGCAGAGACAATGGGTTGTAGCTCTGGTGTGCTCAAAGTTCTATGATCAGTTGCAGGCCAGAGTAGTCATGAAACTATTTTATGTCCAGGTGTCGACAGGGTTTGACCACTCTGCTGCTGCTGCAACCTCTGGTGTGAGGCATCTTACCTGGTACTGCCCTGTTTCCGACTTCTTTCTGGCCGACCTCTAGGTCATCGCTACGAACGACTGGGAGGGGGCGAGCTCATCCTTCTGCGAGCGTTGGAGCTCCCCCTCCTGCTGCTGAGATCTGCTGAGCTGCTGGGCTCTTCATTTTCTTCAATGTGTGTCACAGTGTACTTTGAATCAGTGACTCAGTGTTGAAGCTTGTGACATCGTCGATTCTTCATCGTTCGGCGCTTCGTCTGCTGGGGCATCAGGACCTCAATGACAGTGGGGTCACCAGTGCACAAACCGTGAACGTTCGTGAAGGAAGGGGAAAAAGTTGGAGTGTGGGAATTGATTGTGTCAGAAAAAAAGACGGTTCGAGTGTGTGAAGGGTGAATGGTATTGTGCGTGAGTTGTTTATAATATTATATATATATATATATATATATTATATATATATATATATATATATATATATATATATATATATACAAATAGAGAAATCCACATGCCTGTGTCTGTTTCTTCCACTTTATTTCTATCAAATTTTCGGCTTTTCATCCTTCATCAGGAATCCCTGTGCACAGGTCAGCTCTGTCAAAACATATCACTGACTAAAGGCAGTAAGATGGGGCAAATCAAAAATACAGCCGAGTACATGTTCTTAGCTTGATTAAGTGCACTGCACTACAACTCTCTCTCTCTCTCTCTCTCTCTCTCTCTCTTATATATATATATATATATATATTATATATATATATATATATATATATATATATATATATACAGAGAGAGAGCGAGAGAGAGAGAGATTTGTATGTATTGTGTGGAGGGGGGATTGTAACGAATTTTATTTTTCATTTTTTTTATTTTTTTTTTTATTTTTTTTTTTAATTATTTATTTATTTTATTTATTTATTTATTTATTTATTTATTTATTTTTTTTTTTTTGGGGGGGGGGGTTCGTAGCGTCCCCTTTGGGGTTCGTATCGCGCGGGCACTTTGGGTTCGGTGGGCCATCCTACCTCAGGATGACCCAGCCCCAGGTTACCACGTGATAGTCCCTGGAGTATCCTGGTCCGGAATTAACACTGTGTGGGTTGGGGTCCCTTGAGGTTTCCTGGAATTGAAGGTGGGGTGTCGGGGCATTTTTATTGTGTATTGCTGATTTTGGTGTTTGTTTTTCTGTATTATTGTTTGAAGATTTTGTTGTTGTTGCTGATAGTGTGTGGGTGAGTGTGAATTTGAATATAATTTGTTTGTTGCACATATTATTTAGTGTTTTGTATTTTTGTTCTGTGGTGTCGGTAGTTTTAGAGTGTGGGTGGGGTGGATTAAAAGGGGTACCCTTCTACATTGGGATATCCCTGTCGCCGCACTAGGTGTAGTGACAGTACGCATAGGCTACCAGCCCTACTGGACAGAGGAACTCCAGAATCTGGAAGATGTTGTTACGGAAACCAGGGACCGAGCAGAAAAGCAGCCATCACTGGAGAACAACATAGCGCTGAAGGAAGTAACTGCCAGATATAAGTTGCAAGGAAAAAGCTGGCAAGAGAAAACTGAAAGCCTAAATCTCGACAGGGATGGCAGTAAGCTGTGGAAACTGGCTAGAACCCTCAGTAACGAAACAACAAGTCAGTCCCCAATAACAATACAAGAAAATGGAAATTACCTCTCTGGAAAGCAAGCAGCAGACCACTTTCATAGACGTCTATGAAAACATCAACAATCTGGAAGTTCCTCCTGAACATAGAGCTGCAGTGCACAGGGCCCAAGGTGAACTTCATGAGGAAGAGCCCCAAGAGGAAGTCATGACCACAGCTTTCACAGAGAAAGAGCTGGAGGAAGCGTTGTAGAGCCTCAGTCTGAAGAAGTCACCTGGGCCAGATGGAATCACCAATGAAATGATTATGCATCTTGGGATGAAGAGCAAGGCAGTCCTTCTAACAATTTTTAACTCAAGCTGAAGACAGGATCAGTATCACAGTGTTGGAGGGAAGCAGACATGATCTCCATTCACAAAAAGGAAAGGACAAGTCGAAGGCTGACAGCTACATACCCATCAGCCTTACAACTTGCTTAGAAAAGCTGATGGAGAGACTTGCAACGCAAGGCTTGTCTGGCACCTTGAAGAGCATCTGCTGCTGAGCCCTGAACAGGCGGGCTTCCGCCAACACAGATCAACAGAAGACCAGATCACATTCATTACTCAAAGCATTGAGGACGCTTTCCAAGAAAAAAAGAACAACGCTTGCTGTCTGAATTGACATGGAGAAGGCGTTCGACAAAGTCTGAAGGACGGACTCGGGCTCAAACTACGGCGATGTGGTGTGGCCGGGGGGATGTACACCTGGATCAGCCAGTACCTGCACAACCGCCAAGCTCGAGTCAAGATTCAGGGCAAGAAGAGCAAGACGAAGATGCTGAACAGGGAGTACTACAAGGAGGAGTCCTTTCGCCAACGCTGTTCCTCATCCTCATAGATGACATCGTCAGAGAACTTCCAATAGGGGTCAGAGAGCGATCTACGCAGATGACCATGTACTTTGGTGCTCTGAAGAGTACAACCACTACAGCACAAGGCACGCGTCCAGACTGCGCTCAACAAGACAGCGACAGGACCAAGGAATGGCTTGTCTCTGTCAACTCAAGCAAAACAACGTACACAGTCTTCAGTCTATCCAGCAAGAAACAAGAGGCGAAGGCTGACCCTGAATAACCAAAGGCTTGCAGAGGAACTCACACCTACCTACCTGGGAGTGACCTTTGGCTGCAGGCTCACTTGGAAACAGCAGATCACCAGATGCTGTAGCAGCGCCAAGCTGAGACTGGTGATCATGAGGAAACTTGCATGGATGGCCTGTGGGACTGACGAACGTATCCTGAAGACTCTATGCTGGGAGAGTCCGACCTGTAGTTGAGTACGGGACATCAGCATGGGCATCAGATGCAAAGTCTAACCTCGAACCATCTCAACAAGATACAGAACCAAGCTCAGCGTGTCATAACTGGCACCATGAGATCCACCCCAATCCTGAAGATGGAGGAGACCACTGGACTACAGTCATTGGAGGACAGAAGGGACACAAAGATCCTCATCCAGGCAGCAAAATTCAAACGCCTTGAAAACCATCCAATGAACAACCGAATGAGCAGATCCACCAAGAGCCGGCTGAAAGAGGCAGCTTCATCCACCAGTCAAGACGCCTTGAAAGACAAACCCCAGTCTTGATGGAACACGAAGCAAAGCCTATCCCGGCAAATGTCACCCACACCATTTTGGAAGAAGCAAGTGTTCCCGGAGTGGAGAAGAGAGGAACACAGTCAGACACCCAAAGGAAAGCCCTGGCCATGTAGTACATCTGCAACCAGTGCCCCCAGGAAGACTGGACCCATGTCTTTGCAGATGGCCCTGCCACAGAAGCAACGAGGGATGGTGGAGCTGGAATCTTCCTCCGATACAAAGACGGAGATGAAGAAAATTGCAATCCCAACAGGAAAGTACTCCACCAACTTCCGAGCTGAGCGAGAAGCCCTCTGTGAGGCAGCCACAAACAGTCTCGCAGAACTTCACAAGAACAACAGGGCAGGTGGTGGTGTTCTCTGACGCTCTCTCCGTGCTCCAAGCCCTCAAGAACTCCCGCTGCAAAGAACAAAACCATCTTACTTCAGCCCTTGTTGCCCTGAGTGCCAGAGTGGAGAAAGTGGTGATACAATGGGTACAAGCACACTGTGGCATCAGAGGCAACGGAAAAGCGGACATTCTGGCAAAAGACGGTGCACAGAAGGAGCAGGCCAACAACCTGGTATCATACGATGAAATCAAGACAATCATCAAGGCACAGCAAGGAATAAAATGGCGCCTCCAGCACCCCAAATACAACCCAGAAGACAGATACCATTTGCTGGGACGACGGAACAGGTCAAGATCTTCTGCTTGAGGACTGGACACAATCGCCTGCTCCACCACATGCACACAAAATTTGGCATTGGACAGAGTGGAGAGTGCCCTTGTGGTGAGGGACCAATGACAACCGACCACATCCTTCAAGACTGTACGACAAAAAGTCGGAATAACATAAAAAAAGTATAGATTTCTTCACAACCGACATATAAAGAAGAAAGAAGAGTGAGCACATGAAAATAACCCTGGCAGATTTGGATCGCGCGCGAGCACACACACACGCACACACACACACACGCACACACTCACACACACACACACACACACACACACACACACACACACACACACACACACACACACACACACAACACACACACACACCACACCTAAATGGTCAAATCCACAGCCATCATACTGTCTAACTCTCCTCACCGTCATTCTCGAACTTCTGTTTTACTGGATGTCCATCCATGTTAAGTTGCTCCACATCTGACTTGTCTGCTGATCCGTCTGTCTGTTTGTACGTTGAAAGAAAACGAAAAGCTCATAAAGGTAAGGCGGGGGTGGGGGGATGGGGGGGAGATGTTGTGGATGGAGGGGGGATTTCTCATTTATCCAACGTCAGGAATGTGTTGCCGTCGTCTGGAAACAGTTTCCAATCTTTCAAAAGTCAGGAAGGAGGGATGAGGATCCGTCTGTCTGTCTGAATATCTCCTCAACCTGGGACGAGAGGGATGATTGGGAAGTGGTGGGGGAGGGGGCATGGGGGTGATGGAAAAGTCTGACAGACTGGTTTCCCTCCCCCTGATCGATCTGTAAATGACATTGGCGGTGAGAAGACAACATCAGTGGAGAAGACAACTTCGGTGGAGAAGACAACATCGGTGGAGAAGACAACATCGGTGGAGAAGACAACATCGGTGGAGAGGACAACATCAGTGGAGAGGACAACATCAGTGGAGAGGACAACATCAGTGGAGAAGACAACATCAGTGGAGAGGACATTAATGGAGAGGACAACATCAGTGGAGAGGACAACATCAGTGGAAAAGACAACATCAGTGGAGAGGACAACATTAGTGGAGAGGACAACATCGGCAGAGACTGGGCAGTGTGCTGGATCAAAGTATGTGAAGAGACAGAGGAGAAGAGAGAACGAGGGGGGGGGGGGGTAGAAGAGAGAACGGGCGGTGGAGGGAGTATGGGAAAAAGGGGTGGTGTGGATCGTGTGAGTTGGGTTGGGTTTAAGTGGGATTTGCTGAGTTGTGTTTTTGTTCTGTGTGTTGTCAACATTTTTCACGAACACCACTTTGCAGATGACATTGAGAGTGTATCAGGAAACGAAGAAGAGACCCGCCAAGCTTGTCAAAAGACCAGACAAAATATCATCAAGACAGGACACAGACATCAGCGCCATGAAGACCATGTTCCTGGCCAGCCATGGCACTGCCACTGCTACTGATACAAACGTCCACAGACAGGGGTTAGGAACTGTTCAACATTCTCTTACCCCTGATATAAACGTCCACAGACAGAGGCTAGGAATTGTTCAACATTCACTTACCCCTGATATAAACATCCAGAGACAGAGGCTAGGAACTGTTAAACATTCACTTACCTAGACTCCATCTTTAGC
>CM031626.1:25623119-25625619 GCA_018398815.1 Conus ventricosus | reverse complement strand
TTTCCGTCTAATATCCCGTAATGTGGAAAGACGTAAAACAAAACAACAACACACACATACGCACGTACGCACGCACGCACGCACGCACACACACACACACACACACACACACACACACACACACACACACACACACACACTTTCATCCTCATCACCTCCATACATTCCAGCAGCCATACAGGCGTGCAACATGAGATTGTCTGCCCACTTTCCAGCATGTAGGCGCCATTGCTCGGAAGGGCCAGTGCAAGAGAGGGGCATTGTCGTCAGTGTTTATCCCCTGGGGACCTCTACCGTAGACAGACTGTCCCCCCCCCCCCCCCCCAGGACTTCTATGAAAGAGTAAGTGCGCCATAAATCCACAGGGTTAGACTCGTTGTATGTGCATCAGCCCACTATGGGTATTTGCCCTGTACAGAGATCACAAGAGGAATAGGACAGAGCTGAAGTCAAGGGGGCTGGGGTTTTTTTCCCTTTATTTTTCTTTGTTGCGATTGTTATTGTTATTGTCGTGGTTTTGTTTTGCATTGTTTTGCTTTTTTTTGTTGCTGTTTTAGAAGGGGGGGGGGGGGGGGGGTAGGAATGGGGGTAGTCCTCCCTCGTCAGATCTTCAATATCGTAAGTGTTGCGTTTCTACACGCTATAAACTATTCTCTAAACCGTTCATTCGTGAGACGGTTTTTTTTTTTTTTTTTTTTTTCTTACCCCAGTGAGTTCCTCCTACTCCCAGCCCGGTGCTCTGCAGGCTCAGACCGGAAGACTGGAACAACGCGGTCAAATAGTGTCCACTTCATGGGTGCGTCTGTGACAGTGTTGTTCAAATCTCATTACCAACACTGCCACGCGGTCAAATTGTGTCCACTTCATGGTCGCGTCTGTGACAGTGCTGTTCAAATCTCCTTACCAACACTGCAACTGTATCTCTCGGGCCTGAGATATGATATGAAAAGATCGACGTGTTAAGAACTGCTTTGTCATTTGAAATATATCAAACCTCACAGCATGTCCTTCATCGTCCTTATTCTCTTACCTCATCATTCAAAATCAGATTTTTAAAAACCCTGAAATTTGCGCTTTTCACGTCTATTTATTTGAATAAACTTACTGTTTTCCGATGGCTGTGATTGGAATTTCTAAGTGTTTGCGTTTTCCACTTTCATCTAAGATTTTGTGGAAAACAAATATTTCCACTGTTAAGCAGTTTTAACATGTTTAGAATGAATCTGTTTGCAGATGTGTGGAAATTCTTCTTGCGCTCTCATACAGGGACCCCAAAGGCACTAAAGAAGGCTGGTGTACGGCGGAGGCCCTCCAGATATACACAGAGCTTCTCCCTCGTTGATGTGTCGCAGGCCAGGTGTCTGCTGTTGGCTCTTGATGTGTGGGACAGTCCTGGAGGAAATAATCCATAGTCATTGGGGCTGAACAGCATGGGCACCATGAAGATGATGATGATGATGATGATGATGATGATGATGATGAGGTGATGATGATGATGATGATGGTGATGATGATGATGATGATGATGATGATGATGATGATGGTGATGATGATGGTGATGGTGATAATGATGATGATGGTGATGGTGATAATGACGGTGATGATGATGGTGGTGATGATGGTGATGGTGATGGTGATGATGATGATGATGATGATGATGATGATGATGATGGTGATGGTGATAATGATTGTGACGATGATGGTGGTGATGATGGTGATGATGATGGTGATGATGATGATGATGATGATGATGATGATGATGATGATGATGATGATGATGATGATAACGATGATGATGATGATGATGGTGATGACGATGATGACGAAAAAAAGCAGTCTGCCTTACCATTGGAACCACTTCAGACACTATCAAGACAAAAGGAAGGGGACGGGTGGGGCAGTCAGGTGGAAGAATTCTCTTTCTTTGACTTCCAACCTTCGCATGACACAAAGAAGACAGGCGGTCCACCCACGTCCACCACTACACCCAGCACGTGAACATCGTCTGTGCATTAAGTCCCCTTTGATCACTGTCACCTTCCATTTCCCACTGCTTGTCTTCCAACGACCTCTGCATTCCGAGGGGGATAACTCTTCTGGCACTCCCACGCAAAGCAAGCAACTCTTCAAATAATCAAAGACGACGAGGACACAGCTGTGGAGGAGAGCGGAGAAGCGGCTGCAAGTTCATCAATATCAGATCAACCAGCCATTCATCAGCTGCCCAGAGTAGATCCTATGTCCCATGGAAGGAAGTTCCTTCAACGACGGACTATCCAACTCTCCCGGTTTCTATTTACCTTTTTTTCCCAGGGCCTCCTTTGAAGCTGAGCAGTAAAAGCACATGACGGCATTTGTGGAAGTCCTGTAGACAGAATGGTAACCTTATGGCTGTGTAGTTACTGCTCTGTTAACATTACGTTAAGCAACGATGGCAAGGGTTGTTAGACCATTGTTTAAACTGAAACTGAAACGAGAGAGAGATAGAGAGAGAGAGAGA
>CM031626.1:25613119-25618119 GCA_018398815.1 Conus ventricosus | reverse complement strand
AAACAGCAATTTTACACATTAGTGATAAATCGGTTACAACTGTATCCAGAGAACAATTAGGTAGAGGTGGTAGATGAGGTTTTAACTGTTTGCAGTGGAAAAGTATGTGGGAATTTGATATCATTTCACCACAAAGGCATGTTATATTTTTGCAAAACTTTGTCTTAAAAGCGTTCAGTTTGATCTTATATATTAGCGAAATTATGATTCGAGAAAACGGCAAACTACATTGATAAAAAGAATGAAGTGTGTCAAAGTTTAATATCTGGTTTATGCGAGTATCAAGAGAACATCCCGAATTTTGTTGTTTTTTCCTAAAATGTTTCCAGCATGCATTTTCTAGAAGACTGTATCCCTCATGGGTAGACAATGGGATACTGATAACCTCCGACCCGCTAGTATTTTTCGCTCCCCGTTTTGCTGCTCTGTCTACTCTGTGTGTGTGTGTGTGTGTGTGTGTGTGTGTGTGTGTGTGTGTGTGTGTGTGTGTGTGTGTGTGTGTATGTGCATGTGTGTCTGTGTGTCTGTGCGTGCGTGTGTGTGCACCCGTGCGCAAGGGCGCGCGCGCGTGTTGTGTGTGTGTGTGTGTGTGTGTGTGTGTGTGTGTGTGTGTGTGTGTGTGTGTGTGTGTGTATGTGTGTGTGAATTCATATATGTGTGTGTGTGTGTGTGTGTGTGTGTGTGTGTGTGTATGTGTGTGTGTGTGTGTGTGTGTGTGTGTGTGTGTGTGTGTGTGTGTGTGTGTGTGTGTCTGTGTGTCTGTGTGTGCGCGCGCGCGCGTGCAAGCGTCAAACCCGTACGTGCCTTCTGTTCAAAGAATACAGTGAACCCCAAACCCCACCACTTCAACATCAACACGCCTACTAACCCAACCCTTTTGTATTCTCTCCTATCTTACCCTCTCTCACCCCCTCCCTTCCCTCACCCCTCACACACACACACACACACACACACACACACACACACACACACACACACACACACACATCATCCACCCTGCCACCATCACTACCACCACACCACCACACCACCACCACCACGAGGAGTGGGGATTTTAACACTTTAAGTGTTGCCCTTTAGTCAGTGTTCATGACAATGGTTGCTGGACGTTAGCAGACTAGGAGTGCGGATTTAACCCTTCAAGTGTTGTCGATTAGTCGGTGTCAATAACATTGGTTGATGGATGTGGCAGACCAGGAATGAGGAGGATTTAACCCCTTTAACTGCTGTCCTGTTAGGACCAGGCCAATCCGTTTCCAGACACATGAAACAAAAAGGAGGGGGAAAAAAATCATCTGGGTTGTAGTCTGATCAGATTCTTTTTTAACCTTGAATTAAATCAATTAAAAATTTCTTATGTGACAGATCTGTAGATTAATTCATAAGCAATCACACAACAAAAATGTAGAGGAATGTAACGTCGGGTTTAAGAGAAAAAATAAATAAAGAAAAAAATCAGCACCCTTATGTTACACTTTGACCGACTGCGGTAACCATACTTCGTCAGTGGCATGTTTGGCTGGCCGAACAGACAGCGGGCGCAGTTATGTCGCCTGTACGCGTTCAACGCTATCACTCTATACTGAAGGTCAGGCCACGATATATTAAAACACGCTCGCAAAGAAACAGTACCTATTAAGTACATTTAAAATAAAATTCAGTAGAAAACGATGCACTAGCAAAGGCACACAGGACACTGAAAGACCTAAAAAGGAACAGACTTCTGCCGCACTATTTTCTTTTGGCGGAATCTCATGCACCGCCCCGGCGGTTCGCAGGAAATAATTCATGTATCTGAATCAAGCGATGAAATAAAGGTAAGTGAATTTAATCTGTCTCTCACTGTTTTTTTTCTAACATGCAATTTAATCTGGCGATCGTATCCCGTAAGTTTGCTGTACGACAAGAGATAGGTCAACACGAGGTCAGGACGTCAGCAAGTAGGTCGCGTTGAGTGTATCGTTGTATGTGTTTATGGTCTCTCAATTTGGTCAAAACTCTTCTTTTTTTTTTTGTTCTTCGCCAAATTTTATGTTTGAAATTGGTGTTTATGTGAATTGGATATCTTTTTTTTTATGTCATAGATGTATTTCACCTATATATATGTTGACAAGTGATACATAAAAGACCTCCAAAAAAGATCCTCCAATACATTTCCTTCTGTTAATTAGTGTCAGCACAAGTGTACGGTTGGCTTCACTATGCATATAATTTAAAAAAAAAACATATGCACATGTGTTGCAGGAAGCTGAAGACATATGTGTTATCTGCAAGACCGGTTTGATGATGTAACTCATAAAGTTACCCTGACTGAAAAGGGATGCATTAAAATAAATGCCACCAGCGACAGATTTAGAGACAAAGTGCATGCTGAGGCAGGAAACCACATCCATTCCCTGTGTAGACATCAGTACACAAACAAAAACTATGTTTCATCAAGGGCAGCAGGAATGCAAAAACAGGCATTATCACCTCGAAAAAGACGTGCCCACACAACTGCAAACGACTCCCTGTGTCATGAAAAGGTTCCTTTGTGCTTGTTCTGTAATCAGAAGGCCAAAAATTTGAAGAAAGGTGAAAAGACCAGTGTGTACAATCTTGTTCCTGTCAGAACACTGCAGTGTAAAGAGTCTATTCTTCGATTTTGCAAAGAGAGAGGAGAGAGTGACAAATGGTCGAGGGATGTGAGAGGCAAGATTGAGTACATGCAAGATCTCTGTGCCCATGATGTTGTTTACCACAACATCTGCTATTCCAACTTTAGAAATGGACAAGACATTCCACAGGTCTTTACAACTGGTGAACCAGCAGCCAAAAAGTGCGCTTTGGCCGTCCAAGAAATACAGCTTGCCTTGAGGCTTTCCAGAGTGTTCTTGATTACTTAGACAGTGATGTTGAGCAGGTGACTGTGCCAGAACTTGTACAAGTGATGCAGAATAAACTGACATCTGCTGATACTGCGTACACACCAACATATATGAAGCAGACGTTTGAACACTACGGAAATGGCGTTGTAATTGCTGAGAAAAAGGGAACGGCAGATGTAGTCACTTTGAGAGACACAGCAAGTTCAATCTTACGTGACTTTCATAAACACCCCAAATCACTGGATGAAGATGCAGAGAAACAACAAACAATAAAAACAGCTGCAAACCTTATTCGAAGTGAAATCAAAGCTATTGTTTGCACAAAAGATTCTTACCCAAACATTACAGTTGAAGAACAGTGTACCTTCTTGCCATTGTCTCTCAGGACATTTCTTGCCAACATTTTCAAGGAAAAGGAAGTTTCAGTTAAAGCAACCGCAATCGGGCAAGCTATCATCCAGAACACCCGACCAAACACTATAATTGCTCCATTACAACTTGGACTGGGTATCCAAATGCATAAAGTCTTCAGATCCAGGTTTCTTGTAGATACATTAAATCATCTTGGATTTTCATCTTCATACACAGAGGTCAGAAAGTTTGAAATGAATGCAGCGCAACAGCAAGGCATAGATATGCCACCAGTATCAGAAGAGGACACCATCCAGTTTGTAGCTGACAATGTCGACCATAACAGTGTCACCCTGGATGGTCTCAACACCCGATGACGTATTCTTCGTCCTTGATGGCGGTGATCTGCTTCATCGTTTAGCTTGGAGCAGAGGCTCTACATACAGTGAGGTTGTTCAAAGTTACGTGGAATTCGTCGTTCGGAACTACGGCAAACAAGCAACAGTTGTCTTTGACGGATACGATTGTAGCCCTTCCATCAAGGACACAACTCACCTTCGCAGAAAGAGCGGGTGTAAAACGTCCTGTGATGTTGACTTCGATGGCGACATGCTGGTGTGTGACACAAAGGAAAGCTTCTTGGCCAATGAGAACAACAAACAGCGTTTCATTTACAGGCTCAGTGATGCACTGATAGAGAATGGCATCGGGGCACAGCATGCTGATGGAGATGCTGACTGTCTTATTGTCGACACAGTCCTCGCCCAGGCCAAGGAAAGGCCAGTTTCTCTTGTAGGACGAGACACAGACTTACTTGTACTACTTCTATTTCACTTCAAACCACAAGACTTTGACGTGTTCTTTGTGTCAGGAACCAGGATTTGGGACATCAGACGAGTCCAGACAACACTGGGTCCGCTCGTCTGTAGTAACATTCTATTTTGCCACGCATTTGGGGGCTGTGACACGACCAGTAGCTTATTTTCCATTGGAAAGAAGGCTCCAGTTGAGAAACTGAAAGAATCGTCTTTTCTTCGTCAACAAGCGGAAGTCTTTGCTAAAACATCTATGTCGCAGAAAGTCATCATCGAAGCCGGAGAAAAGGCTCTGGTGGTGGTGTATGGAGGAAAAGAAGACGACAAACTGAACAACCTGCGTTACATTAAGTACCTCCATCAGCTCTCCGGCTCCACTTCAGCCACTGAACCAAAGCGACTACCACCAACTGCCTCTGCCGCTCAGTTCCATTCTTTGAGGACTTACTTTCAGATTCAAGTGTGGATTAGACTACAGGATGAGAAGTCAGTCCCCTTAAATCCAACAGAGTGGGGATGGGATGTAGCTGACAACATCTTGGTCCCTGTCTACACAGATGCTGCTGCCGCACCCGAAGATCTTCTTCATGTGGTGAGGTGCAACTGTAAGACTGACTGTACATCTGTGAGGTGTTCCTGTCGACGACATGGACTGTTCTGTACAGCAGCATGTGGAGAATGTCGAGGTGAAAGCTGCATGAACTCACTCAGCATGCAAGAATGAACAAGTCCATGTGCAGGTGAGCATTAAATATCAGTATAGGTAGTGGGAGCTCTAGCTCTGGACCGATGTTATTTTCAACCAAGCTTGTGAATATCAACACCCACGCAAAAAAGATAAATAAATATGTTAATTTTCCTCAGTTAGAATCTAAAGTGAATATTGGTAGTAAAGAACAACAAAAACGCTCTTATTTTTGTTCAAGAAATACCAAGTAGTATGTACTTTCTGCTCTCAAAGACTTAC
>CM031626.1:25593119-25600619 GCA_018398815.1 Conus ventricosus | reverse complement strand
GGGGGGGACAAAATTGTATGATCATCACTAATTTTTTTTCTTTTTTTTTTTTTTTTGTTTTTGTTTTTTGTTTTGTTTTTTATTAAAGACACAACGATAGAACGCAACTAAAACGCTTTATACAAACATATTGGCAATTTTCTAGTCGTTCATTCCTGCAAAGATGATGTAAGCAGTATGAATCTAAACTGACTAGGATTTTTCTAACTAATTAGACAGTATACTGTGCTCTTAAATAGGCCTCTTTGGTGCTGAAGTGTGAAAGCTAATGGCAGTAAGGGCTTGAAGTGTGAAAGCTAATGGCAGTAAGGGCTTGAAGTGTGAAAGCTAATGGCGGTAAGGGCTTGAAGTGTGAAAGCTAATGGCAGTAAGGGCCTGAAGTGTGAAAGCTAATGGCGGTAAATGTTATTGGTAGAAGTCCTGTCGACGAAGAAGGGAAAACCAGAGCTCTCTTGTTGTTCTTTAGTCTTTGGCTGTATAAAGGAAAGCACGGTATTTGTCATACACAACACACACACACACACCACACACACACACACACACACACACACACACACACGCGCGCGCGCGCGATGCACAGGAAGAACTCGGAACTCGGAACTCGGAAAATTTTAATTGCAAAGGCCACCGACCTATCTGCAATGAGGTCAAGAAACAAAAATGAAGGAGAGAGAGAGAGAGAGAGGAGAGAGAGAGAGAGAGAGAGAGAGAGAGAGAGAGAGAGAGAGATTTTTTTCTTTTTTTACTAGAGCAATATGAATGGGTTGTTTCACCCATCTCTGACCAAACGGAGAGAGAGAGAGAGAGAGAGAGAGAGAGAGAGAGAGAGAGAGAGAGAGAGAGAGAGAGAGAGAGAGAGAGAGGCAATGACAGACAAGGAGGAAACAAATAGTCCGACTAACCAGAGAAAAAAAATAAAATGACTGAAAGCTGTGTGAGGAAAAAAAGCGAGGAAGAGGAGGAGAATACCTCGCATCTTGTCAACTGGATTGTACGAAAAGGAACCACACAGATGAACAGTGTGCTCCACCCACACACTGACCTTTACTCCCAGCACGTGAATATCGATCGTTCAGCAAGTTCCTTTTGATCACTGTCGTCTGCCGTTCTCCGCTCATTCAGTGCCATCGATCTCCGCATTCAGGGTGAATAACTCTTTGAGCGGATTCAGGAAAGACGGGCAACTCTTGAAATAACAGAAAAGACCAAAAACATAAGGCAGGAAGGGAAGAAGGGAACAGTACCTGAAAAAGAAAGAGAAAAAAAAAAACAAGAAAAAAAAAAAAACCCACTGTCATTTATATTTTAACCCTTTTTCACCCAAACAGCCATTTTTTCCCCTTCCTCTGACCAATTATATGCCTCCCCTTCCGTTCCAGGGAAACATCTCTTTCATCCTCCTTCCTGAAATAAATACTATGTCCTCTTCCCTTTCTGTATATCACCAATGATACACCCTTCCAACGAACATTATTGTGTCCCTTCTGTTTCCCTGAAACAAACACTGTGTCCTTCCCTTAACACCTATAGTGCCACTTTTCCTTCCCCTGAAACGATTATCACCTGTTCCGTTTTCCTGAAACAATTATCCCTGTTTGCTCTCCCTGAATCAATTGTCTTCTGTTCCCTTACCCTAAAAAAATATCTTACCCTGAAAGAATTATGTCCTGTTCCCTTCCCCTGAAAGAATTATCTCCTGGTCCCTTTCCTTGAAACAATTATCTCCTGGTCCTTTCCCTGAAACAATTATCTCCTGTTCCCTTTCCCTGAAACAATTAGCTCCTGGTCCCTTTCCTTGAAACAATTATCTCCTGTTCCCTTTCCCTGAAACAATTATCTCCTGGTCCCTTTCCCTGAAACAATTATCTCCTGGTCCCTTTCCCTGAAACAATTATCTCCTGGTCCCTTTCCTTGAAACAATTATCTCCTGTTCCCTTTCCCTGAAACAATTTCTAGTCCCCAGCAATTTTTTCCTGAAACTGTTACCACGTTCCCTCTCCTGCCCCGCACCTTCTGCGTCCCTTTCCCCGGAACTATTGAACTAGATCCCCTTTGCTTCAGAAACCCATCATGCCCCTCTCTCCGAAATGATCTAGTCTCCCTCCTTAAAACACCCTTTCTTCCTCTAAACACTCACCACATCCCCATCTCCTGGGAGAACATTTTCTCTACACCCAGACATGGAAATCAACTCTTTAAATCATCAAAGATGGTGACGACACACTATAAGAAGGACAGGAGGAGAAAAAAAAACAGTTTCTAGTTTGTCAATGTAAAATCAGCCAGCCATTGATTAACTGCTCAGAGTGGAATCCATGTCTGGGGTCATGTCTTGATCCAGCAGGCCATTGAACTCTGCAGGTTTCAAAGAACCCTCGGCCAAGCCTCCTTTGAAGCTGATGAGTAATCCAAAAAAAAAAGGGGGGGGGGGGAGGGGGGGAGCGGGGGAGGGGTGCGGCAATTTTAACTGGCAGAAGTCCTGTCGATGAAACGAACTTAATTTGAGGGAGCTCTGTTTTTACCTCTCCGTTTATTTAGACGAGCAGCGTATACATATAAAACGTGACACTTCACAGAGAGAGAGAGAGAGAGAGAGAGAGGAGGGGGGTGGACATGTGGCAGCAACTTGGAGGAATACTTGGGAGGGTCAGTGACAGAGACAGACGACAAACAAAAAGTAGTCCAGCTAATCCGAAGCTATCTAAACAAAAACAAAACGGAGAGAGAGACGGAGAATGTCACATGTCGACATCTGAGCTTCGTGAAAAAGAACCAAAAGGTAGCTCCACCCGCACTTCCCCTCACACCCAGCACGTCAACATCGATCGTTCAACAAGTCAGCTTTGATCACTGTCGTCTGTCGTCTCACTTTCTCCAAGTCCCATCCACTTCTGAACCCAGGATGGGTAACTCTGATAGCGCATCTAGGCAAAACGAACAGCTCTTGAAATAACGGACAGGAGCGAGAACACATGGTTGGAATGGAAGGAAGATGAAGAACCTAGAAAAATCACCCATCAAGATTTATCCTCTGCTTCTTTCCTTGAATCAATCATTAGTTTTCTTCCCCTCACTCATCGGCTGCAAACCCCTCCCTTCTGGTTGCAAAGCGAGACGACTGCCGGCGGAAATCTAAACAAATCTTAAATAAATGTTAGCGAACCGCCCAGAGAACGTGGACAAACGAGTCACAAGACAAAACACAACGCGTTTCGACCTCTTAGGTCTTCTTCAGGTGAGACATAAACGAATAAAACAACAACAAAAACAAAACAAAAATACAACAAAAATTAACTTAGTAAATTTTTGTTGTTTTATTCGTTTATGTCTCACCTGAGGAAGACCTAAGAGGTCGAAACGCGTTGTGTTTTGTCTTGTGACTCGTTTGTCCACGTTCTCTGGGCGGTTCGCTAACATTTATTTAAGATTTCCTCCCTTCTGGTTAAACATCTGCAACATTCCCTTTTCTGAAATCTGTACTGTCTCTTCATTTATTTGTTTTGCTCTAAAAACACACACTACACCCCATTCCCTTTCTCTGAAATAATGAACTGTATTAATTTCTTCCAAATTACCAATGCGTCATATTCCCTTTGCCTGAAACAATTTGTTTTTCCCTGTCACGTAAATCAGTTGCATCCCCTTTGCTTTTCCTGAAACATCTGTAAGATTTCCTTCTCTTAAAACATCTACTGCGTCCTCCTTTCCAGAACACTCAAAACTATCCCTTTTCTTCCTCTAAAAAAATCTGCTACGTCCATTTCTCCTGCAAAATCTACCACGTTCCTTTTTTTTTAAAGTATTATCTATGCCCCTTTCTCCCGAAGCACCTATAAGATCCACTTCACCTGAAATGCCTACTGCATATTTTTCCCTTAAACTACTATGTCCCCTTGCCCTAACTCAATCGCCACCTCTCCTATCCTCTAAACACCAACTATGTCCCCTCCTCTTCCCCTGAAACACTCATTACGTCTCCTTCTCTTTCCCTGAAACGCTCACCATGCCCCCCTCTCTTTCCGTACAAAGCACCTCCTGCGTCTCTTCTCTTTCCCTGAAACGCTCACCATGCCCCCCTCTCTTTCCGTACAAAGCACCTCCTGCGTCTCCATCTCTTTCCCTGAAACGCTCACCATGCCCCCCTCTCTTTCTGTACAAAGCACCTCCTGCGTCTCTTCTCTTTCCCTGAAACGCTCACCATGCCCCCCTCTCTGTCCGTACAAAGCACCTTCTGCGCCTCCATCTCTTTCCCTGAAACGCTCACCATGCCCCCCTCTCTTTCCGTACAAAGCACCTCTTGCGTCTCCTTCTCTTTCCCTGAAATACCTACTATCAGCCATTCACTTCCCCAAAACATGCCCCCTTCTCTTGAGTCACCACTGGAACCCATTTCCCTGAAACACCTTCTATTCCCCCTCTTGAGTCACCTCTGAGGCTCATTTCCCTGAAAACACCTTCTATTTCCCGTTCTCTTGAGTCACCACTGGGACCCATTTCCCTAAAACACCTTCTATTTCCCGTTCTCTTGAGTCACCACTGGGACCCATTTCCCTGAAACACCTATTTCCCGTTCTCTTGAGTCACCACTGGGACCCATTTCCCTGAAACACCTTCTATTTCCCGTTCTCTTGAGTCACCACTGGGACCCATTTCCCTGAAACACCTTCTATTTCCCGTTCTCTTGAGTCATCACTGGGACCCATTTCCCTGAAACACCTTCTATTTCCCGTTCTCTTGAGTCACCACTGGGACCCATTTCCCTGAAACACCTTCTATTTCCCGTTCTCTTGAGTCATCACTGGGACCCATTTCCCTGAAACACCTTCTATTTCCCGTTCTCTTGAGTCACCACTGGGACCCATTTCCCTGAAACATCTTCTATTTCCCGTTCTCTTGAGTCACCACTGGGATCCATTTCCTGAAACACCTTCTATTTCCCGTTCTCTTGAGTCACCACTGGGACCCATTTCCCTGAAACACCTTCGATTTCCCCTCTTGAGTCACCTCTGAGGTTCATTTCCCTGAAACACCTTCTGTTTCCCCTTCTCTTGTGTCACCTCTGGGACCCATTTCCCTGAAACACCTTCTGTTTCCCCTTCTCTTGTGTCACCTCTGGGACCCATTTGCCTGAAACACCTTCTGTTCCCCCTTCTCTTGTGTCACCTCTGGGACCCATTTCCCTGAAACACCTTCTGTTCCCCCTTCTCTTGTGTCACCTCTGGGACCCATTTCCTGAAACACCTTCTGTTCCCCCTTCTCTTGTGTCACCTCTGGGACCCATTTCCCTGAAACACCTTCTGTTCGCCATTCTCTTGTGTCACCTCTGGGACCCATTTCCCTGAAACACCTTCTGTTCCCCCTTTTCTTGTGTCATCTCTGGGACCCATTTCCCTGAAACACCTTCTGTTTCCCCTTCTCTTGTGTCACCTCTGGGACCCATTTCCCTGAAACACCTTCTGTTCCCCCTTCTCTTGTGTCACCTCTGGGACCCATTTCCCTGAAACACCTTCTGTTCCCCCTTCTCTTGTGTCACCTCTGGGACCCATTTCCCTGAAACACCTTCTGTTCGCCCTTCTCTTGTGTCACCTCTGGGACCCATTTCCCTGAAACACCTTCTGTTCCCCCTTCTCTTGTGTCATCTCTGGGACCCATTTCCCTGAAACACCTTCTGTTTCCCCTTCTCTTGTGTCACCTCTGGGACCCATTTCCCTGAAACACCTTCTGTTCCCCTTCTCTTGTGTCACCTCTGGGACCCATTTCCCTGAAACACCTTCTGTTCCCCCTTCTCTTGTGTCACCTCTGGGACCCATTTCCCTGAAACACCTTCTGTTCCCCTTCTCTTGTGTCACCTCTGGGACCCATTTCCCTGAAAACACCTTCTGTTCCCCCTTCTCTTGTGTCACCTCTGGGACCCATTTCCCTGAAACACCAGCTACGTACCCTTTTCCTGAAACATCTGATTTCGTCAGCAAGTCTTAATACACTGCTATCCCCCCTCCCCCCCTCCCCATCTTCCCCTGAAACAACTACCACGATCCATCTCTTCTCTTGACGGGACTACTACGTGTCTTTCCCCAAAATGCAAACACATTGCCTTTCTATGCAAACAAAACTTCTATAATTTGATCCTTTTCCCCTTGTATACTCGCTACCTTCTGTGTTCGCTTCTCCTGAAGTATAACACCTACATTTCCTTCTTTTAAAACATCCAATAGGTCTCCTTTCCCTGAAATATAACACCTACGTTTCCTTCTTTTAAAACATCGAATAGGTCTCCTTTCCCTGAAATATAACACCTACATTTCCTTCATTTAAAACATCCAATAGGTCTCCTTTCCCTGAAACATAACACCTACATTTTCTTCTTTTAAAACATCTAATAGATCTCCTTTACCTGAAATGAAACACCTACATTTCCTTCTTTTAAGACATCTCAATAGTTCTCCTTTCCTGAAATGTAACACCTACATTTCCTTCTTTTGAAACATCGAATAGGTCTCCGTTCCCTGAAATATAACACCTACATTTCCTTCTTTTGAAACATCGAATAGGTCTCCTTTCCCTGAAATATAACACCTATAATTTCCTTCTTTTAAGACATCTCAATAGTTCTCCTTTCCCTGAAATATAACACCTATAATTTCCTTCTTTTAAGACATCTCAATAGTTCTCCTTTCCCTGAAATATAACACCTATAATTTCCTTCTTTTAAGACATCTCAATAGTTCTCCTTTCCCTGAAATATAACACCTATAATTTCCTTCTTTTAAGACATCTCAATAGTTCTCCTTTCCCCGAAATATAACACCTATAATTTCCTTCTTTTAAGACATCTCAATAGTTCTCCTTTCCCTGAAATATAATACCTACATTTCCTTCTTTTAAAACATCCAATAGGCCTCCTTTCCCTGAAATATAACACCTATAATTTCCTTCTTTTAAGACATCTCAATAGTTCTCCTTTCCCTGAAGCGCCCCCATCCCCTGCAACATTCAATGACGGCAACAACTCTTGAAACGCCTGTCATGTCCCTTAATCTTCCCCTGGAGGGCTCACTGTGTCCCCTTCCCCAATATACATAATACATCGCTTCCTATCCAGTTGCAAAAAAAAAATAAATAAAGCTTCTAGTCTCCATCCATCTCTTTCCTTTGTAAACCTAATAAGGTCTACCTCCCCTTCTCATGATATATAATACCCATGTTTCCTTCTTTTGAAATATCAAACACGTCTTTTTTTTCCCTGATACGGCCCCATCCCCTGAAAGATCTACGTCCGTTCCCTTGAAAGACATGCTGCGTCCCTTTGTCCTGAGACAACCACTATGTCCCTTTGTCGTGAAAAACAACTTCTATGTCCCTTTGTTCAGAAACAACTACTATGTCCCTTTGTTCAGAAAGAACTACTATGTCCCTTTGTCCTGAAACAACTACTATGTCCCTTTGTCCTGAAACAACTACTATGTCCCTTTGTTCTGAAACAATTACTATGTCCCTTTG
>CM031626.1:25558119-25588119 GCA_018398815.1 Conus ventricosus | reverse complement strand
CCTCCCCCCTCCCTCTACCCTCCCTCCCCCCCTCCCCCCTACCCCATGCTACTTCCCCTTCCTTTGCCCTTAAAACATCACCATCCTATTCCAGCACTTTATTCCCATAACCGTCCGCTTTTATCCTGAAAATCCCTGCCCTCTTCACCTTAATCACACAGTGTGCCTTACCTCCCCCCCCCCCCCTTCCCACCCTGCTACGCCCATCACCCTCCTCTCTTTCTCTGTAAATAACCAGTACTATCCTATCTCCCATCTCCCATCCCCATTTTCCATTCCCAACTCCGGCCCATTCATTTCCATTAAAGACAGTCCTTCTTCCACATACGCCATGACTTCCTACTCCCCTCCCACACCAGTCTACTCCCTCCGACCCCCCCCCCCCCCCCCCCCCCGTACTGCCCCCTCAATCATCTTCACCATTCACTCCCAGCAGTTCAGTTTCCTGGAATGGGAAGGGAGGGGGGGGGAGGTAATTGAACGTTAAGGAGAAAATGGATTAAACTCTTGATCTCTGAGAAGATGAGTATGGCTTGATTCACTGTGTGTGTTTGTGACTCAGACTCAGACTCAGACCTTGTTACAGGAATCCTTCAGGGTCTATATACGCAGTATGATGTATTATAACAAATCAAAACTTCAAGCAGGGAAAACATGCTCGGCCAATGTAGGAGACAGACAGACAGAAAGACAGACAGACAAAAAGACAGACAGACAGAAAGACAGACATGCAAACAGGAAAAAACAGGCCCCACAGACAGACAAAAATAACAATAGATAGATTCGTAGACAGTCTCAGAGAGGCAGACAGACTGACAGATAGACAGACAGACAAACAGAGGGACAAAACGTATAACTCATTCAACCAGGCTTTGATCCCCCATGAAGGGATGTGCTGACAGATCATATATGTACAGCCAATGCAAAGTATTATACCGAGTCAACAATGTCAGCACACAGTAATGATCCAATCTCCTCAATAGGAAAATTGTAAAAAATGTAAACAAGACAACAAATAATGTATGAAAGCCACTGCAAAACTCTGCATCAATTCAACAATCAGTGATAAGCCACTGCAAAACTCTACATTATTTTAACAATAAGCGGTGACTCAAAACTGATAGAAAACAGAGAATGTAACACAGTTCATAGTGTGTTCCAACATTTAAAACTGCTTTTTAAAAAATCATTACTCAAAGCGCACGAGTTTAGAGCAAATGGGGCAGCAGATGAAGTGTGGGGGGGGGGGGGGGGAGGGTACGGCACGATGCAATTTCTCTCATCCCCTTTTAAATCGTTACCACCTGACAACTACACCCTGCACGTGAACATCGTCTATGCACCAAGTTCATTTTGATCCCTGTCCTCTGTCATTCCACATTCCTTATGCTCCAGTGACCTCTACATTTTTTTTTTTCGGGGTGGGGGTGGGGGGGATAACTCTTCTAATATCTCCAGACTAGGCGAATAACTCTTCAAATAATCAAAGAGCAGCATGAGGAGGAAAACAGAAAAGCGTTCCAAAGCTGATTAATAGAAAATTACTCAGGCAGTCATCAGTGACCCAGATTCTTTGTCCGCTGTCACTTTCCGATTCAGCTCTCCAGGTTTTAATCAACCCTTGGCTAGGCCTCCTTTGAAGCTGAGCAGCAAAAGAGATTGGCGGCAATTTTCATTGGTTGAAGTGCTCTCGATCAAACAGCTATAGTTTCACTTCCCTGTATAATTAGTTGCGCACCTCTGACGTGGGAAATATATAATCAGGCTCTTATGAGAGAGAGAGAGAAAGAGAGAGAGAGAGCAGAAATGCATAAAACAAACATTACCATGAAGACAAAGAGATGGACCGTGTTAGGCTTAGGCAGTAAGGATAAGCACGATTTTAGACAACACATAATCATATAGCAGAAGCAAGAAAATCAGCTGGAAAAAAAAGATTATTGTACATTATGTACGTGTAATATGTTAACAGATAAAGAAAATCATGATCGTCACGACCACAATCAAGCTGTAGTAATGGGGGGAAAATGATAACAAGTAAACAAGTAAACTAAGTAAGTAAGTAAGTAGTTAAGTAAGTGAGTAATTAAAAAATAGTCGTTCGGATGGGACTATAAACCGAGGTCTAGTCTGTGTCACATGCACTAAAGATCATACACGGACTCTAAAGATCCCGATGCTCATGTCCTAAGACGGGTGAGTACCGGCTACACGGAAATACACAATGCATGCAACCTGTGTGCCAGAATAGTCTACTTGAAGACTGTGAGCACGGGGCAGGTTAAACATCCCCATCTGGAAGAAGAAGAGAAGAAGAAGAAGAAAGTAATTAAAACACACACACACACACACACACACACACACACACACACACACACACATGCACAGCAGGATAGGAAGAAGGATAGGGCGGACGGGAGAGGAAGGCTTAATCAGGGGCTACTATGGTAAGAGTCGAGGTAATGGGAATGGGGTGGGGTGGAGGGTGGGGGGGGGGGGGGGGGTAGAGAATTGTGCGAATCAAATTATCGGGGCATCTTGAGACATGTGCTTTTAAACTGTCACTGGTACCAGCATCGCCACCCACACCACCATCACCACCACCACCACTACTGTGACCTTACAAATCGAAGACCCACTCAAGAACGCAAGCCATTTTTTCGTGTGTTTTTTTCCAGGTCGGTCAAAGTACGTGGAGGGTCAAAAAACCCACGTGACCTCTGTATTCAAGAGGAACAACTCTTGTCGCACACCCAGACAAGGCAAGCAACTCTTGGCGAGAGGGAAAAAAAGAATCAAGGAGGGTGAGATCACAGCATGGGAAGGAGAACGAGGAAGCAGTTTCTAGTTAATCAATATCAAATCAGCCGGCCATTAATTAAAATCTGCCGGCCATTAATTAGTCAACTGGAGTCCAATCCATGTGCGATGTGACTTTGTGAATCAATGGACCATCAAACCCTGCAGGTGTCAATTAACTCCGGGCCTGGCCTCTTTAAAATGTGCTGTAAAAGAACTTCTGTTGGGGCCTGTGTTTTTACTCCTTCATTTATTTACACGTGCAGTGCAGAGATGGACCTAAGGCTATGTGATTGTAAAGGAGGGAGAGAGGGGGGGGGGGGGGGGGGGGAAGAGAATGCTGACTGCGTTTGAATGAATTACCAGACAATTAATGTCTTGTTTGATCTGGATTTTATCTTCAAGACTTCTTCATGAAGACTGAATGTGTATAGATATTCTGTTCTGTTAACTGATTTGCAACAAATTACAACAAAAATCAACGATCACATGCCTTTTTATTGCCGGTATTGAAAAATCATTTGACTGCTTTCTCTGAGTCATCCTCAGATGAGGTTTTAAAGAACCCATTATCACTCTGTGACATTGCAATTGCAATATCACGAAGCCCATTGTTTGCTATCTTTAGTGGGGGGTGGGTGGCTAGCATTTGTGAATATGTTATGTTGATTAATTGATATCGTGTTACTTTAATGTGTGTCTATTATGTTTTTATAATGTATGTAATGTTTCATGTCTTATGGATTTAATGTTTATTTTATGTGTGCATGATTGTGTATGTGTAGGATTGTGTGTGTGTGTGTGTGTGTGTGTGTGTGTGTGTTGTGTGTGTGTGTGTGTGTGTGTGTGTGTGTGTGTGTGTGTGGTGTATGAATGTGTGTGTGTGTGTGTGTGTGTGTGTGTGTGTGTGTGATTGTGTGTGTGTGTGTGTGTGTGTGTGTGTGTGTGTGTGTGTGTGTGTGTGTGTGTGTGTGTGTGTGTGTGTGCGTGTGTGTGTGGTGTGTGTGTGTGTGTGTGTGTGTGGTGTGTGTGTGTGTGTGTGTGTGTGTGTGTGTGTGTGTGTGTGTGTGTGTGTGTGCGTGTGTGTGTGTGTATGTGTGTGTATGTGTGTGTGTGTGCGTGTGTGTGCGTGTATGTAGGTGTGTGTGTGGGGGGGGGGGGGGGGTTTAGTGTTGATGTATATATAATACATATACTAATACAGGCTTTTATGTGACGATTTATAATGTTTTTTTGTAATGTCGTACGTACTTGTGAAATGATGTGGAGCTGAAGAAAAAATTTCCAATGGACAATATCATTGATTGAACTGAACTGAATTGAATTTGGGGGTGGGGGTGGGGAGGAGTGATGGTCCTGGTGGCATGACGGTTGCCTCAAAGGAAGGGATGAAGGAGAGGCAGGGGAAGGGGGAGGCAGCTGTTCATTTGAGAAGTCTTCCAGGGTGGTGTAGATAGGGGAGGAGGGTGGCACCACTAGGTGTGATTAAGGGGCAGTGTGATCCTGTGACAAGAGCAGGAGTCTTAATGGATATGCCAGAGGATCATAGTGGTTGCTTTGACAGAGGAGGGGTGGTGGTGGTGGTGATTTTGTTGGGGGGGGGGGGGGTTGTACACTTTTTTTGTATAAAGGTGGGGGTGGGGGGGGAGTAATGGTCATTTTCTCAGACGGGTTTTTTCAGAATGTGTGTGTGTGTGGGGGGGGGGGGGGGGGGGGGGGGGTTTGTCGTAGTCGTTCTGTCTGGTGGGGAGGGGGTGGCAGGTGGGTGGTTTGGGTGTGCAAGGGAAGGGGAGGGAAAATGTAGTTGATTGTTTGCCAGAGGTTAAGACAGATCTTTTTGGGTCTTGTTTACTTTTATTTTTTTTGTTTGTTTGTTTGTTTTGTTTTGTTTTGTTCGTTGATCTTGTTTTATTTTGTTTTGTTTTGTTCGTTGTTTTTGTTTGTGTTTTGTTTTGTTTTGTTCTACGGTGTTGCCGTCGTCTTGTCGGAAGGGAATATAGTAGTTATCTTGTCTGTGGAGGAGGGAGGGAGGATGCAGTACTTGTTTTTACACAGGGTGTGTGTATTGTTCGTTTGGGGTTTTTTTTTTCATGGGCAGAGAGGGGAGGGGGTAGTGTTTGTTCTTTCCACAAAGAGTCGTAGCAGCTGTAATCACAGATGGAAAGTGTGGTAGCTGTTGTGTCAAAGGCAAGTGTAGTAAATGGTTTGCATTAGGGTTTGTAACAGTTGTTTTGTTATAGGGGGATGCGGTAGTTCTTTTGTTACGAAGAAATGTGGTAGTTATTTCGTCAGAAGTAGATGTGGTAGTTGGTTTGTCACAAGGGAATGTGGTATTGTATTGTTATGAAGGTATGTAGTGGTTATTTTGTCAGAGTGGGAATGTGTTAGTTGTTATGTCACAAGGGAATGTGGTATGTTGATTTTGTCATTAGAGGATGTGGCAGTTGTTTGTCATTAGGGAATGTGGTGGTTTGTTTTGTCATTAGGGAACGTGGCAGTTCTTTGTCTTTCGGGAATGTGGTAGTTCTTTGTCATTAGAGAATGTGTTGTTCTTTGTCATTAGGGAATGTGGTAGTTTGGTACTTCTTTGTCATAAGGGAATGTGGATGTTGTTTTTGTCATTAGGAGATGTGGTAGTTTTTGTCATTAGGGAATGTGGTAATCCTTTGTCATTAGGGAATGTGGTAGTTGTTTGTCATTAGAGAATGTGGTAGTCCTTTGTCATTAGGGAATGTGGTAGTCCTTTCTCATTAGGGAATGTGGTAGTTTGGTAGTTCTTTGTCATTAGGGAATGTGGTAGGTCTTTGTCATTAGAGGAGTATGGTAGTCCTTTGTCATTAGGGAATGTGGTAGTTGTTTTATCATTAGAGAATGTGGTACTTTGGTATGTCCTTTGTATTAGGGAATGTGGTAGTTCTTTGTCATTAGGGAATGTGGTAGTTCTTTGTCATTAGGAATGTGGTAGTCCTTTGTCATTAAGGAATGTGGTAGTTTGGTTGTTCTTTGTCATTAGGGAATGTGGTGTCCTTTGTCATTAGGGAATGTGGTAGTTTGGTAGTTCTTTGTCATTAGGGAATGTGTAGTTTGGTAGTTCCTTTGTCATTAGGGAATGTGGTAGTTTGGTAGTTTTTTGTCTTAGGGAAAGTGGGTAGCTGTTTTGTCATGAGGGAATGGGGGGGGGTAATTCTTTGTCAATAAGGAATTCGTTAGTTCTTTGTCGTTAGGGAATGTGGTAGCTTCTTTGTCATTCGGGAATGTGGTAGTCCTTTTGTCATTAGGAAATGTGGAAGTTCTTTGTCTTTCGGGAATGTGGTAGCTCCTTGTCATTAGCGGATATGGTAGTTGTTTTATCATTAGGAGAAGTAGACGTAGTTTTGTCAGTAGGAAATGTTGTACCTGTTCTCTGAGTAGGGGATGTCGTACGTGGTTTGGGGAATATTGGGGTATGGATAATGGTTTAAGATGAAGGGAAGGAATATGAAAGGTGTTTTATGAAAATGAAAGGAATGTATTGTGTGCTTGGGAAGGGGAGGGGAGGGGGAGGAGAAGGGTAACAGACATAGGTGTTCCAGTGGACGGAAAATGGATTTTAAAAGGTGTTACAGGGGAAGGGGGTGTAGCAGGTGTTTCAGTGACGAGGGTGGGGAAAGAATAAGTGTTTTAGGGTCAGGGAGGAAGAATCGATGCATGTTTATGGAAAGGGAGGGGAGGCAGTGGGTGTTTGGGGGGAAGCGGATAGTGTAATGGTTTCAAGTAATAGGGGCCGAAATAGCTCGGTTGGTAGAACGACTAATCGTATTTTTGGTGATGCTGGGGTTGCTGGTTCGAATCTCCGCCGGGGCCGTTTTCGGTACGGAGGGATTTTTCCCTCGGAGGTAACATTGGTTCTGACTCCATTTCCTTCAAATAAGACATAAACCGAGGTTTTCCATGTGTGAAACGCACGCATAACATCTTGCACACACGTTACAATCCCATCACCAACGTTCGGAAAGGGCCAGTTCGGCCATTGATATGGATGACACGTTACACATAGCATGCACTTTGCGTGAGAAATCGAAAAAGTGAGAGTTTGTTAAATTGAATGAACGATATTGACTGAAAGACACGGGGGAAACGACTGAATGAAGCGCCAGTAAGCAGTCTTTCAGTCGGCTTTACCCAGGTAGGCAGCCCGTTTGTGTACACGAGTGTGGATTGTAAAGCGCTTAGAGAATGGTCTTGGCCGGGGATAGGGCTATATAAGTACTCTCTTTTCAATGGGGACAAGTAATCAAAGTGGGCCTGTATAATGGTCAATGTTTAAGTGCTGGGAATAAACGCAAATGTGTGTAGGTGGAGCTCTGTGTGTGTTGTGTGTGTTTTGTGTGTGTGTGTGTGTGTGTGTGTGTGTGTGTGTGTGCGCGTGCGTGCGAGCGTGCGTGCGGGGAATGCGTGCGTGCGTGCGTGCGTGCGTGCGTGCGTGCGTGCGTGCGTGCGTGCGTGCATGCGTGTGTGCGTCCGTGCGTTGTATGTGGGTGTGTGCGTGCGTGAGTGCGTGCGCACGTGCGCGCGTGCGCCTGTGAGTGTGTATGTGTGTGTGTGTGGGGGCGCGGGGGGGGGGGGGGGGGGGAGGGGAAGCGGTGTGTGCGTGCATGTGTGTGTTGTAGTTCTTCAATATAACGTCTTCCCACTGAAAGTGATTCCAGACTGATTGTGTAATGGTGTATGTATGCTGAGTGTGGTGTGTGTGTGTGTGTGTGTGTGTGTGTGTGTGTGTGTGTGTGTGTGTGTGTGTGTGTGTGTGTGTGTGTAGGCGCGCGCGCGTGTATGTGTGTGTGTGTGTGTGTGTGTGTGGGTGTAGGTGTGGGTGTGTGGGTGTGGGTGTGTAATTTATTTTTTGCATTATGAGGGTTTGTTGAAAGTTAAAGTTTAAATTCCAACTGGACTGCGTGATAGATGTGGGCATAACGAACAAAGAAACGCTTTAATTTTTAAACATTTTAGGTAATGTCAGTGGAGTCGATCTTTCTTTTGAAATTTAGTACCAGCCTTGTGCACTGTATTCTTCACTCTTGGACAATCTAGTAATTGGTGACGTACATTAAGAGTTTCCCCACGCACACATGTAACATTTTTACTCTGTGTGTGTGTGTGTGTGTGTGTTTTGTTTTGTGTGTTTGTGTGTGGGGGGGGGGGGGGGGGGTGCGTGCGTGTGTGTGTTGTGAGTGAGTGTGCGTGCGTGCGTGCGCGCGCGCGCGCGTGCGCCTGTGTGTGTGTGTGTGGTGTGTGTGTGTGTGGTGTGTGTGTGTGTGTGTGTGTTCATCACAATGACCAGTTTATGTGGTCGAATATATCCTCCTTTGCTTCCTTTCTTTATGTTTGTTTTAACTGAGACTTGGGGAACTGTTTGTGGTTATCTGTCCTCTGTTTCTGTCTGCTCATCTTGCTGAGTCAACTCAAACTCGGCCCCTCTTATCCTTCCCTCCTCCCTTACTCCTCTCTCTCTCTCTCTCTCTCTCTCTCTCTCTCTCTCTCTCTCTCTCTCTCTCCTCTCTCTCCTCTCTTCTCTCTCTCTCTCTCTCTCCCACACACACACACACACACACACACACACACACACACACCAGTCACAAGGTTTTTTTTTTTTTTTTTTTACAAACTCCACATTTGGATAAACGAGGAAGTAAAAGCAGAGCCTGTTCAAATTAACTTTCCCGTTTCGTCGACAAAAACTTCTTGAAAAGAAATCTATCGCCATTTTGTTTTACTGCACAGCTGAAAAGAAGACCTGGCCAAGGGTTAATTGAAACCCGGGGAGTGGAGTGTCTGCCGAATCAAGTCAGATCGGACAAGGCATCACCTCTGGGGAGTTTGATTAAGGCTGGCTGATTTGAAATGGATTCAATTGAAACTGCTTCTCTGCCTTCTTCACGACCTGTCTGTGTCCTAATTGATTGTTGTAAGAGTTTGCTTTCCCTGTCGGGATGTGCTGGAAGAGTTACTCCCTCTGAATGCAGAGGGAACTGGGGAAAACAAGGAATGTGGAGCGGCAGTTGACAGTAATCCAAGCGGACTTGATGCACAGACGATGTTCACGTGCTGGGTAAAATTGGGGGTGAGGATGGGTGGACCCGCTGTCGTCACTGTGTTACACAATGTCTGAATGACAGAGGACTGACGTTCAACTTTCTGTTTCCTGTTGGGTTTTTACTGTGTCTTGATGGTTTACAATGTTTTGTCGTTATCACTATGAGGATGACATTTGTTGTGTGGTTGTATATTTCTATGCCTTTTTACATGCTTTTTGTGTTTCCTGTGTCTTATCATTTATGGTCTGAAATTATGCTCATACTTCTTTACTTGGTCAAACGGGAATACATTGGCTGTAGCTGAGGTTTACACGTCGTCATAGGGCACAGACTTTGTTAGGTCTGAGAGACAGATGAGGTGTAACTGTCTTACAATACCTGTAGTCAAATCAACAAGCCGTACACGAGACAGAATGTGTTCAGTTGTGAAAGACAGATGGATGTTCAGTTGCGGTACAGCATCTGCACTCAAAATCAGCAAGTCGTCATGGGCACAGAAGTTGTTCGGGCATGAGAGAAGAACTGGTACATAACTGAGATGCAAAGCCTGTAGTTAAAGCTTACGAGTTGTTACAGCGCACATAATTTAACGGAGGTAAACAACATTCATTTGCGAAGGTGAATAACAAACATTATGTACTGTGTGTTGAGGGAATTAGAATAAACTCTTTTCCTGTGTTGTATGGGAAAACCTGATCAGGTGTCAAATTCTGTTCCCACACACTAATGTAGTTCTGTGGTATTTCGTTTTAAACGCTTCAATTGATTTTCTACCTCTATATAAGTAGAAGATAGTTTTCTGTTTAAAATAAAAGCTTTTAATGCGTTAATTTGAAACAACATTCATCATGATCAAACTTTCGAACATATAGATCAGGCAGTGTTTCTTAGCTTATTAGTCTCTAAAATCGTAACGTTCGGATACTGGTAGCATGACAATCTGTATTAAGAAGGCCGCGCAGCATTGTCCCACAGGTATATGCTCTGTCTAACAATGCAACAGCCAGACAGTATCCAGCAAAATGTGGTCTTGACGCTTTTATAATTAGAGTTTGGATTCGAATTATGTCAGTCTCCAGGTATTGACGGCAACAGAAGCATAGAATTTGACTCGACACAGTTTAAATAATGTACTACACATAAACCCCGTGGGGTTTTGTGAAGTAATCTCTCTCTCTCTCTCTCTCTCTCTCTCTCTCTCTCTCTCTCTCTGTGTTGGGGGGGGGGGGGGAGGGTGTGTGTGTGTGTGTAAGGCTAAACAATTAAGTAGCGGGAGGAAAAACAAGTGCAGGTTAACAAATTCTTCCATCATTATGGTGATGACTTGGCAAAGGTTTGAATTTTTTAAAAAAAAAGGGTTGAAGATTAAAAAAATGGAAAATATACATTTAAGTATGAAAACCCTTCACTAGCTGCATGAAGGAACCATCGCAATCCCTTTTCGAAGGCAGATCTATTATGTGTTGCCTGCTCCTTGGCCTTTCGTCCGCTGGATCGGACTCATCAAGGAAACATGATTGATTGTGTCTGTGCTCTTGGCGTCAAAAAGAGACACACCATAGTCCGTAATTCTGTGGTTTTCTCACCACCAAGTGTTCACAAAGAATCCAACAGCACCCCCAAAGCAGCCAGTGAAAGGTAGTAAACAAAACAAAATGAAAGTTTGGAGAGGAAAAAAGTTGCTGAAAAAGTAAAACCATTATGCAAAGAGTATGAAAGCAGGGGACAATCTTTGAGCCTATGCTTGAGGATCCACCAAGGATGCAAGGGAGATCAAAAGATATGGAACAATCTGAGTGGTCAAAGTAGATATAAACAGTCAAAGTAGATACAAATCCAAACAACCCAGATTAAATTTCCCAAATTTTCGGTTTTAATCGCCTTCTTCATGGGGTACAGACGATGGTGTGTGTATGTGTGTGGTGTGTGTGTGTGCGTGCGTGCGGGGCGTGCGTGCGGCGTGCGGGTGGTGTGTGTGTGTGTGTGGGGGTGTGGTGGGGTGGGGGGGGTGTGTGGGGAGAGAGGGAGAGAGAGAGGGGGAAAGGAGAGGAGAGGGGGGAGGGAGAGGGAAGGAGAGAGAGAGGAGGAGAGGAGAGAGAGAGATGGAGTGAGGAGTGAGGGAGGAGAGAGACAGACGTGCAGTCACCTTGGATTTGCACCCACTGTTTGTGTTTGTGTGTGTGTGTTTTCCCAGCTACTTGGAGATGAATTAACCAGGTAGGGAACTAATGGGCGACACTTTTGGGGTATCAGATCCCCACCTCTAGTCCCCTCCATCCAACAAACCATTGTTCCTGGCCAGCTGTCTTCAAACGTCGTACTGGATTGTTCAGCACTGAACAATGCGGTACGTGTAGGGGCCAGGCAGAGCGGTCTTTCAATCGTTTGTAAACGGCATTGTTCATGCGCTGAACAAAGCGGTTTGTGTAGGGGCCAGGCAGAGCTGTCTTCAATCGTTGTAATTTTGGCATTGTTCGCGCTGAAACAATGCGGTACGTGTAGGGGCCAGGCAGAGCGGTCTTCAATCGTTGTACTGGCATTGTTCAGCGCCCGAACAATGCGGGGACGTGTAGGGGCCAGGCAGAGCTGTCTTCAATCGTTGTAATGGCATTGTTCAGCGTTTAACAATGCGGTACGTGGTTTGGGGGCCAGGCAGAGCGGTCTTCAATCGTTGTAACGGCACTGTTCCGCGCTGTAATCAGGTACTTGTAGAGGCCAGGCAGACATGAGGGGGGGGGGGGGGGGGGGAAGGGGGGGGGGGGGGTAGAGATTTAAGATGCTGTGGTGGTTGCCGTTGGTGGATTGACAATGAATATGTTGAGAGAGCTTGGAGGGGGGAGGGAAGAAGAAAGTGGAGGGGGGTGTGGGGTAATGTAGAGGGTGTCCATGCTGTCTTTCCCTCAGTAAGCAGATTGCACACGCGTGCACTCACTCACACATCACACCACACACACACAACACACACACACACACACACACACACACACACACAACACACACACACACACACACACACTCTCTCTCTCTCTCTCTCTCTCTCTCTCTTTTCTCTCTCTCACACACACACACACACACACACACACACACACAGAGAGGGGAGAGAGAGAGAGAGAGAGGGGAGTGAGAGAGGGAGAGAGAGATGAGAGAGAGAGAAAGAGAGAGAATTATACAGAGAGAGAGAGTGAGAGAGAGAAGACAGACAGACAGAGGAAGAGAGATGAGAGAGAGAGAGAGAGAGGGAGAGTGAGAGAGGAGGAGAGAGAGAGAGAGAGAGAGGAGAGAGAGAGAGAGAGAGAGAGAGAGAGACAAGACTCAAGATTATTTATTCATGATTAGGCCTTGCCCCTCTTTGAAGGGGTGCTAGCAAGTACAATCTCAAAAGCACCCTAAGAATACACACAGACATAACCAAATATATGTTCATAAATATTCTAAGATAACATAGAAGACCGCAGTTTGAACGCTTAATCGACAAATTTCTGACTGTTTCTTCACAAGTACACGCCAAAAGAAGTGCTAATCTGAAGTGATTTGGGACTTTATAATACTTCAAAGGTATATTACTGAGCTCTTAAGAGAGAGAGGGGAGAGAGAGAGAGAGAGAGAGAGAGAGAGTCACCTCGGATTTACCCCCGATGTTTTGGGAAGGTTTTTTTTTTTTTGGTTTGGTTTTATTTTTTATTTTTTTCTTTTCTTTTATTTATTTATTTATTTTATTTTGGGGGGGGGGGGGGGGGGGGGGGGGTATTAGAGATGACTTAGCCAGGCACGACCAATGGACGCCACTTGACGTGTCCGATCCCCATCTCTAGTCTCCTCCCATCCATCAAACATTGTGACTGGTCTTCACTCGTTGTAATGGCATTGTTCGGTGTTATAGAATGAGGTACTGGTTGCACTGTTCAGTGTTAAGAATGAGGTACTGGTTGCATTGTTCAATGCTGTACAATGAGGTACTGGTTGCATTGTTCAAATGCTGTACAATGAGGTACTGGTTGCATTGTTCAATGCTGTGGATGAGGTACTGGTTGCATTGTTCAATGCTGTACAATGAGGTACTGGTTGCATTGTTCAATGCTGTACAATGAGGTACTGGTTGCATTGTTCAATGCTGTGGAATGAGGTACTGGTTGCATTGTTCAATGCTGTGGAATGAGGTACTGGTGCATTGTTCAATGCCGTAGATGACGTTACTGGTTGCATTGTTCAATGCTGTACAATGAGGTACTGGTTGCATTGTTCAATGCTGTACAACGAGGTACCGGTTGCATTGGTCAATGCTGTGGAATGAGGTACTGGTTGCATTGTTCAATGCTGTACAATGAGGCTCTGGTTGCATTGTTCAATGCTGTTCATTTAGGTACTGGTTGCATTGTTCAATGCTGTACATTGAGGTACTAGTTGCATTGTTCAATGCTGTACAATGAGGTACTGGTTACATTGTTCAATGTGGTGAATGAGGTTCTGGTTGCATTGTTCAATGTTGTAGATGATGGTACTGTTGCATTGTTCAATGCTGTAGAATGAGGTACTAGTTGCATTGTTCAATGCTGTAGAATGAGGTTCTGGTTGCATTGTTCAATGCTGTAGAATGATGGTACTAGTTGCATTGTTCAATGTGTAGAATGAGGTTTGGTTGCATTGTTCAATGCTGTACAATGAGGTTCTGGTTGCATTGTTCAATTCTGTGGAATGAGGTTCTGGTTGCATTGTTCAATGCTGTCGAATGAGCTATGGTTGCATTGTTCAATGCTATGGAATGAGGTTCTGGTTGCATTGTTCAATGTTGTAGAATGAGGTACTAGTTGCATTGTTCAATACTGTGGAATGAGGTTCTGGTTGCATTGTTCAATGCTGTCGAATGAGCTACTGGTTGCATTGTTCAATGCTGTAGAATGAGGTACTAGTTGCATTGTTCAATACTGTGGGAATGAGGTTCTGGTTGCATTGTTCAATGCTGTCGAATGAGCTACTGGTTGCATTGTTCAATGCTGTAGAATGAGCTACTGGTTGCATTGTTCAATGCTGTAGAATGATGGTACTAGTTGCATTGTTCAATGCTATGGAATGAGGTTCTGGTTGCATTGTTCAATGTTGTAGATGAGGTACTAGTTGCATTGTTCAATGCTGTACAATGAGGTACTAGTTGCATTGTTCAATGCTGTACAATGAGGTACTAGTTGCATTGTTCAATGCTGTAGAATGAGGTACTGGTTGCATTGTTCAATGCTGTAGAATGAGGTACTGGTTACATTGTTCATTGTGGTGGAATGAGGTACTGGTTGCATTGTTCAATGCTGTAGAATGAGGTACTGGTTGCATTGTTCAATTGCTGTACATTGAGGTACTGGTTGCATTGTTCAATGCTGTACATTGAGGTACTGGTTACATTGTTCAATGTGGTGGAATGAGGTACTGGTTGCATTATTCATGCTATGGAATGAGGTACTGGTTGCATTGTTCAATGCTGTACATTGAGGTACTGGTTACATTGTTCAATGTGGTGGAATGAGGTACTGGTTGCATTATTCAATGCTATGGAATGAGGTACTGGTTGCATTGTTCTATGCTGTAGAATGAGGTACTGGTTGCATTGTTCAACACGCACGCACTCTGGAACGCACACACGCACGGATTTGCACACGCACACACACACACACCACACACACACACACACACACACACACACACACACACACACACACACACACACACACACACACACACACACACACGCGCGCGCGCGCGCGCGCGTACACACACACACACACATATTACACACACCACACACACACACACAACACACACGCACACACACACTCCACCACACACACACCACACACACACACACACACACACACACACCACACACACACATCTACACACCAGAGAGAGAGAGAGAGAGAGAGAGAGAGAGAGAGACAGAGAGAGAGAGACAGAGGAGAGACAGAGAGAGAGAGAGGAGAGAGACAGAGAGAGGAGAGAGAGAGAGAGAGAGACAGACAGACAGACAGGCTCCAGGATCTGGGCCACCAAAAGAGGAGGAGGATGAAAGAGGCAGCAGAGGGGATGGGGGTGGGAGATAGTGGGTTGCGGTGGGGGTGGGGGATGGGGGGGGGGGGCGGGGGGTAGGAGAAAGATAGGACAAATAAAAGGTGTTCCAAGGGAAGTGCAAGGGACGTAAAGGATGCCATTCCAGCTGAGACTTGGAAGTGTGTTTTCTTTTGTCACGTAGTCAATCCTGTCTCTGTCGGCCTTGCTGGACGGACTACCGTACGCATTCTCTTGTATTCCAAGGGAAGTGGAGGGGATGTAAAGGATGTCATTGCAGCTGAGACTTGTTTGAAGTGTGTGTGTTTTTCTCATGTAGTCTGTCTATCCCGTGTCCTGTTGGCCTTGCTGGGCTGTTGTCTGCATTTCTCTTGGTGTCCTCTTCTCTCTGCAGTTCCTATGCTGCCATGTCTCGCTGTGCCTTCCACTGTGCCTGGGACCATCGCTTCATGTCTGTTGGCCCCAGCCCTGTGAAGAACAAGAACAAAGAACAAGAACAAGAAACATATTTTATTGCCATATGAAAACCAGAGGTTTTGTGGGGCACAGATGATCAAGTTCAGACATTCAACTAAACTCAAACTAATCCCAGCGTTGTCACATCTTGCAGCATAACATTTAGAAACAGAACGAAAAAAGGCACAGCGTGTATCAGAGTCTGATTAGATTTTCTGTCTCGAAGAGAAAACACAACAGGATATACTGGGCAAGTACAGGTTGGAAGCAGTCCAATAACATGAGCTCCGAAGGTTTTGTCATTTTAGTCTGTGGTGGAAAATCTGTTTTTGTGATCCTTGTCATCAGGTCATGACGTTGTTGGTCAATAATTTGCAGTCATCGAGAAAATGTAGTTCGTCCTCAACGACGTGGCATGTCGTGCATAATCTGTTTTCTCTGTCAATGTTGGTATAACGGCCCCTCTCAATTTGGAGTTCATGGGCACTTATTCGTAATCTAGTCAGTGCTCGTCGGCAATCTGTGTCAGTGGGTTGCTCTTAATAAGCATTGCTGTGTGTATGTGTATGTGTGTGTGTGTATGTGTGTGTGTGTGTGTGTGTGTGTGTGTGTGTGTGTGTGTGTGTGTGTGTGTGTGTGTGTGTGTGTGTGTGTGTGTGTGTGTGCGTGTGTGTGTGTGTGTGTCCTATTGTTTCCTTGATCTTTGGTTGTCCTTTGCCATGCTCACTTCTAAACTTCCCACGATTGCCAGTCTTTAGCTTGGGGGGGGGGGGGGGGGGGGGAGGGTTGATCACACTATGGTCTCTTCGGAATCATAGAGCATGCTTAGTCTCCTTGCTTTGTGATTGCTTTGCTTATGCTTCCCAAATCACAGCGACATATTGTACACAGCCCGTCACTCACGGGATGCCTCCTTTCTGGACTGGCAAACCTGAGTACTCATTTTCTGTGAGGTATGTATTCAGCCGGACCATGAGGTATTTATTCAGCCGGGACCATGAGGTATTTATTCAGCCGGACCATGAGGTATTTATTCAGCCGGACCATGAGGTTTTATTCAGCCGGACCATGAGGTATTTATTCAGCCAGACCATGAGGTATTTTCAGCCGGACCATGAGGTATTTATTCAGCCGGACCATGGGGTATTTATTCAGCCGGACCATGGGGTATTTATTCAGCCGGACCATGAAGTATTAATTCAGCCGGGCCATGAGGTATTTATTCAGCCGGACCATGAGGTATTTATTCAGCCGGGCCATGAGGTATTTATTCACCCGGGCCATAGGCCATGAGGTATTTATTCAGCGGGCCATGAGGTATTTATTCAGCCGGACCATGAGGTATTTATTCAGCCGGACCATGAGGTATTTATTCAGCCGGGCCATGAGGTATTTATTCAGCGGGCCATGAGGTATTTATTCAGCCGGGCCATAGGCCATGAGGTATTTATTCAGCCGGGCCATGAGGTATTTATTCAGCCGGGCTATAATGACAGAGAGGAAGATTTTCCCTGCAGCATTCAGCAGGGACATCGGTCTGAACTGGTTGATGTCACTTGAGCTTTGCTCTTTGGTTGATGTCCAGTCCATTAGTGGTCGTCCATTCGTTGCCGATCTGCCAGTTTCTCCATGCTGATCTTATCATTCTGCAGGGGGCCATTCCAGCACATCAAACACTTCTTATGCAGTAGATGAAATATTTTGTGGGATCCAAGCGAAGATCTGGCTCTAGCTTTTTTTTTTAGAATTTTAAATCCACTGCCTTTATCGCAACCTGCGTTGGTGGCGTTGTACCACACTATTTCTCTGGCAGTGTAGACTACACCAAGCCCTGAATTTCAAACGGTGCTCCATGTGATGCTTCACTCTGAGGGTCGAATGTTTTCTTAGATGCTGCTTAAGAGGTGTTTTTGTGTGTGTGTGTGTGTGTGTGTGTGTGTGTGTGTGTGTGTGTGTGTGTGTGTGTGTGTGTGTGTGTGTGTGTGTGTGTGTGTGTGTGTGTGTGTGTGTGTGTGTGTCCTAGATTTTGGCTGCTCGACTGTTTTCTGGCGATCTGGAAGGGGTCTCTGAAGAAGCAGTCTTAGATTATTTTTTTTCTTCTCCTTTTGCTTCTTCTTCCCACTGATTCTGCTTCGCCGAGGGCAGTCCTATGCTTCCAGATCTTCCCACAGCCTCCTCCCTATCTCCTTATCTCCTTTTCTGAGGCAGCTTTCATTCTTTTCTCGGGTTCCTCTCTGTCTTTAAGGTGATATCTCAGCATTTGGTTGTTTCACTACAGATTCCGAAACACACAGTGTCTCCAAATCTGGAAAATGTGTGTTCGGTGTGCTCTTTCCTAGGAGCACATCCAGTTAGTGGATAACATTTTGGTTGATTTCCTCTCCCACCCACCCCCACCCCTTTTTTTTTTCTTTTTTTTTTCACTTGCAGGGTGACACGTTGAGATTCTTGCGTTTTGCCTGTACAAACTCCTCGTCGGGATAATCAGAGTAGAAGACATCGGCGCTGTGGTTTGGATCCTCGTTTTGATTTTTCATCTCATCTACTGACATAGTCCGCTGCTGTTCATCCATCAGAACCTTCGTACAGCCCCCCTTTTTTTTTTTTTCATTCTGCGGATCTTCATGCCGCTCTCAGTGGAGAATTTCACCTCACAGACGCTTGTTCATCACTCATAGCCCGTAGTGGTTTCCAGACGTGGCTGGATTGGTGCCAATAGGTTCACCATCCTCTCCCCTCTTCGGTGAATCCTTGGAACAGCTTTCGTTTGGGATACAGGTGGACAGCTGAAGAAGGGAAAGATGGAGAGCTCGTCAATCCGGTGGTTCCCGACGTCATCTGGTCTGTCCCGGACATCCTCATTCGGCAAGAACTAGGCAGCAAAATGTCTTCATCAGAGCAGAACCTCTTCAAGCAAGTGAGACGGGAAAGGAGACACGTTGGGCGTTTTAGCGGAAGGGGACGTTATAGTGTGTGTTTTAGGGTAAGGGAAATGGGGCTTAGGACAAAATTCAGGGCAAGAGACGGAGACACGGTAGTTTTTCCTGTGGAAGGAAAGAGGTCAAGTTAGGGACACAGTAGGTTTTCCAGTGGAAGGAAAGAGGTCAAGTTAGGGACACAGTAGGTTTTCCAGTGGAAGGAAAGAGGTCAAGTTAGGGACACAGTAGGTTTTCCAGTGGAAGGAAAGAGGTCAAGTTAGGGACACAGTAGGTTTTCCAGTGGAAGGAAAGAGGTCAAGTTAGGGACACAGTAGGTTTTCCAGTGGATGGAAAGAGGTCAAGTTAGGGACACAGTAGGTTTTCCAATGGAAGGAAAGAGGTCAAGTTAGGGACACAGTAGGTTTTCCAGTGGAAGGAAAGAGGTCAAGTTAGGGACACAGTAGGTTTTTCAGTGGAAGGAAAGATGTCAGGTTAGGGACACAGTAGGTTTTCCAGTAGAAGGAAAGAGGTCAAGTTAGGGACACAGTAGGTTTCCCAGTGGAAGGAAAGGGGTCAAGTTAGGGACACAGTAGGTTTCCCAGTGGAAGGAAAGGGGTCAAGTTAGGGACACAGCAGGTTTCCAGTGGAAGGAAAGAGGCCATGTTAGGTGTTTCGGGAAAAGACCAGGAACGAATGCAGCAGGTGTTTCATTGGAAAAGAATCGTAGGCACTTCATGCGACGGGCATATGGTATGTCCTGAATAATGAGGGAAAGGAGACGTCATAATTCAGGGAGAAGGGAGGAGACACGACAGATATTTCAAGAGAATGCATGTTGTTTCAGGGAAAGGAAGGGTAAGCAGTGCTGTGTGTGTGTGTGTGTGTGTGTGTGGTGTGTGTGTGTGTGTGTGTGTGTGTGTGTGTGTGTGTGTGTGTGTGTGTGTGTGTGTGCACGGCGGGTGGGGGGGGGGAGGAGGGAGTAATGTAACCATGTTTTAGACAAAGAAGAGAAGGGGCCGAAACATGTGTCTCAGGGATGGAGGGTGTTGAGGGCGTTTTGACGGGGGAGGGAAGAGATGCAAACGATGAGTCAGGGGAAGCAGAGTGGGTCATGTTTGCTTATTATAGCCCACGGATGTTCTTTTTCTATGTCTGTGATTATAGCCCAGCCGACCGCAAGGCGCCAGATGCAATGAGGGCTGGAGAAGCAGAGTGATGTCTGCGTCAAGGGACGGAGCAGGGGATGGATGTTGACGGTTGGAGTTGTGGAGATTCTTCTCCCCTTCCCCATCTTTTGCTCTTGCTCTCTCTCTCTCTCTCTCTCTCTCTCTCTCTCTCTCTCTCTCTCTCTCTCTCTCTCTCTTCTTTTTTTCCCTGCCATTTTTTTTTCTCCTCCTAGAGTTGTCTGTCATGCCTTGACGTGCTATAAGGGTCATCTGTCCTGAATGTGGATCGATGGAAGTGAAGGAGTTTGGAACGGCAGGCAGACGACAGTGATTAAAGCTGGCTTTGTGGAACGATCGATGACCACGTGCGGAGTGCAAAAGTGAGAGTGTGCGTAGAGCTGTTGTGTGTTGATTTAGTTCTCTTCTTTTCTCTTTCTTTTTTCTTTTTTTTTTTTTTCTTTTTTTTTTTTTTTTCCCAAAAAGGGGGCCATTTGAAAAAGATGTTAGGTAGCCCTTCAATTTCCCCTTTTTTTCGTTTAGATAGTTTTTTAACGCCCTTTTTTGGGTTTTTGGGTTTTATGTTTTTTGTTAGCAGGACCTTTTTTTGGGGGTTTTTCCCGTCTCCAGCTGTGCCCCTTTCCCTTTCCCCCCCCCCCCCCCCCCCCCCCCCCCCCCCTCTTTTTCTCCTCTCTCCTCTCCCCTCTCTCTCTCCCCTCTCTCTCTCAACTCCCAATTTTTTGTTTTTTGGGGCTACGCATCTAAAAAAAGGGAAAAATTTAAACGCAGACCCCTTTGTCAAACAAAGGGTTACGCGCTTCGTGACCAAGATGTTTTTTTTTATTTGAAAATTTGTAAAGGGAAAAAATCACCCCCCTTTTTCTTCCTCCCCTTTGAGGTGGTGTGGTGTGTGGGTGTGTGTGTGTGTGTGTGTTGTGTTGGTGTGTGTGTGTGTGTGCGGTGTGTGCGTCCCGGCGTGCGTGCGTGCGTGTGGGGTGTGGTGTGTGTTTTGTGTGGGGTGTGTGTGGGGTGTTGTGTGTGTGTGTTTGGGTTGTGTTTACTCAGCCCCAAAAAGGGGAAAACCGGGCCCAAGACTTCGCTGAAACCTGGAAAAAAATGGTCCCCTTTTTGGATTCGGAAAGTCCCCTTTAAAGAATGGGACTAGAGGCGGCGGGGGATTTGGGAGAGTGGAGGGGGTTTGGGGGAAAGGGGGGGGGGGTTTTTCTTAATGGCTGGCTGATTTTTTTATTCATTTACTTGAATTCTCTTCTCTCTCTCTCTCTCTCTCTCTCTCTCTCTCTTCTCTACGATGTGGCCTCACCGCTTTTAGGTTCTTTGAAGAGAGTTATTTTCCTGCCCCGGGGTTTGGTCCCCGAGAATTTTTCCCTCCTAAATTAGCGGGTCGCGGGTTACGCCCCGGAAATGGACTGGCAGAGACAGTGATTCAAAGCGAATTGATGCAAAAGGCCGATTTTCAGTGCTGGGCTAAATTGGTGGGGGGTTTTTAGTTAGATAAAGGGAAAGGGAAAGGGGGGGGTGGGGGGGGGGTGGGGGGGGGGGGGGGGATTGCTGTTACTGGGGGCGCGTCACAAATTTCAGGGGGGAAACGGCTGACCTTTCGACATTCTGACCGTTTTTCCTTTGGTTTCTTACCGTTCAGTTCTTTAAGGGGGGGGGGGGGGGGGGGGGGGGGGGGGTAACTAATCGTGTGATCCCACCGTCCTTTTGGATGGTGCAGGTTGTCTTATGTATGATAATGCCCTTTTGGGGCTCATTTTTCTAGTGCTTTTTTGGTCATTAGGGGAGAGGGGAAAAGAGGAGAGAGAGGGAGGAGAGAGAGGGGGAGAGCAGCAAAAAACACGCGGCACGCACGCACGCACGCACGGGACGCCGCCCGCACGCACCCCAACACACCAAAACACACACACACAACCACACAACACACAAACACCACCCCACAAACGCACGCGCCGTGGCGAGGCGGGGCGAGGGAAAAGACAGACAGACCAGCGACAGAAACAAAGGACCCAGAGAAACATTGAAAAAAAACAAAAACAATGAGAGGGGAGAGAGAGAGAAAAGAGAGAGAGAGGGGAGAGAGGAAAAGAGAAGAGAGGAGAGAGAGAGGGGAGAGAGAGAGGGGAGAGAGAGAGGGCGATGACAGAAAGACAAAGAAACCGACAGAAACACAGACAAGAACACATAAACAATGAGCGCTGAGAGAGAGAGAGAGGAGGAGAGAGAGAGAGAGAGGGCAGAGACAGGACAGAGCAGAGACAGACAGACAGAGACAGACACACAGCACACAGTGGCACAAAGACAAAGAGACCCACAGAAACACTGACAAGAACACATAAACAATGAGCGCTGAGAGAGAGAGAGAGAGGAGAGAGAGAGAGAAAAGGAGAGAGGAGGAGAGAGGGGGACAGAGACAGAGACAGAGCAGAGACGACACACAGACCACACGTGGCAGAAAGACAAAGAGACCGAGAGAAACACTGACAAAAACACAAAACAATGAGCGCTGAGAGAGAGAGAGGAGAGGAGAGAGAGAGAGAGAGGAGAGAGATGAGAGAGAGAGAGAAAGAGAGAGAGAGAGGAAAACGGAAGAGAACGCACGCAAAGTACACACACAGGCACGCACGCACGCCGCACGCCCGCGCGCCCGCACGCACGCACGCCTGCACACACACACACCCCACACACACACACACACACACACACACACACACACACACACACAACCACACACACACCACAACCCCACACACCAGAGCGCTGCCCAGAAGTGGCTTTCTGTCACTTAACAACCGGTGACGGAATAATCGTTCAGACAACGACATAAACAGCAGCTAAACGGAGAGCAAATATCCTGCGCGGTGGCGCCCTCGTGTCCTAAATTAAATTCGCCCTCCTCACGGCTGCCGCTTTCCCTTCATTGTTTAGGTTCTTTCTTCTCCTCGTCACGTCAGCTGCCAGTGATTTGGGAGAGAGATGGAGAGGGGAGAGGGGAGGAGAGAGAGAGGAGAGAGAGAGAGAGGGGAGAGAGAGAGAGAGAGAGAGAAGAGAGTGCAGGGCGTGGTGTGTGTGTGTGTTGTGTGTGTGTGTGTGTGGTGTGTGTGTGTGTGTGGTGTGTGTGTGTGTGTGTGTGTGTGTGTAAAGGGGCGTGTGTGTGAAAGTGTGTGTGTGTAAGAGAGAGAGAGAAAGAGGAGAGAGAAAGAGAGAGAGAGGACAGACAGACAGACAGACAGACAGACAGAGATAGAGAGTGGTGCGTGCGTGCGTGCGTGCGTGCGCGGTGGTGTGTGTGTTGTGTGTGTGTGTGTGTGTGTGTGTGTGGGGTGTGTGTGTGTGGGTGTGTGTGTGTGTGTGTGTGTGTGTGTGTGAGTGTGTAAAAGCCGTGTCTCCTGATGAGCCGATCCAGCGGCAAAAGGCCTAGGAGCAGGCGATACATAAAGTTGCCTTTGAGAGGAATTGCGATGGTTCCCTTATGCAGCTAGTGAATGGTTTTCCTATTTACAGTACGCATTTTCCATTTTCTTCTTTTTCAACAACCCCCCCCCCCCCCCCCCCCCTCCCCCTTTTGATTTTTTTTCCCTCTCCAAATCTTTGCCAGTCATTATTATAATGATGGAAGAATTGTTACCTGCACTTGTTTTCCCACTACTTAATTGTTTCAGCACTATATATTTATATATATATATTATATTATATATATATATATATAGCGTGTGAGTATGTCTGTGTCTGTCGGTGCTTGTGTCTGTTTAAGCATTTGTGTTTATGTGTGTGTGTGTGAGTGCGTACGTGCGTAAGCGTGTGGTTGTGTGTTGTGTGTGTGTGTGTGTGTGTGTGTGTGTGTGTGTGTGTGTGTGTGTGTGTGGTGTGTGTGTGTGTGTGTGTGTGGTGTGTGTGTGTGTGTGTGTGTGTGTGTGTGTGAAGAATACGAACCTGTATAAATGACCGTTAATAAGAACTTCTCTGAAAGCGATTTGCTGCTGTCAATTTCTGAAACTCCTACCCTTTCAATTTTGAATATGACCCAGCTAGATTACTGAACCATCTTCAATGGTTTTGTCTGTTTGTTTGTTTGTTTGTTTCTTGCTAGTTTGTATTTTGTTAGTTCGTTTTTGTTTTTCTGTTTGATGTTTATTTGTTTAATATTCGTTTGATGTATGTTTTGTTTGTGACCACCACCAAGAAAGTTTTTTTTTTTTTTTAAATTTCTTTCGTCAGCAGGACTTGGCAAAATGGCCTGCCTGGTCTGAAGAGATAGAATATGACACAAGAATGGAACCGTTGCATTTTGATGGGGGACCCGTGTGGAGCGGTATCAATAGTATCAAAGCGCTGATCTAGGATCCCTTCCAGCTTCACAGAGGCCTGCGACCTCCCGCCCGTTCTTTGTTCCCCCCTTTTCTTCTGTTTCTCATCAAGCATCGCTGGCAATGACATTGATGTGGTATAAACTAAAACGACAAGGGGTTAAACCAAACGTACACAGGGTGTGTGTGTGTGTGTGTGTGTGTGTGTGTGTGTGTGTGTGTGTGTGTGTGTGTGTGTGTGTGTGTGTGTGTGTGTGTGTGTGTGTGTGTGTGTGTGCGTGCGTCTGTGCGCGCGCGCGAGTGTGTGTGTGTGTGTGTGTGTGTGTGTGTGTGTGTGTGTGTGTGTGTGTGTGTGTGTGTGTGTGTGGTGTGTTGGCCTTTGTTTTGTTTTGCTTTGTCTTGTTTTGTTTTGTTTCGTCTTGTTTCTGTGTTTGTTTGTTTGTTTTTGTTTGAATAGAACGTGAGGCAAACGAGCTGAGTTAACTTTAACGCCTTTTAAAAGAAAACTTTTGGCCGGGAAAAAACCGCAACGAATGCGTCAGATCGCTTGTTCTCGTCAATAAGTTATTTTCGTCTCGTCAATAAATTATCTTCTTCTCGTCAATAAATTATCTTCTTTTTCGGGATTCGGTGCTGACGTTGTCAACAACAAACAATCAAATGAACATGTGCAGTGATAACCCACCACATATAAATGATTACAGAGGCTTTATGTATGTGCCATGCCCTGGTATTAGCTGGTACTGATTAAAGTTAGAATAATACATCTGTATCAGGGTGGACACATAAATAAAAAGATTAACTTTGATGATTCGGATTCCCAGCACTTCGGTCAGAAATAGACAATTGAAAAGGCCAGTCTACAAATAGACAATTGAAATGGCCGGTCTATAAATAGACAATTGAAAAGGCCGGTCTACAAATAGACAATTGAAATGGCCGGTCTATAAATAGACAATTGAAAAGGCCGGTCTACAAATAGACAATTGAAATGGCCGGTCTATAAATAGACAATTGAAAAGGCCGGTCTACAAATAGACAATTGAAATGCCCGGTCTATAAATAGACAATTGAAAGGCCGGTCTACAAATAGACAATTGAAAAGGCCGGTCTATAAATAGACAATTGAAAAGGCCAGTCAGAAAGAGACAATTGAAAAGGCCAGTCAGAAATAGACAATTGAAAAGCCCAGTCTACAAATAGACAATTGAAAAGCCCAGTCTATAAATAGACAATTGAAAAGGCCAGTCCATAAATAGACAATTGAAAAGGCCAGTCAGAAATAGGCAATTGAAAAGGCCAGTCTACAAATAGACAATTGAAAAGCCCAGTCTACAAATAGACAATTGAAAAGGCCGGTCTATAAATAGACAATTGAAAAGGCCGGTCTATAAATAGACAATTGAAAAGGCCGGTCTATAAATAGACAATTGAAAAGGCCAGTCTATAAATAGACAATTGAAAAGGCCAGTCTACAAATAGACAATTGAAAAGGCCAGTCTATAAATAGACAATTGAAAAGGCCAGTCCATAAATAGACAATTGAAAAGGCCAGTCTACAAATAGACAATTGAAAAGGCCAGTCTATAAATAGACAATTGAAAAGGCCAGTCTATAAATAGACAATTGAAAAGGCCAGTCTATAAATAGACAATTGAAAAGGCCAGTCTACAAATAGACAATTGAAAAGGCCAGTCTATAAATAGACAATTGAAAAGGCCAGTCCATAAATAGACAATTGAAAAGGCCAGTCCATAAATAGACAATTGAAAGGCCAGTCTTATAACTTCTTCTTAGATGGCCCAGACTCACATCGTTTGTACCTGGATTCTCATTGTCTTTGATCAGAAGAAATAGGTGTTCTCTTTGTTTTGGACTTCAAGATATTGTTCAGCAGTTTCGCAGGGCTTTATTCTGAAACCAAAACTGACGATCACGCCAAGATTTATGATCATTTTTAGTCAGAATTTTATGTTTCAAAACAATATTCTTCTCGAAAATTGGTAAGTATTTCTTTCAAGACCTGAAGAGGACGTGTTCACAGATTCATATCTCCTCAGAGATCTTTTATGTAAAACCTCTTTTCGTCTTGATAGAGGTAGCAGAGATTACTTCCCTTGTTAATTGCCTACGGATCCAAAAGTCACTTTGTGTATATGTCCATTAATGTTTAAGCAACCTATTCTCTCTCTCTCTCTCTTCTCTCTCTCTCTCTCTCTCTCTCTCTCTCTCTCTCTCTCTCTCTCTCTCTCTCCTCTCTGTCTCTCCTCTCTCTCCTCTCCCTCTCTCTCTCTCTCTCTCTCTCTCTCTCTCTCTCTCTCTCTCTCTCTCTCCTCTAAAACCTTGCACATTTTGCACATAAAATCAGCATTGTTGCTGAAAGTTCTTTTGAAAATCGATCCATTTGTTCGTAACGCACCAGGCCTCAGCTTTATCAGACAATTCCTAAAGCAACTAATGACCATGCAATCAAAGTATTTTTTCACATTTGAAATTAGTTGTAAACAATCTGTATATTTGATATATATATATATATATATCTTTATTCATAACAGACTCACTCCATTCCTGGGTGTATATGTCTTGCATTCTCTGCTTCAATAGTGTTACAAACGTTATTTCACAGCCCACCCCCCTGCTCAAGCCAGACATATCCAAACCCATGGCTAAATAATTATATTCTTTATAGAAGTAGCCCAGCGTTTTTTACCGTTTTTAATCTAATTTTACAAGCATCAACTATGATTGTTTAGGGACATCCTCTGAGCCTCAATCTTTATCAGTTTCAGCCAACATCGAATGCACCTCACTGCACTATTTCCATATAGGGGATAACGTCTTAGAAGATGAGGACCATGTGTTGTATAAATGTGTTCTGTACAATGACCGTGCCAGATTTCGTCACGTATGCTGCAAACAGAAGAGCTTGGAGAGAAACGGCGGCTGCCTCATCACGTCACCCCAACGATCCTAGCGGTCATGACAGGGGAATGACTGACTGACTGAGAATGGCATAGGAAAAATTATCTTAACGTTGGTGTCAATCCTATGCAGTCTTGTTGAGAAATGGGTCTATTTTCGATATATTGGGAAGCTTGACGTATTTCTGGTTAATGCCATGAAGTTAAGACAAACCTTTGTTGACAGTCTCACGCTAGAAAGCTGATAGGTTGAGATGTATGTGTCTTTTAGTTTCATGTTAACTTGACCTCATTTCTAAAGGCCCGAAGAAGCAAAGATTGTTCATTGTTCTCTCTCTCTCTCTCTCTCTCTCTCTCTCTCTCTCTCTCTCTCTCTCTCTCTCTCTCTCTCTCTCTCTCTCTCTCTCTCTCTCTCTCTCTCTCTCCCCTCTCTCTCTCTCCCCCTCTCTCTCTCTCTCTCTCTCTCTCTCTCTCTCTCTCTCTCTCTTCTCTCCTCTACTACACTCCATCCTCCCCTCCTCTCCCTCTAAACCCCGCACCCCCTCAATCACGTCATCCTCTCTCTCTCAGCTCTCAAGATTTTCTCAGTGATTATTTTGTTCGCGCTCCGCTGAAAAAACTCTTTCTCAAATTCTCTTTAGGCTCAGACTTCTACAGACAAAAAACAGCTTGGGACCCCAGACCAAACCCTGCCCCGCGCTACTACGGCTGCGCGCAGGATATGAAGTGTGACTTTTTTATTTTTTTTATTTTTATTTTTTATTTAGCTTGGACCCCAGACCAAACCCTGCCCCACGCTACTACGGCTGCGCGCAGGATATGAAGTGTGACTGGTTTTTTTTTATTTCATTTTTATTATTATTATTACATTTAATAAACGTGTTTTGCAGGCGCACTAACCACTCCAGCAGCCTCTCGCCCCACTCGGCTATTTCGGACCGTCCCTGCCTGCCGAACCATCCGATAACAGCAGCAGTGCCAGACTTCTGGAACCGCGGGAACGGAAAAGAAGAGAGAGAGAGAGAGAGAAGAGAGAGAGAGAGAGAGAGAGAGAGAGAGAGAGAGAGAGAGAGAAGAGGAGGGTGGGAGTGGAGGAGGAGGAGGAGGAGGAGGAGGAGGGCTTTGAAATCGGCGGGTTCGCAGTTTGTGCCCCTCTCTCTCTGTGTGTGTGTGTGTGTGTGTGTGTGTGTGTGTGTGTGTGTGTGTGTGTGTGTGTGTGTGTGTGTGTGTGTGTGTGTGAGTGTGTGTGTGTGTGTGTGTGTGTGTGTGTGTGTGTGTGTGTGTGTGTGTGTGTGTGTGTGTGTGTGTGAAGCGCCGTGCGGGGAGAAGGTGGAGTTTGGCCGGCGCGGGGATTTCGGGCTAGAGAGAGAGGGGGGGGGGGGGAGGTTGGGGGAGGACGGAGTGGGAAGGGGGAGGGAGAGATGGTACGGTGCTGGTGCTGCTGGTGCTGCTGCTGCTTGCTGCTTGCTGCCACGGGCTCAGTGAGGCGGACTGCACGTGAAACCGTGTGCGTGGTGCCGGTGCGGCCCTCTCTCTCTCTCTCTCTCTCTCTCTCTGGGCTGATCGCGGGCCCCTCCGTCCTGCAACACCAACGATTTTACCTGTCTGGAAACTGCTCACACGGTGATGATGACTCACAGAGGTTGCTCCCCTGGTGAAGAGTGTGCGTGTGTATCTCTTTGTGTGTGAGCGCCAGCGCGTGCTTTGCGTGTGTGTGTGTGTGTGTGTGTGTGTGTGTGTGTGGTGTGTGTGTGTGTGTGGTGTGTGTGTTGTGCCAAAGAGAGAGAGAAAAGAAGAGAGAGAGAGAGAGAGAGAGAGAGAGAGAGAGAGCGAAGCGTTGCTCAGTTCCGGAGACAACGGGCCAATTCCTGGTTCCAGGCGGAACGGGAAGTTTTGCGCGAGCTTTGTTGTTGACAAACTTTCTGGAACTGTTGTTGGCTTGCAGTTGTGGGGAGGGGACTCTGGGGGGGATGCTGTAACGAACTAACTGCTTTGGGTGATTGCGTCTACGCTGGATCGTCAGGTCAGACTTCATTCAACGTCTGTGCATGCCAGAGAAATTTCTCCGGCCCTTTGTGCTCAGTGTGTGTGTGGTGTGTGTGTGTGTGTGTGTGTGCGCGCGAGTGTGTGGTTCCGGGTTTTTCACGGGGATTTCCTGTTCAAAGTTTTGTTCGTTTGTTTACTTTACGGATATCCAGACGACAATCTTTTTTAAAAGAAGAGAATGCCCATCCCAATGTCGTCGACAAATTCAACGAAATGATAATTCACTTCTGACTGCATTCTGAAGGAGGCGGCATTTTTGTCATCACTCCTGCGTTCGGTTTTGTGGAATTTAAACATGCTCTGAACTCCAGGGAGGGACATTTTTTCGTTCTTCTCTCTCCAGCCTTTAGACTGAATGAAGGAAAGGGAGTTAATTTGCAGACACGCACGCTCAGCAGGTATTCCGGGGCTTGGTTGCATGTGTTCGGCTGGTTTGTTGTCAGGTGAGGCTTTAGGAATGTGTTAGGCTTGTTTATTGTCAGGTGAGGCTTTAGGAATCGTGTGGGGGTTTACGACTGGTTTGGTTCCGTGCGTGTTCCAGGATTCTGACTCCCGCTGGACATTCAACGGCAACTCGTCTGTTGTTTTTTTTCAAATTTCATTTTATTTATTAATTTATTTATTTATTTGTCAGTGTGCTTTATAATTCTATGGCGTTATTATTTCGCTGAGGATCAAAAGTCGTCTACTTTCTACAAATGACGTTCTACACTCACAGAGTAGAAATAAACTGATTCTTCAACTCGATGTTTCGGTCTGTTCTGTGATGCTATGGTGGTGGTACTGTTTCGCGGAGGACAAGACGTAGCTACTCTACTTTGTCCAACTCACTGTCCCAACTCACCCAGCAGAAATGAACTGACTTCACTCCTCTGCGTTTCGCTCCGTGTGCTTTGTTTTGTTTTGTTTTCATTTGTGTTCGTTAACACACAGTGAACAAAGAGGAAAACAAAAAGAGTGCATCGTTAGACAAACAAAAAAAAACTTTTCTGATGACTTCAACAACAGCTCTTCTCTTTTACCCAGGAGGTACGGGTGATTAGACAGGCGGGAAGACGCTGTTCAGCAAATACCGATCTTGTCATTTTCTTCTTCATTGTCGGTCAAGTGTTTGGATACGAGATGGGTCGAATTTCCACGATTGCTAATACCACCTGCGCCCATGTAGTGAAAAACAAAAAAGTGACTCCACAGTTTCCTGGGTTTTCTCGAGGTTTGTTCTCCACGTTTGAAACTAATCATCGGAGTTC
>CM031626.1:25550619-25553119 GCA_018398815.1 Conus ventricosus | reverse complement strand
GACAAAGCTAAGACCTTCTATACTCAGTTAGAACCCCCTTTCGTCTCCCTGGTAAAACTGATCTGTAGACAAAGCGAAGACCTTCTATACTCAGTTAGAACCCCCTTTCGTCTCCCTGGTAAAACTGATCTGTAAACAAAGCTAAGACCTTCTATACTCAGTTAGCACCCCCTTTTGTCTCCCTCGTAAAACTGATTTGTAGACAAAGCGAAGACCTTCTATACTCAGTTAGAACCCCCTTTCGTCTCCCTGGTAAAACTGATCTGTAGACAAAGCTAAGACCTTCTATACTCAGTTAGAACCCCCTTTCGTCTCACTGATAAAACTGATCTGTAAACAAAGCTAAGACCTTCTATACTCAGTTAGAACCCCTTTCGTCTCCCTGGTAAACCTGATCTGTAAACAAAGCTAAGACCTTCTATACTCAGTTAGAACCCCCTTTCGTCTCCCTGGTAAAACGGATCTGTAGACAAAGCTAAGACCTTCTATACTCAGTTAGAAGCCCCTTTCGTCTCCCTGGTAAAATTGATATATGTAAACAAAGCTAAGACCTTCTATACTCAGTTAAGTTCCTCAGCTTGGCGATGTCGAAATTTTAGATTGTTCTCGGGGGGAAGGGGGGGGGGGGGAGAACCGGCAATAATTTCCTGAAAACGGACGTGCATGTCGTATAAATACAGTATGGGATTTAGTTTGAGAAAAAAATGTTCGCTGATGAAAAAAAAAAATGTTTATCGTTAATATCCCATTTTTTGCATATCCGTTCAACCTCTGCATTGCGGATGAAACACCGTGACGTCACAATGCGTTATCCCCCCTAAGGCTGATGATGGTCAAGCCATCAAAGCCAGACAGAAGCTGCGACTCCTGCTGACGCAAGAAGAGGGGAGAAAAAGGCCTTGCCAGTGCTGCAGGCCAATGCCACAGCCAATCAGCAGACATGTGCTCTCTCTGCACAGGTTTCCAGAATTTGCACTGTCAATCCGTATGCAGCAGGTTCAGTGTACGCAAACATGCCAGACTGGCTTCATATCATCTCTGGCACTCCGACGAGCAATTGCTCCGCTGTTTCCATGTTCGCTGTCTGCATTGCAGCCTACTACAGCACGCTGCTTTGCAGGCTGCACGCCAACGATGAATGCACCACGGCCTTGCTTTAAGGAGTCGACTATTTATAGACAGGCATACATACATTGTTTAGAGACTGTGTGTCTGATTGGTGATTCTCCTTCTTTTTGTGTGTATGCCCATCGAGGGTACGTGCCAGGCCAGGGGGTTCCATAGAGACAGAGCAATCAGAAAGTAATGGGACCAGGCCAGGGGGTTCCATAGAGACAGAGCAATCAGAAAGTAATGGGACTATTTTTGGGAAAAGCCACCTAGCGCATAGACAGAGTCAGGGGTGATTGTGATGGCTTGACATGTGACGTCAAATAAGAGGTATCTTCTCGTATATTTCTAGATTGTAAATGATGCCTTCGGTATAGACCTCTAAAAACAAGTCAGTTGGGTGGGTTCTTCGTTATATCTATTATCAATTCAAGAGAAATCTAAGACATGATTTATGCAGGCCTCAACACGCTCACAAGGACCATACAGCAGTTTGGTGCAGACTCCTAACTGTGGCGTGTGGCCAGCAGTGGCGGGACGGTGGTCAACATCACAACGGTCAGGCTATCTGACGTGTCTGCCCGCATCAGCAAGACAGAAAACTTGAAATGGAATATATTTTGAATTACTCTTCCACTGGGAAAGAGGATCTGTCAATGATGGGTCTGAGCCATCTGGATATTTATTTGGTAGGGACTGGCACAAACACCACAGAGACCTGAATGACGTCACAATAAACAGCACAGCATCCATAGAGGCCTGAATGACGTCACAATAAACAGCACAGCACCCACAGAGGCCTGAATGACGTCACAATAAACAGCACAGCATCCACAGAGACCTGAATGACGTCACAATAAACAGCATAGCACCCACGGAGGCCTGAATGACGTCACAATCAACAGCACCCACAGAGGCCTGAATGAAGTCACAATAAACAGCACCCACAGAGGCCTGAATGACGTCACAATAAACAGCACCCTCAGAGGCCTGAATGACGTCACAATAAACAGCACCTCTGAGGCCTGAATGACGTCACAATAAACAGCACCCTCAAAGGCCTGAATGACGTCACAATAAACAGCACCCTCAGAGGCCTGAATGACGTCACAATAGACAGCACCCACAGAGGCCTGAATGACGTCACAATAAACAGCAGTAGGGACTGGCACAGCACCACCCACAGAGGCCTCAATTACGTCACAATAAACAGCACCCACAGAGGCCTGAATTACGTCACAATAAACAGCACCCACAGAGGCCTGAATGACGTCACAATAAACAGCACCCTCAGAGGCCTGAATGACGTCACAATAAACAACACCCTCAGAGGCCTGAATGACGTCACAATAAACAGCACCCTCAGAAGCCTGAATGACGTCACAATAAA
>CM031626.1:25520619-25528119 GCA_018398815.1 Conus ventricosus | reverse complement strand
GGCGACTTACACAGTGTCAGAGTTCTTGGTGTTAGTGAAAGCGACTGCAAAACAACAGAAATGATTGAAACAGAGGTGTGGAGGGCGAGGATAGGGCTCTTCAACGGGACATTACGGTCAGTGAAGAGGGCAAAACGAAGAAAGATGGCGGGAGGTTAAAGGCGACAGGAGTGCGCGATATCTTGGTTGGCTTTGTTGTGTTGTGGTGCTTTGCACTGACAATAGTTTCGGCTACCAACATGACACGCGAAGCTTTCGGCCCGCACTCGGTTATCCAAGGGTTACAGAAAACGCCGAAAGGGTGCCATACGGAACTTTAAGTGCCTACGAAACATGGTGGACTGAAGGAAGTGAAAGCGGTGCAGAAGTCGAGTCGGAATGGCCAAGGTTAGGGACTCACGGTGTTGAAATAACATGGACAGAGTTAAAAATACACTATTGACCAGGCTAACCCGAAGCTGATCCCCTGTGTTGCACTCCTCCTGATGCTTAACCTCACTTATCTCTGGAAGAGGCTTGTCTTAAGTAATGACGTGGAATCGAACCCAGGACCTAGTCTTAATACCAACGTGAAGCCAGATGAAGAAACCAAGAAACTAGAACACACACTAGAAACAAAACTGACCAACATAGAAACACAAATGTCACAAATTCTCACAGCCATGAAATTACTCTCAGATGCCTTCAGCTCTCAAGCAGAAACAATCAATAGAATCGATCAGAAGCAGACTCTATGGCAGAATCACTCAACCAACTACGCAAAGATGTTTCAGACACGAAAAAAGATATACAAGCAAACAGAGATGCAGTTAAACACTTAGCTGAAAACAGCACACCACAGTGAATAGAGTTGACAGCATGGAAGATGAGCTAGACAGGCTAGAGAGCTTCTCGAGAAGGAACAATGTGAAGATCTTTGGACTGAAGAAATGCCGGATGAAAACGGAAAGAAAACTGCAAAGTCTTGGTGAAAGAACTGTTAAAGAAACATCTACCAGACGAGGATTGGGCAGAAGATGCGATCGAGAGGGCGCATAGATTAGGGAGATTCAACCCGTCAAGTCCCCAGCCAAGGCCTGTGTTAGTAAAGATGCTAAGGTGGACAGACGTTATGAAAATACTGAGGAACTCTGTGGCTAGGGAGAGGTTAAAGAAAGAAGGAATTAGATTTGCCCAGGACAGGACCAGACGACAGGCAGTGGTTCTAAAAGGACTAAGAGAAGAGGGCAGGTCAGGATACTTCGTTAGAGGCAAACCGTGCATCGCGAAGGGAATAAAATGCCACACGGACGGTACAACGGGCAGCGCGGAAGAAAGGATCAGATGACCATGATGAGATGTCCAGGAGACGAAATGTGATCGGGGATTACCGGGCACACAGTAAACAGATGGGACGAGTCGGGATGGGTAGAGATAGAGAAGGCAGTGGTGCCAGAGACTGGGACCTTGAGTGGGAGAGGAAAAGAGAGAATGAGACAAAATGAGAGAGTGAGAGAGGGATTGGAGTGAGAGAGAGAGAGAAGACGAGAAAAGAAGTGAAGCGGAAAGGAAGAAATATGGAGTGAAAGTGGAAAGAACGAAAGAAGAATGAGCAAGGATGATAGAAAACATGTGAGTGTAGATGAGCGCGAGGCAAAGAGTGAAAGCGGAAGTGATTTGGAAACCCAATTATCTTGGTAGAACTTTAACATGAAATAGGAGGGGGGTTTTCAGAAGAGGACAACGAAACGGAAGATGAGAACTCTCTGATGCAAAGAATGAAAGGATCGAGTGGAAGAAAAGATGTAGAAGAAGAAGGGAAGTATACGAGCATGATTACATCCAGAGATATGGATGGGAAAGTGCATGTGAGTGAAAAGGACAGTCAGATGGAATGAAAGAACATAGTAGCACGAAGGATGACACAAGTTTGACCTCATTAACAGACAAAAACAAAACAGATAGAAGCCACGGTCCGCACAGGTCCTCTTTCACTCGAGTGATCCCAAACAACAACAAACTGAACAACTAATCAGCATTTGGGACATACCGGGGTCAGGGTCGTATACACAGCCGGGTCGCACGACAGACAACACTGACATACTGATCGACAGCACACCTTGCTCGCGGCATGATAGTGACACTGCAGACACTCCCAATCAAAACACCAGTACTGGCCTAATATATATATGAAGGAAAAGTTCAGTAAACCTAGTGTTGACGCAAAGACAGGCCAGCTCAAAACAAAACAACAGCCTCGCGACAAACAACCCTTGACGATACTATTCAGGCGTTACACACAGAAGGTGATGAAAGCGTTAAGCCAAGCGAAGGAGAGAAAGAAAGGATAGATACTCGCACTGTAAGCAAACACTCGCTACGTTCACACACAAGCACCGCCAAAGCACAAACACACAATCAGGGGCAACCCGCGGGAACTCGACGAAGAAGGAAAGAAAGGAAAAAGAAAAGAAATGAAGAGTAGGCCGGGGCCGTTCACAGACAGAACAAACAACTGATAATGCAAAAAGTCTTTCCTTTCTTTGCTGAAATATTGAAGGTCTCTTGGGAACATTGGCAGACCCGATTTCTATGATTTTATTACTACATTTGATATCTGTTGCCTTTCTGAAACATTTACCTATAAATCTTTTGATTTTGATGTAAAATTTCAAGACTTTTTGTGCTTTCATTGTCCAGGTACAAATTTACAAAGATGGGTCGCCCCTCCGGTGGTATTATTATGATCATTAAAAAGACCATATCAGAATATGTACAATTTATTGATACCAATATGGAAAATGTGTTATGTGTAAAATTGATGAAAAATTTGTTACAGTGTGATAAAAGATATTTTGTATTTTGCTGTTTATGTACACCCTGTGGACAGTCGTTTTACTCAGATAAGGATTATTCTTGTACTCTTGATTTGATTGAACAATTTTGGTGTCACAAGTTGAGCAAGAAAATGATTTCTTATTATGCCATTGGTGGAGACCTAAATGCGTATTGGAGAATGGGGCTTAGGTCTTGTCGAGGACAATGATGTATTTGATAAAGAGCAGAATGTGTATGCACGAATATCAAAAGATTCCAACATTAATGGTTTCGGAAAAAGATTGATTGAATTTTGTACAGTCTTTAAGCTTACAACCATTAAATGGATGTGCATGAGAAATTTGATGGTGCCTTCACATTCTTCTCAGAAAGAGGAAATAGTAATATTGATTTTTTCTTATGCTCTATTGAACTGGTTGATAATGTAATGAAATGCACAGTTAAAGAAAGAGTTGAATCACATCATATGCCAATCATGATGGAAATACAGAGTACTTTACTGGTTACAAAATCAGACGAACAAAAGAAAACAAACACAAGGAAGATAAAATGGGATTCTGCCAAACAACAAGATTATATTTTTTTCTTAGAATCTGAAAGTTCTCAAATAGTCTTAGATCAAATTATGCAGGAAATAGACAATGATGTAGATAGGAGTATAGAAAATTTTAATATGCTATTAAAGGAAGCAGGGAAAAGTATGTGCAAGACAATGCTGAAAGGTATTTATAGAGGTCCAACCAAACCACCAGTGGGTGGTTTGACAATGATGTCTACTGAAGAAGAAAGAAGCTAGTCAGGCACTGAGTAAACTTACCAATATTAACAGAAATATGGACCCAGTAAAATTCAAAGGGAGAAAGGAGACTTACAGAATCAAAAGAGCTCTCTATCAAGAACTAATTAGAGAAAAAAAGAGGTTATAATAAAAAACAAATTTATGATACTTTTACACAAAATCAGAAAGATAGTCAGAAATTTTGGATCACAATAAGAAGCATTAGGAGAAAAAGAATAAAGCAACCACTTATCACAACTTTGCAATGGAAAGAACACTTTGAAGGTATACTAAATCCACAAATAAATGAGACAAATAATGACCATGAAGTACCTCGGCAAGTTATTGAAGAAGAAATTTTTGTTCAAGATTTAGACGTAGAGATATCTGATAATGAAATAAGTTCAGCTATAAGAAAATTGAAATCGGGTAAAGCATCAGGATTAGACGAAATTCCGCCAGAATTTCTTGAAAACATAAGATAATTCCATTTTTAGCAAAATTATTCAATAACTTGTTCCAAGTCGGTTACTTCCCTTTAGAATGGTCCCGAGCAGTTATAGTTCCATTACACAAGAAAGGCAACAAGCAGAACCCAGAAAATTACAGAGGAATATCACTATTATGCTATTAAGCAAAATTTTCACAGCAATATTAAATAACAGACTTTACAATTGGGCCGAAGAGGAAAACAAAATAAGCAGAGAACAAGCAGGATTTAGGAAAGGTTTCTCTACGATATATCATATTTTTACATTAATAACTATGATAAGTAACTGCTTATATGGTAGGCGCAGGAGTAAACTATACATAGCATTCATCGATTACCAAAAAGCTTTCGATACTGTCAAAAGAGACAAACTGTGGAGAATTCTAAGTAAACATAAAATATCAACAAAAATGCTTAACATGCTGAAAGGTATTTATAGAACGTGCAAGCATGCGTAAGACACGGTGCGATCTTAACAGAATTCTTTGAGTGCCCGGTTGGAGTGAAACAAGGTTGCTTACTGTCACCTCTGATTTTCTCTTTACTAATAACGGAAGTAGCGAATAATGTTACAACGAAAGGAAGACAGGGATAACCAATTTATACCTGGAACAGAGGAAATCTTTACCTTATTATTTGCAGATGACATAGCCCTAATTTCCTTAACTCCAGCCGGTCTACAAAATCAGATAAGAAATTTACAAGAAGCTTCAGATTCTTTATGTTTAACGTTAACCTACACAAAACTAAAATAATGGTCTTCAGAAAATGTGGTTTACTTAGCAAAACAGAAAAATGGTATTACAAAGGTCAAGAAATTGAAGTAGTGAATAGTTACAAATATGTAGGCTTCACCCTGACAACTAAACTTTCTGTAGACATTTCACTTTCGAATATGCGGGAAGAGCGAAAGGCAAGATTATAGAAATAATGAAAAAAATGTACAGTTTAGGACACTTGGATTTAGCTATATATTTCAAATTGTTTGACACACAAGTTAAGCCCTTACTTTTGTATTCAGCAGAAGCATGGGGATTAATCAGCTACAAAGCCATCGAAAATATTCATTTATTTGCATGTAAGAAATATTTAGGAGTAGGAAAGAAAACACCAAATAATATAGTTTATGGGGAGTTGGAAGATACCCAATAAGTATTGATAGCACAATAAGAGCAATTCGATATTGGTTTCAGACTTATTAAAATGTCACCTGACAGAATACCAAAACAAGCATATGAAAGAGAGAAGACAGAAATAACAAACCTCAGAACTGGGCTTTAGAGATAAAACGTTGTCTAGATATGTATGGCTTTTCTGAAGTTTGGACGAATGAAGGAGTAGGTGATGAACATAGGTTCATTTTATACTAAAACAAAGAATAATAGACTGCTACAAACAGAACTGGCACGATAAGTTAGAGAATAGCGAACGCTTTTCAACGTATCTTTCCTTTGAAACTCTACATCAAACCGAGGAATACTAAGTGTAATTACTATAGCCAAGTTCAGAAAAGCGCTAACTAGACTACGTCTGGGGACAAATGATTTGCATGTAAACAAGAAATATATAGACAATTTAGCGATTACAACATGCCCCTTTTGCCCAGTAGTAGAAACTGAATTACACTTGTTAACAGCTTGTCCTTGTTATAGGAAACTGAGAGATAAATACATTTACAAACATTTTAGAAATATCAATACAATCACATTACAAAGCCTGGTAGAAAATGATAATGCTGAAGTTACACGGGGCGTTGTTATGTATGTGTTCTATGCGTTAAAACAGAGAGAATCTCAGCCATAGTAACAGTGTCATAATAATTGCTAATGATGATCAAGACACACATTATTAACCTTTTGGTAGTCGCACTAATCCGTGGTCCACATAAATTTTAGTAAGTCCATCAGTATGTGCTTGTATTCTAACAGTAATACTGAGCAAAGAATGGCAAATGGAACATGTTTGTATTAGGATTGGTGCCTTTCATACTGAGAAAGTTGCCTTCATATTGAGGCTGGTCACAAATTGTTACATGATAATTAGTCTTGGCCAGCCTTGTATATGTGGGACTTGATTGTTAGGCAAAATAGACATTGTGTTGACTGAAATAAAAATGTTAGTTACTGTTCTGTTGAATTTGAATAATTGCAAGTTGGTTTTGTACGTGATATGTTCCAGCAAAGATGCACGTATGCCTTAAAATGGTTTAATTGTAGGGTAGGTTGTGTCATCATATATAGATATGTTGGGTCGACCGACCCCTACTATCCCTGTACTATTTTGTAAATAATTAATGATTGGTCATTTTAATTTTCAGAATGTGTACCCAGATGAGTAGTAAATTTGGGGAAAATGTTTCATGAACCATGTATGTAATTCAACCTACCAGTCAAACTATAAATTTCACATTGCGTGACATATGTGAGCGCGTATATATATGGATATAATACAGATTTCGATTTGAATATAGATTTTAATTTTGATGCGACATAGACACTGATTGTGAATTGTCCTGGTTTTCGACTTGAGATAGTCATCAACTTATACATTTTGAGGTGTCCATGAAATATGAAGATTAACTAGGGTGATAATTGATAGTAAACTTAAAGGCGAGTTAACTGGATACAATTTGGAATTCTATCTCGGGTCTTTTGATTTGTGGCTTATGCACTTCTTAATGATAATTGTTGATTCTAATTTGATTTGATCTAATTTGTTGACTGTGGATTAAATTCTGATTGGAATTTAATTTTGATTGGACCTAGTGGGATACTAAATGTTTTTTTCTCTTAGAAACAAATAAGGTACATAGATAATGGACTAGTCAAGTAACTGCTTTGTTGATAAATGTCGATTCAACTTGTTTTGATCTGATCCATGTTGATGATGTGACCTGATTAATTCAGATTTGATTTTTTTGTTGTGTTGTTTTTTTCGATTTCTGAACAACGTTGCGTGACTCATGTGAACGGGCCGTAGGCCTCACATTAAAAGGCGCGGCATTAGTGCGCGTCAAGAGTCAAGAGTCAGAGTCTCTCTCTCTCTCTCTCTTTCTCTCTCCTTTTCTCTCACTCTCCCTCTTTACCCCCTCTTCTCTCTCCCCCCTCTCCCCCGTCCTCTTTCGTCTCTCTCTCCTCTCTCCCTCTTCCGTCTTTCTCTCCTCCCACCCTCTGCCCCCCTCCCCCCTCTCTCTGTCTCTGTCTCTGTCTGTCTGTATCTCTCTCTCTCTCTCTCTCTCTCTCTCTCTCTCTCTCTCTCTCTCTCTCTCTCTCTCTCTCTCTTAGAGGGCTGGATGTTATAAAAAATATTCATAAATTGAACAGTAAAAACCACCAACACCCAATAAGCATATTGCAAATTTTCGGTTTTATTGGTAAAACCTTTGTCAAGCATAAAAAACCAAGGGCCCACTAAA
>CM031626.1:25515619-25518119 GCA_018398815.1 Conus ventricosus | reverse complement strand
TCATCTACTCAATGACTGGGTTGTTTAATCTTTCTTTTTGTCTATGATCTGTCTATTACATTTTCTTTTCATCTACTCAGTGACTGGGTTGTTTACTCTTTCTTTTTGTCTACTCAGTGACCTGTCTGTTTAAACTTTCTTTTCATCTACTCAGTGACTGGGTTGTTTAATCTTTCTTTTTGTCTACTCAATGACCTGTCTGTTTAAAGTGTCTGTTCATCTACTCTGTGACTGGGTTGTTTAATCTTTCTTTTTGTCTATGATCTGTCTGTTAAATTTTCTTTTCATCTACCCATTGACTGGGTTGTTTAATCTTTCTTTTTGTCTATGATCTGTCTGTTAAATTTCCTTTTCATCTACTCAGTGACTGGGTTGTTTAATCTTTCTTTTTGTCTATGATCTGTCTGTTAAATTTCCTTTTCATCTACTCAGTGACTGGGTTGTTTAATCTTTCGTTTTGTCTACTCAATGACCGGTCTGTTTAAACTCTCTTTTCATCTGCCTCTTACATGAAGTAAGAATCGGGTTTCAAGTTTCCCCCTTCTCTCAACTTCAGTACGACTGGTTCTGATCAATAGCTCATTTCCTCCCTGCTGAATAGGTGGTGAGTGGGGAAAGGTGACGTGGTGTGTGTAGATCGAATTGCTGGATAATCGGATGTTGGGGTGGGGATGGGGATGGGGGGTGGTGGAGGAGGTAGAATCTGTTGACTGCACAAATCCAACATTACGTTGATTATCAAATATTTTTAGGAATATCAGAATCGATAAAGTCTGGGAAAAAAACCAGAACAATATATATATATATATATATATATATATATATATATATATATATATATATATATATATATATATATATATATGTATATATATATATATATATATAATTTATGTATATATGTATGTTGTGTGTGTGTGTGTGTGTGTGTGTGTGTACACAACAGCCTTTTCATGTCTCAGAGTTGTATTTTCAACACATTTTCGCTGTTAAAAGCTTCCTCAGGCCACGGTACAGGGTACAAGGTGATGAAGCTTTTAACCGCGACAATGTGTTGAAAATACAAGGCTGAGACATGAAAAGACTGTTGTTTTATTTTTGTATTTTAACGTCTCCGGTTTTTACTTCAGTTTGTTCTACAAAGTGTTGAGCCCAGGATAACAAGACAGCATTTTTTTAACAATATATATATATATATATATATATATATATATAAATATATATATATATATAATATATATACCAGTTTAAAATAGGATTTTAAAAAGGAAGAATTAAAAACCTACAAATTTGTTTCAAGCTAAAACGCTCTCATCAGGATAAACAACCTGGGCACGCCACCGGTGTTATATATTGTGGTGTGTGGGCGTGTGAGCTCTGTGCGTGTGGCACGTGGCCTGCCGGTTTTTTCTTTTTTGGGGCGCGTTCAGGGGGGACGTGCCACGGAATGGTGCATTGACAAAGATTTCCATTTATGCCTGCAATTGTTTATCATTTCTACTTTAGAGTTCAGGGATGCTAGGTGGGGTTTACATAATATCAGCCACTTTTCTGTAGTACATAAGTTGCATTTTTTAGAAATGTTGTTGTATGGTGTTGCTCCCTACATGGTCGAGCACTTTTAATGTTCTGAGTGGCTTTTTAAATCTGATTATATATATATATATATATATATATATATATATATATATATATATATATATAATATATGTGTGTGTGTGTGTGTGTGTGTGTGTGTGTGTGTGTGTGTGTGTGTGTGTTGAACAACAATTTGTTCATGTGAGAAAACAAGGTCAGAGTAAAAATTCACCCATCATTGCAGTAATGACGTGACAAATATTCGAAAAGAAAAAGAAAAAGAAAAAAAAAAAAAGAAAAAGGGATGGGGGACGGGGAGGGGTAAGAAAGAAAATGGATATGAAAAATCAGGAAATAGGTTACGAATATGAAACCCTTCACGAGCAGCATATGGAGACCATTGTAATCCATTCTGAAGAATTAACAGTTCAGTCGACACATTCGAGGCAGCAATGCACACACCCAATCTTTACCAAGAAAGTGCCGACTAAATTTGAAATGGTGACGGCAATGGCCTAAATATGTGGAGAAGTTATGACTTCCCAGGGGAATACAGGAAGCAAGCAGTTGAAGCTGTCATTCCCGTGGGAATGCCCTGAGCATGAACGGAAGGCCAAAGTAGAAACTGTATTTGTTAAGAATAAAAACACACGCTAGATACCAGCCGCCGTGGCGAAGTGGTTAGCGTCGCAGACTCCCGGCTGGGAGGTCGCGGGTTCGATTCCCATCAGAGTCATGTGGGATTGTTCTGCCCCCTGACTCCTACGCAGAGTTGAGTTTGCTGCGGACTCAGTTGGGAAGACTGGGACCCACACAGTCGAGTTTCATCCACTTAATGGATGCGTTTCTGGGAGTGTTGCTCAAATTTCCTGACCAACATTGCAGGTGTCTGTATCTCTCGGGCCTGGTTGACGCCGAGATA
>CM031626.1:25495619-25498119 GCA_018398815.1 Conus ventricosus | reverse complement strand
TATATACATGTTGGAATGCAAATTTTAACAAAAGGTAAAAAAAAAAAAAATTAACACTCATATCTAAGCTAACCACAAACGGCATCAATGTCTTACCACCCAGTGCTAGTTGGGGGGGGGGGGGGGGGGGGGGGGGGGGGGGGGGGGGGGGGGGGGGGGAAGAAATAACAGACACCTTGAATCTTTATTCAAGACATGTGGCTCAGGAAATGACGGTCCTCACAGACCTACAATGTCTTAATCCTGTGTGCAATGGTTCGTTCTTCAGTAAGGAGAATCTGTCTTCATCTGTTCTTCACTAAGACGAAGAGACCAAGGACATTATCTTCCCACTAGTCCGGAAAGAGTAAACGGTTATGACAACGCTGAGGGACACCAGAGGCTGGAGATCTCGGACTCTTCTTTCTCCATCAGTGTCATAGTACTTACACTGTTGAAATACATGAATCTTTTTTTTTTCTATCAGGAATTTTTGTTTTTTTCTTCACACAAGTTATCCAACAATTCTTTTCTTTTAGGGAAAACAAATCATTCATTTACTTTTATTGGTGGCGGTGGTAGTGGTGCGGGGGCAGGGGGGGGGGAATAATTTTTCTGTTGATTTAGAACACACACACACACACGTACACACGCACGCACGCACGCACGCACACACGCGCGCGCACGCACACACACACACACACACACACACACACACACACACACACACACACACACACACACACACACACACACACACACTCACATATGACCAAACAATGCCCACATTGAAAAAGATTATTTCTCGCATATAAAATGTTCATCATAACTCGCAAGCTGTGAAGAACAATTTCGAGCACACTTTTAAAAAAATCCCTCGCATACTCTCAAATATGAGACTTCGCGTGCATTTATTTCGTTGCTTTAAATGAGCTCAGGTGCGGTATTACATGTCCGAATAAACCTGAGAACCAGTGCAGGTGTAGATTAAAGGTAAAATTCATCACTGTTACAGAGTTGTAGACTGGGCGTATGGATGGTATCCTCTTTGTGGTGTCCACTTTCCATCTGAACAAACTAGCAGCATATTTCAATCTTTCAACCTGAAACTTTGAATCAAATTCACAAAAACATGGAAGTTGTAAGGTTTCCACTCTATGGGTAACTCTACACTACAGAAGGCACAACATCACGAAAATCATCTTCATGACAGCCTACTGGGGGGTTTATATATCTGACGATCTCTCGCTCTTTCTGGCTCTCTCTCTCTCTCTCTCCTCTCTCTCTCTCTCTCTCTCTCTCTGTCTCTCTGTCTGTCTATGTGTTTCTGTCTCTGTCTGTCTGTCTGTCTGTCTGTCTGTCTGTCTCTCTGTCTCTTTGTCTCTCTGTCTGTCTGTCTGTCTGTCTGTCTCTCTCTCTTTCTCTCTCTCTCTCTCCATTTCTCTCTCTCTCTCTCTCTCTCTCTCTCTCTCTCTCTCTCTCTCTCTCTCTCTCTCTCTCTCTCATGAACACATTCCTATTGTTTCACATTGTAATGCTCCGTCCCTCCCCCCCCCCCCCCCCTCTCTCTCTCTCTCTCTCTCTCTCCTCTCTCTCTCTCTCTCTCTCTCTCTCTCTCTCTCTCTCTCTCTCCTCTCTCTCTCTCTCTCTGTCTCTTGTGTCTGTCTGTCTCTCTCTCGTGAACACATTCCTTTTGTTTGACATTTGTCGGAGCCGGAATAGCTCAGTTGGTAGAGCGCCTGACTCGTAATCTTGGTGATCCTGGGGTTGCGGGTTCGAACCTCCACCGGGGCGTTTCGGTACAGGGGATTTTTCCCTCGGAGTTAACATTGGTTCTGACTCCATTTCCCTTACAGTCCTTCGAATGAGACTATAAACCGAGGTTCCGTGTGTGAACGCATGCATAACATCTTGCACACACGTAAACTCCCATCACCAACTTTCGGAAGAGTAGGCCAGTTTGGCCGTTGGTATGGATGACACGTTACACATAGCATGCACCCTGCGTGAGAAATGGAAAGAATGAATGAAGTAAGGAAAATGAGTGATCGATATTGAGCGATACTGACTGGATGACACGGGAAACGACTGAATGAAGCGCCAGCTGGCAGCTCTTCAGTCGGCACTACCCAGGTAGGCAGCCCGTTGTGTAAAACGAGTGTTGATTGTAAAGCGCTTAGAGCTTGGCCTCTAGCCGAGAATAGGCGCTATATAAGTATTCATTATTATTATTAATTATTATTATTATTATTATTATTATTATTATTATTATTGTAATGCGCGCTCTCTCTCTCTCTCTCTTCTCTCTCTCTCTCTCTCTCTCATGAACACATTCCTATTGTTTCACGTTCTAATTGTATATGGTCAACTGTAGCAGCAGCCTTGAACTCTACACGGAGTCGAATGTACAAGTGTGTTTCATGAAGGAGTTGGTGCCATGGTCTAGTTACAGCACTGGTTGTTCAGCCACCTCTCTCTCTGTCTGTCTCTCTCTCTGTCTCTGTCTCTCTCTGTCTCTGTC
>CM031626.1:25483119-25488119 GCA_018398815.1 Conus ventricosus | reverse complement strand
TGTGTTGTGTGTGTGTGTGTGTGTGTGTGTGTGGTGTGTGTGTGTGTGTGTATGCACGCGCGCGAATGCTCCTGTCTGTCTGTCTGTCTGTCTGTCTGTCTGTCTGTCTGTCTGTCTTTCTCAATGTCTCTGTCTCTATCTCTGTCACTGTCTGTGTGTGTGTGTGGTGTGTGGTGTGTGGTGTGTGTGTGTGTGTGGCGCGTGCGTGCGTGCGTGCGTGCGTGCTGCGTGCGTGCGTGGTGTGTGTGTGTGTGTGTATGTGTGTGTGTGGTGTCGTGTGTGTGTTGATATGTGTGTAGTTGTATACCTGAATGTGTGTGTGTGTGTGTGTGTGTGGTGTGTGTGTGTGTGTGTGGTGTGAGTGTTTGTGTGTGGTGTGTGTGTGTGTGTGTGTGTGTGTGTGTGTGTGTGTGTGTGTGTGTGTGTTCGTTCGTTCTTCAATTTAACGTCTATCACATAAAGTGATTTTAGACAGAGTTAGGGAAATACCGTGTGTATGCATGCGTGCGTGCGTGCGTGCGTGCGTGTGCAGTGTGTGTGTGTGTGTGGTGTGTGTGTGTGTGTGTGTGTGTGTGTGTGTGTGTGTGTGTGTGGTGTGCGTAGTGGTGTGTTGATGGACCGATAAGAGATATGTTACGAACAATTAGCTATACATAGTGATTCATACTAAAATTCTTTACAATTAACAATAGCCCAAAGCAAGTATTAAAACATAAAGGAGTACAGGATATCTGGTATAACCAAAATGTTTAAGCGCTCATATCTGTAGGAACACTTGTTACAAAAAAGAGCCCATTGGACTAATCATCAAGGAATTAACAAAAGAAACAAGACCTGGTAAGTTCTTGAAAAATACACGTGCCATCAAGTTGCAGGAAGTCAGGATTTTCATTTTTGAAATATGCGCAGTGGAAAAGAAGATGCTGGGTTGTGAAACTTTCGACTGCTCCGCAGATGCAATTTAAATTTTTGCGAAATTTTGTTCGGAAAGCGTTTAGCTTAAGCCTGTAAAACAGGGATTCAAGTTTTCGACTATTCTTTTCAAGTACGTTTATGTTGGCCAATTGATAGGTAATCTTTCCACTTTTAAACGCATTGCTAGAAGAAAAAGTAGCTGACTGGGATTTGTCACAGCAGAGCAATTTGGAGTGAGGTAGATGCATTTTAATGAGAACCAAGTTTTTGTTAGGCTTCATAAACCTTTCAGTACACGTCTTTTTTAAAGGACCATATCCTTCGTATAAACACAGAGGAATGTTGATTTCTATGGATTCATCGGACTTTTGTGCTCCTTTTCTTGCAGCCCGGTCAGCCCACTCATTACAGAAATCCCACAGTGAGACGGAATCCAGCAAAATCACTGTTGTACCTCTTGATATAAGAATACTGACAATATGTTTTATTTCTAAGATCACCTCACCTCGATTTTTTACAGCAATAGATTCAAGGCCTTGTAGGACAGATTTAAGTCCACACAGAAAAGTGTATTGTAGATAGTAAGTGGAGTATCAACAGAAAGTTAAGCGCCATTAGGATTGCCACCAGTTCAGCGTGAAGATAGAATATCCCTTCCCGAGATGAAAAGATTTTTCAACTTTAAGGGTAGGAAAAACAAAACCACTTCCAGCTTTTTCATTTAAAGTGATCCATCAGTGAAAACTTTCAGGTGTGTGAATAATTACTATCGATATGAGATTTGGCAAGAGAGGACAATATATTATTGTTAACATTCTTTTGTAAATCAGTATATTTATAATCAAAACATGCAGTGTGCAATTCCCAATTTGGAATCGGGGATACAGGAAAACGATCAGCATATTCTTGGGATCAATCTCAGCGTCTTTCAACAATTTTGAGGAATATGTCATTATAGTTGTATTAGATTTAATAGATCTAGCTCGCTTCGGGAAATGGAAATCTGATCGTAAAGCTAATTCATCTTTGCTGAGGTCTGAACAGCTGAGCTACGTAGGATGAATTTAGCACAGGCCAAGTTTCTATAGTCGTCAAGGGGCCAGAACCCGGCTTCGTAATACGTTCCTAATGCACTGGCATGAAATGGGACACCTAGTGCGAGTCTAAATGCCTTGCAGTCTATGCTTTGCAACTTTTAAGTAAGTAGTTTGGTACACTGAAGAAAACTTCTTGTGCGTATGATAATTTTGATCTTACGAGAGATGTCGAAAGGAGTACTAAAGTTTGTGTATCTGCGCCCCAATTTTGTTTACTGATTACTTTAAGAAGATTAAGAGATTTGCTGGCTTCGTTGATAACATATTCAATATGATTGTTCCAAGTTAGTTTAGGGGTAATATTTACTCCTAAAAATTTTATCTCGGTGACATAATTCAATACATTGTTATCTACTTAAAAGTAGGAATATTGCAAATACTTCCACCAGCATCAAATAACATCATGTGGTTTTTCTGCCGATAAACTAAGGCCGTTTTCAAACATGATATTGCTATATTATCTAGGTCACGCTGATATGTTTTTTTTAATGAAATTGAAAGATCTGACTGAAGTTTTCTTCTTTAAAGTTACGTTCATCCATATGCAAATATCGTCAGCATATTGCACCAAGGAGTAGTTTTTTAGATAGATGCTTTGGGAGATCGCATATCAGAATATTAAAAAGTAGCGGAGCGATGACTGATCCCTGAGGAATGCCCATTTGCAAATATCTCTTGCTGGAATAACATTTTGTATCTTGTTTCTATACTTCTATTGGCCAGAAATGCTTTGTATAGTTATATACATGACCAGAAAGACCAATGGTTTTCAGTTTAATAAAAGTCTATCATGCCAAACATGATCATACGCTTTCTGACATCAAGAAAGTGGCGAGGACATTTTTTCTTCGTGCAAATTGTTGTTTTACATGATGTCGTCAATTTTACCAGATGGTCTATTGTTGATCTGCCTTTTCTAAAGCCTGCTTGTGTAGCCAGAATTATACCACGTTTCTCACAGTGATATACAAGCCTACTTAAAACAATTCTTTCCATTAACTTACACGTGTGAGAGGTGAGAGCAATCGGACGGTAACTATTTATGTTGGATCTTGGTTTGCCCTGCTTTAAGATCGGTACGACTACAGATTCTTTCCAAACAGAAGGGATACTTCCATCTTGCCAGCATTTTGTTATGATGTTATGAAAGAAACGATACAAAATTATCTGGCAGTGTTTTAACATCTCATTCGAAAGTGCTCCAGACCAACTGATGTTTTTTGTTGGTAATAAATTATTATTGCATTTTTTAATTCCTGTAGAGTGATATCCGCGTTTAGATATGGTCATTTTTTTCTTCTGGATCACAATATATATCGTTATCCTTTGAGTTTTCCTCATAGCTTTGCATTTATCAGTAAGGCTATTGTGGAACTATTCTTTGCAATAGATCTGCGACGCTTCGGCTTTTTGAGCAGCAGTTGGAAATTGCTCATTTCTAAAGTAACTGGATAAGTTGGAAGATTCACTCCCTGTTTCATATCATGGACCTTTGTCCAAACTTTTTTAACGTCGTGATGATCAGAGACTTCGGTGAGACAAAAGGACGACCAGTGGTCCCGTTTAGCTTTTTCAATGACTCGCTACTCATATTCTTGGCCCGTTTCATAGTGACGTTGTTTTTCGGCTTGTCTTTAACATATTCTTTGTATTTCAGTTTCTTTTCATCAACAGCACGTTTAGCAGGATTCCGTCCACCACACATTTCCGCTATGAACTGATCTTCTTTTGTGGTTAGTTTTTGGAATGGATTTGGTTGCAGCGCACAAGACCGATTCAGAAAAATGTGCGTACATAGTTTCAACAATCCTGGTTTTCAAGAGTTGTTACATTGAAAGACATTAAAATAGATTTGAATTTCTCCCAGTCAGCTCGTTGTAATTATATTTGTTGGAATTTTATCAACTGTGTTGTCTTGTGCAGCTGTGAAACCTCTGAGGGATATGGTAATAGGGAGGTGGTCACTTCCCCAGTGTCTTTATCAACCTGCCAGGAACAGCTAAGAGCTAAAGATGGGGAGATGAAAGAAAGATCAATTGCTGAGGGTCTATGGTTAGGAACATCTGGCAGTCTAGTGACACGCCATCATTTAGAAGGTACAGGCCAGAATCAAGAATATTTTCTACCAGGCGATTTGAGCTAACTTTAGAGCAACACCTGTCCAGAAGGGAGCATGTTCGTTGAAATCGCCGGCGATCAACCACTTCTGATTTTGCACGTCTATAGTACGTAACCAGTCAGTGTTACAGTCAAATACTCCTTTTGGGAGGTATATGGAAACTATGTTTAGTGTTAACGACTTATCTAATCTTACACACACTGCGCATGAGTGAATATTTGCAGCATTTTCTGGAACCGGCGATGTTAAGGGCGGTAAGACAGATGTTCATGTATGTAGATGGCTGTAGACACTTTTTCGCCTTTAGCAGTCTGTTGACACACTGGGGGATAGAAAAAGTTTGCCAGTCGTGGTAGTTTATTCTAGACACATTTAGTGATTGCAGAATTAAAACGGAGAATGAATTATCTGCAATGTACTCTTGAAGGTGGGAGATGTTAGTTGCCACCGAGCGACAATTCCACTGCAATATGTCTATTTTGGGCTCTTTAGCCATAAACGTCAAAACAGTAACAAAAATTACTAATGCTTTTAGGAAAGAAAAAAAAATGAATGCAAATGGTGGAAACGAAACATTCAACTAGTGAAGTCCGCAAAGTCATGTACTTAAGTGGGAGAAATCAGTTTAACGGGTACAAAAAGATGTAACAAAGATGACGATGTTAAATGCAATCAAGCATTGACCACAGTGACAGAAAGACAGTCATGGAAACCAGCGGAAGAAGTACCGCCGTGGCGGTGGCACCGGAGCCATGTAGCTGTAGTGGTGCCGATACTGTCGCCGTGGACGGGTCCATCGTCCCTGTAGGGTCTGCTGGGGACAGGTCGTGCAGGTCGTCTTGGTTTGGACCAAAACAGGTGGTGAAGAT
>CM031626.1:25470619-25478119 GCA_018398815.1 Conus ventricosus | reverse complement strand
AAAGTAGGAATAGTTGAGTAGTATGGAGAGGGGTGGGGGGGGGGGGGTGAAACGGAGGGGGCAGGGGGGTGGAGAAAAAAAATGTATTCAAGTGTTGTGGATGAAGAGAACAAATCAAAAAGTTCATTGTAAAACTAATGGGTGGATTTGGAGAGGGAGTTGCAGTTTTCTGTTACAGTTGTAATCTTTCTGGACAAGAAAGCTGATTCTATGGCAATGCAGTTGTAGAAGTAGTTACTGCTTACTTATATTTAAGAATGAGATATACAACCAGACTGAGATCAACAAATGCTTGAGACGCATCAGGACAAAAAGAAAAGAAAGGCATTGCTCAGATCACTGCGAAACCTAAATCATTTTGAAGATTATTTCTTTTCCAAAATGCTTGCTAGTCGTATAACACTAATACTCTCATACGTCGCTAAAATGCGTGGTAAACTGAACAATAAGCAAGTAGGAAAGTACACTGTTTTACCATGAAGCATTTTCTGAATATTCCCGTTTATGCGTTCATCCATCCAACAAAGTATAAGGTAAGACTGCTAGGTTCCCTTTATTTATTAGTTTACACGTTAAAGACATAAGATAAACCGTTTGAGATTCTTCAAACCAGACTTTGTAGATAGGCACATGAAATAATGTTCGAGCAAATAGGACATGGCACAGAAAAACGGGCAAATCGTGTGAAAATAGTTTGATCAGAGAATGGGTTTGGTATTGTGTGGCTGTCCCAGGGAGCATAGCACGAAAGGAGTTTTAATTTACAATTTAATATGTATTTTACACACACACACACACACACACACACACGCGCGCGCGCGCGCGCGCGCGCGCACACACACACGCACGCAGGCACGCACACACACGTACACACACGCACAAGCACAGAGAGAGAGAGAGAGAGAGAGAAGAGCGGGAGAGAGAGAATTAGCACGCCAACGCGGAAAACAGAGAAGAAGACTACACGTTTTATCCTGTGAAAACATTTTTTCAAATGCAATTCAATGATCACAAGTAAAAGCATAGGATAAAGTTTCGCAAAATTTACATTTATAACCTTATGCTTTAATGCATCCTATTCACGATGAAAAGCATTTTTGTTTTAGTTTGAGCGAAAGCCTTTCGAAGATATATGACCATAGTTGGCGCTTTCAGATCTCAAGATAGCTTTGAAAACTATCTCTGACATTCTGTCATCAGAAGATGTAGTGATCATCGAGTCTGCTGCAAAATTCATCTCAGTGGCGCTGAAAGTTAGACACACGCAACAAAAAAAAGACAAATGTGTGAGTTATTTTGGTAGGGAAGACTTGTCATGAGACCTTTCTGGCAATGACAGTACGATTTCAAAAACGTCAGTAACTCCTCTCTCTCTCTCGCCTCTCTCTCTCTCTCTCTCTCTCTCTCTCTCTCTCTCTCTCTCTCTCTCTCTCTCTCTCTCTCTCTCTCTCTCTCTCTCTCTGCTTTTTTTTTTTTTTTTACCCAATACTTCAGCAAAGTTTGTAAGATACTACGTGGGAGGCAAAGGAATAGAATGATGTTTTGGCTCTGTACCCTCATGTTTGTTTGTTTACTTTTTTATTTGTTTCATTTTCCCTCAATGCTTACTTGTTGTTAATCATTAACACCTTCACCAAGAAGATTCTTTTTTCTAACCTGTGTCTGTTTCGTTGTTTACTTATTTGTCTGTAACGTAGTATAAACACCCGAGAACTTTTTTTTTAACCCTGTTTTCGTCCAGAGACCGTGGGTGGCTCAGGGATGATGATGTTGTCTGAATCTCTCTTTATTTTCACAATATGTTTAACCTGCTTTATTAGAAAAATGTACCAACGTTTGCACAGGGTTGATGTAACCGATGACGTCAATTGGTTCTTGTCATTTTAAAACAGTATTATTTGTCGTGGTTCGTGTGCGTCTGTGTACGTTTTGATGCGAACACTGGTGAAGGATCTGTGCTGGGGTCTGCGTTTTGCTTTATGTCCATCTGTTTGTTATGGAGTTTTTGTTTTTGTTTGTTTGGATCTATGGAAGGTTGGTGAAATGGGAAAGGGACGCGTGAGGCGGGGAAGGGGAAGGGGTGGTTTGAGCTGGGGAGGAAGGGTGGTTGGATGAAAAACAAACAAACAACAAGATCAACAACATCATCAACAGCAGTGTGTGTGTGTGTGTGTGTGTGTTTGTGTGTGTGTGTGTGTGTGTGTGTGTGTGTGTGTGTGTGTGTGTGTGTGTGTGTGTGTGTGTGTGTGTGTGTGTGTGTGTGTGTGTGTGTGTGTGTGTGTGTGTATGTGTGTGTGTGTGTGTGTGTGTGTGTGTGTGTGTGTGTGTGTGTGTGTGTGTGTGTGTTAATCAACCATTATAGATTTGTCTAGCCTTGTCTCTCTCATAACAAGATGATCACACAATATGGATACATTCATTTCAGAAGTGTTTGTCTTTTACTTACCGACATGGGAGTTGTTGTGCGTCGTCTACTCCCGTTGTTGTTGTTGTTGTTGTTGTTGTTGTTGTTGTTGTTGTTGTTGTTGTTGTTGATGTGTTGTTGTTGTTGTTGTTGTTGTTGTTCTTCTTCTTCTTCTTCTTCTTCTTCTTCTTCTTCTTCTTCTTCTTCTTCTTCTTCTTCTTCTTCTCCTCCTCCTCCTCCTCCCTCTTCTTTTTCTTCTTCTTCTTCTTCTTCTTCTTCTTCTTCTTCTTCTTCTTCTTCTTCTTCTTCTTCTTCTTCGTCTTCTTCTTTTTCATGAGTTTGTTTGTTTGTTTGTTTCATTTATGGTCCATTCTCCTTTCTTCACTCAGGAAACACGTTTACCTTTTTTTTAAGCAATGGGTATATAACATGTCAGCTTTTTTTGGTGGTGGTAGTGGTGGTGGTGGTGTGGTGCTGTTGTTGTCAATTGGCAGTTTTGTGGTAAGTGTACACATTGACCACAGTGGACTCTATCTGTCTGGACGGCAGTGTCTGTTTGCCAACATGGCTTTTAAACACTTTTTTTTTATCATTGAAATAGCTGACGACGTCGTCAGCACAGCTTTATTCTACCTGCCTTTACAAATGTCAGCAGTTTCGCTGCCACGTTACAGATTAGACCGTTTTGTTGGTTGTTTCTTTTTTTTCCAGGTGGGATCGTTTCTCTTCTTGGAGGCGACTCCACTTAACCCGTTCGATGCCTAACTTGACGAGATAACTCGACGGCAAGGGCGTGTACTCTTCGCTGCCATGGCCGTCGAGTATACTCGTCATGGGGAAGTCCGGAATATTCCTCGTTATATTTATACTGCTTACAACAAAACAGGGGATATATTCAGAGAGGTGAAGTCTTTAGATTCTTTTGATAGCTGGTAATCTCGTTTTCGTCTGTGAGAAAGTCAGTAGAATATTTTGAAAATATATACCCGTTTTAGGGGGACAGATAAGATTTAACTTTTAAGCTTAATTCCTAGGCAGAGAAAGGGGTTAAAAGACGGCATGGGCTCAGTTGGTTATATTGATAAGACTAAGCTAAACCAAGCTTTTTTTAATTCCTTTTTTTCCTTTTTTTTTTTCATTTTCAATTGCATGTCTTTCTTGGCTAGTAGGTCAGTTCTTGCTTTCTTTGTCTGTCTCTCTCTCTCTCTCCTTTTTTTTTTTAATCCGTACCTTTTTCTCTTCAGGGGCATTTACAAAATTGAGGTGACACCGATAAAATCCCCCCCCCTCCCCCTGTGTGGTCGTTCGGGCTATGTTGGTGAGATTGAAACTATTCAATGGTGTTTGGATTCTTTTTCTTCTTCTTACCGTGTGTACATGCCAACATCATTGTTAGGCTGGCCTTCTAGGGATGGATACATTGATTAAGTATTTTCACGTGTTTTGATGGATTGTTTTCTACATACTTTGTTCTTTGTTGTTAATGTTCCGGTATCGATGGGTTTATTAGTATAGTAGTATCTATTGCTTACAGGTGAGCGAGGTTAGAGGCTTTCTTTCGGGAGAGCGAGTGTTGACATCGACCTAGGGAGGACGCATTTTTTAAAAAAAAGTTTTTTGTTGACGATTTCTATATCCGGAAATATTGTTACAATTGAAAAGTCAAAAAAAAAAAAAACACCCTCTTCTCACCATGGTTAACTTCTTCTTCTTCTTCTTCTTCTTCTTCTTCTTCTTCTTCTTCTTCTTCTTCTTCTTCATCTTCATCTTCTTCTTGTTCTTCTTGTTCTTGTTCTTGTTGTTCTTGTTGTTCTTGTTCTTGTTCTTGTTTTCTTCTTCTTCTTCTTCTTCTTCTTCTTCTTCTTCTTCTTTGGTTCTGTGCTTCTTTCTTTCTTTCTTTCTTGTTATTCCTTCTTCTTTATATCTTTCTTTCGTTCTGTTTCCCATTTTCTTTCTTTCTTTCCTCCTTGCTTTCACTCTTTCTCTCTTTCTTTCTGTTTCTGGCTTTCTTTCGTTCTTTCTTTTCTTTCTTTCTTCTTTCTTTTTCTTTCTTTCTTTCTTTTTCTTTCTTTCTTTCTTTCTTTCTGTCTTTCTTTCTTTCCTTCTCTCTCTTCTTATCTCTTCTTCCTTCCCTTTCCTCCTTTCAGTTCGTAGAGGGATTTTCTCGGGTCTAGTTCTCAGGGTGAGAAGCATTTCCACACCGGGTGTTAACAATGTCACGTTGATGATGGAGATGACGGGGGGCGGGGGGGGGGGGGGGGGTATAACCCCCTCCCCCCTCCCCCCCCCCAAACCCCCATCCATCCAGGTCACGAAAACTCCAGCGAGTGTGACTGCTGAGACAAGGGCGTAGGCTTGTACTGTTATCCTGCGCGCTGACATCAGCGTACGGAGCAGGGTAATGCTGTGGGTCTTGTCTGCCGGTTGCCGGGTGTACTTTTCTGTCTGGTAATTATTAGCTGGTAAACGGTTGAGAAGATCTTGAGCCAGCCAGTATCCAAGGGGTTTGTGTGTTTGTGCTTCTGTTTGTTTTCGTTTTTCTTGTTGTTGTTGTTGTTGGTGGTGGTGGTGGTGGTGGTGGTGTTGGTCATGCTTTTTCTCTCTCTGTGTGTGTGTGTGTGTGTGTGTGTGTGTGTGTGTGTGTGTGTGTGTGTGGTGTGTGTGTGTGTGTGTGTGTGTGTGTGTGTGTCCTGTTTTCCACTGCCCCTTCACTGGCTTTAATCCTACGCCACTCAATCTGACTCATTCATACATGCCACATCCAGGTAGTGCTGTCGCAGACTGAATTACAGACCAAAACTTCAAGAAGAACATGACCTGATGCAGCAGGCACTCGGCAAAGTGCAGACCTTTCATAAAGTCTAACGGATCCCGGAGCAGCCCCTTGATCCGGATCGGTACCAAGACTTTACTGGATTCGTGCGTGTGTCTCATTCTATCCTTCCACCAATTTTCGTTGAAATCAGTTCAGTAGTTTTCATGTATCCCTGCTGACAGACAAACAAACGCACGTAGAACAACATTCCTTTAGCGGTATAATAAAGAGTCACAGTTGGGACGCAGTCTTCATTTGTGGAGGGACTGGCGTAGGCGCGCGGGGCTGAGTACCAAGATTTAGTGGATTCGCGCTTATGTCTGATTCTGTCCTCCACCAACGTTCTTCGAAATCAACTTAGTAGTTTTCTATGTAATATTGCTGACAGAAAAACAAACCAACCAACAAACGCAGGCAGGCGAACAGCATCTCTTTAGCTGTATATTAAAGAGTCAGAGTGGGGACGCAGCGTTCATTTGTAGGGGGTATTGGCGTAGGCGCGCAGAAGTCGGATAGGCTTTGCATGTGTTGGTTTGTTTGCTCACGCCATGGACATGGAGGCAGTCGAAACATTATTTTGCGTCAGTGGAATGAGGCTTACTGCGGTATGCTGACTGTAAGCGCGGCGTGCGCGTCTCTCTCTCTCTCTCTCTCTCTCTCTCTCTCTCTCTCTCTGGACTCAGAATGGCACCATTTGCTTTAGAGAAGATGCTGTTCTGTTATTTTCTTGGTGTTTCTTTTCTTTTCTTTTTTTTCTTTTTAAAAATTTTTGGGTCTGTTGTTTTCGTTTTCTTTCTTTCTTTCTTGCATTTTTTCTTTCCTTCTATCTTTCTCTCTTTCTTTCTTTCTTTCTTTAATTACACTTTCTTGCTTGCTTGCATTTTTTTCTATCTTTCTTTCTTTCTTTCTTTCTTTCTTTAATTCTTTCTTTCTTTCTTTCTTAAATTCTTAAACTCTTTCGTTTTTTTTTCTTTCCTCAATTCTTCCTTTCTTTAATTCTTTCTTTCTCTCTTGCTTGCCTTCTCTCTTTCTTGCTTGCTTTCTTTGTTTCTTCAATTCTGTCTTTCTTTAATTCTGGCTTTTTTTTTCGGGGGGGGGGGGGGGGGTGGTTCTCCTTTCTTTAATTCTTTCTTTCTTTTCTTTTCATTTCTTTTTTCTTCAATAGATAATGAAGCAGAACACAATGGCGCTCATTTTGAACGGGGCGGCCAAAGTGATGCGTCAACTGTTCCTGCTGAGAGAACTGTCGACACGTCTCGAGAGCTGGGAGAGGAGACTTGAGTGGGAACAACGGTGTCACTTGAAAAAAAAAATCCCTCCCCATTCCCCTGCTCCCTCCTAACCCACACCCCACCTCTCTAACCCCACCCTCTACATCTCTCTCTCTCTCTCTCTCTCTCTCTCTCTCTCTCTCTCTCTCTCTGTCTCTCTCTCTCTGTCTTCTCTTCTCTCTCTCTCTCTCTCCTCTCTCTCTCTCTCTCTCTCTCTCTCTCTCTCTCTTCTTCTCTCTCTCTTCTCTCTCTCTCTCTCTCTCTCTCTCTCTCTCTCTCTCTCTCTCTCTCTCTCTCTCTCTCCTCTCGGTGTCCCATTCGCCATGATTTACAAGATACAATTCTGAATATTGGTATTGATAGCATTTGTCTGTTAGGGGACTTGAACTCAAGATCGGGACAGCTAAATGAATTGTTGGTCAATAATTTGTTTGCTGATTGCGTTCTTGATAGAGATTTTAACTTTCCTGTTAGGTCATCTGAAGACAGACAGACAAACAATATGGGACATGAATTAATAAGATTTTGCAAAGCATGTCAGCTTATTATCATGAATGGTAGATCTGGTAGAGATTATGGTTAAGGTAAACTGACTTGTAAAAATGCATCTGTAGTGGATTACGCTGTAGTTTCTTATGATTTATTTGACAGTGTTGTAGATTTTAGTGTGGATGAGTTTAATGAATTATTTTCAGATATTCATTGCCCTATTACCATAAAGTTTGCAATCGCATCAAGGGGGAGAACAGAGAAAACAGCGCCGATTTTGCATGCTAACGATGCCAATTCATACTATGTAAGATGGAATAATGCTTTGAAAGCAACTTTTGTTGATGACTTAGATGTTACAAAAATTACATCAATAGAGACTGAGCTAGATGACTTGCTTACAAATCCAGATAATATTACTGTAAACAATGTAAATAATATTGTGGGCAGAGTTAATGATATATTACTTGAAAGTGCAAATGCACTAAACATGCTAAAAAGAGGAGGAAAGGTGCCAAACC
>CM031626.1:25463119-25465619 GCA_018398815.1 Conus ventricosus | reverse complement strand
CACTGTTTGTTTTCCATGGCAGAGGGGGCATGCAGGATCGTCTGTTTTTCCCCCACTTCACCAGGTTTGCATTTGAGGGCAGAAGGTCATATGCAGATCTGAGAATGAAGCTGATCCTGAGAGGGGCCATGTGCCAAATGTCATTCCAAGTGAGACTTCTTTGGAGTGCATTCTCCCACGTTGTCCATTGCCCTTGCTGGCTCTGCTGGACTGCTTTTTGGAGTCTTTTTTGGTCTGCTTCTTTTCTTATCTCTTGAATCATCATGTCTCTTTTGGCTTTTGACTTTCTTTTGCAGAATCCATCGCCTATTGAACTCTCCACTTTCTGCCTGTCTTCAGCTGGGGCTTGATAGCTTCTACCACCTTGTCTCCTGAGTCCTCCAGCATGCTTTGAAGTCTGATCTTCCCTGCTTTGTATTCCTCCAGGATGGATTTCAGTGGTAGTTTCAGCTTTGCTTGGCGACAGTACAGCGCGATGTCAGTCAGACAGGGTGGGACACCAAGCCATTTCCTTGTGAACTTGTCGATTTTGGCTTCCAGTGCCTCCAATATGCTGGTGCAGGTATCGTATATAATCAGAGGCCATGAGAGCTTTGGTATCAACATGAACTGCAGACACCAGACCTTGTATTTTCCAGGGAGACCACACTGGTCAATGGTCTGCAAGCCTTCTTCCGACATCTGTTTGGTTTCGTTTGCTCTTTGTGTATCTTTCAGCGTATCATCATACCATCTTTCAAGGCTCTTGACTGGCTCTTCTGTGACTGTTGGAATGGCATGGTTGGCAACTCTGAAGACCACAGATTCGGCCACTTTTCCTTTCCTCAGTGAGAGACTCCGTGATTTCTTCGGCTTGAACTTCATTCTGGATGAGGCAACTATGTCGTCCAGCCTCTCCAGCACATGACGTGTCTCGTCTTCTCTGGATGAAATCACTGTAGTGTCATCCATGAAGGCCTTAAGAGGGGCATCTTGTATCCATCGCCAAGGTCTGTTTGTCTTGCGTTGCTTGTTGCTGCTTTCAAGATGACTTCCATGCCAACACGAACAGTATTGGGAAAATGCACAGCCCATTGCAATGCCCACTTCCAAGTTGATCCAATCTGTTGTGTACTCCTTGGTAGAGAACCGCATTGAGAGGCCATTGAAGTACTTCTTGAGCATGTCGCGATGTTCTTTGGCACGTGGTACATCTCAAGAGCCAACTGTATCATCTCATGGGGTACAGATCCATATGCGTTTGCCAGATCAGCCACACTACGTCCAGGTCTCTCTTTTCTGTTTTTGCTCTTTGGATTGCGTCCCAGATCATTGTGGCGTGTCTACACAGCCAGCCACGCCTGGGATGCCACCTTTCTGGACTGACACATCCAAGGACTTGTTTTCCATGAGGTACTTGGTCAGCCTTGCTGCCATGACAGAGAAGAAGATTTTCCCTTCGACGTTCAGTAGTGATATTGGCCTGAACTGGCTGATGTCACTTGAGTTTGCTCTTTGGGGATTGTCAACCTCGGGTGATGTCAGTGGAGGAAGGACTAGCGCACAGCCCAAACACACTCACAGCTTGCTTACAATCTCATTCATATATCATGCATTCGTCACATCAAACCACTAGTAAAGTCTATAACTTTACTACACATGATCATAGAACGAAACATCAATGCATATGGAATCAAATGAAATAAAACATTCTCTCTTTCCTGAACTTCACAAAATCATTTATCTAAAACAATCATTAACTAACCCGGGTATAAATAGATTTCTACTTTACCTGCCAGGTGATCTTAACTATTCAGGAATCACTGTCTTTTTCTTTTCCTTTTTTTTTCTTTTCACTGTCACTTTCACAACACGACACAACTGCTGGCACTGTCTTGTCTGCTGGCGCCTGGTCAGGTTAGACTGTTGGCACTGGCGTTGGTCTGTCGATGAAAGTGGCGCTGGCCAAGTATGAGTCGAGACCCCAGTGAAGATAGAACAGTGACTATCAACATCGATCTGTTCTCCTTTCTTTCTTCCTGCATTAACGCATTGCACTCTCTCTCTCTCTCCTAGTCTGCTCTATTAAATGGACTGGTTGCTTTTCTTTTCCTTTTCTTTTCTTTCTTTTTCTCTTCATTAGTTAGCAACTCTCTCTTTCCACATCTCTCTTTAGTCCTCCCTTTGCAGACTATATCTGGTGCTAATGCTCAAACTTCACCTCCTCTCATCTCTCTGCCTTTCTCCTGCAGAGACTACACCCCAAACCTCTCTCTCTCTCTCTGTCTCCCTGTTCGTTCTCCCCCTCGTTCTGCCGTTCTCTCTCTCTCACATCCTTCTTATTCCGTTCCGATCTGTCCCAAAAAGGGCGAGTACCATTGGTCAGTATTTTTAACCCCTGATACCCAAGTTATCTCCCTCTAATTCCATTGATATTCAAATCATGACATCACGCCTACACGCCTTACTCTCTGTGGTGGTCAATTGGTCTAATTGATTAGCTAGATTTCACCCCCCACCA
>CM031626.1:25452678-25463019 GCA_018398815.1 Conus ventricosus | reverse complement strand
ACAAAAGAGACTTTACCCATCTAAGATGAGGAACTACTCACCAAAGCCCTAAAGTTTGCCAGTAACCACACAGACAATAACAGGTCAGAATGGAAATCATTCTCCACACCAAGAAAACATTACTACACAGCAAAAATGAAACCTGGATCAGGAAAACCAACAGAAACTCAACATTCGACGTAACCATGGGATCATAGATGGTGCAGAAACATGTGAACTGGTCGGACTATTCATGCTGTCCAACATCAAGAAAAAACTCGGAAAACAAGTCGGACTATACAGAGACGATAGCCTTGCTGCACTAACCAACAATCCAAGAACCATCGAAAACAAGAAGAAAGAACTATGCAAAAAAACGCAACACAAGAGATTATTATGGCCCTTGCTTGTTGTTCAAAGCTTGACATGTATTGTAAAACTATGTACTGCTAATTCGAGATAGATATATTGAAACCAAGAGATGTCGCAGCACAAGAATGTCACGCTGTCAATGAAGGCTAAGGAGTCCAAGCTCACAAACATCCATTATTCCCGCGAGTCCTGAACGCTGTACCAGAACCACGCCAAGCCATTCGAGCAGTCCCACATCAGAACCCTACGCTCAATCTTGACCATCACACAGCGGAACAAGTGTGACCAATCGAGAGATGTTGGACAGGCCCAGCATCGTCAGGTCATGATCTTGACGGTCAGGTTAAGATGGGAGGGGTTTCGTATTTCGCAATTTAAAGGGGACAGTTGCTGAAGAATACCTAAGCAGACAATGCACGTGATGTATGCCCCACCCACAGACAGCCTGAAGTAGGACAGCATTATTCCCAAGTCACAGACAGCCTGAAGTAGGACAGCATTATTCCCAAGTCACAGACAGCCTGAAGTAGGACAGTATCATTCCCAAGCCACAGACAGCCTGAAGTATGACAGCATGAAGACATAGGACAGCCTGAAGTATGACAGCATGATTCCCATTCCATAGACAGCCTGAAGTATGACAGCATATTCCTAAGCAATAGACAGTCTTAAGTATGACAGCATTATTCGTAAGCCATAGACAGTCTTAAGTATGACAGCGTTATTCCAAGTCACAGACAGCCTGAAGTAGGACAGCATCATTCCCAAGCCACAGACAGCCTGAAGTATGACAGCATTATTCACTAGTCACAGACAGCCTGAAGTATGACAGCATTATTCACAAGCCACAGACAGCCTGAAGTATGACAGCATTATCCAAGTCACAGACAGCCTGAAGTATGACAACATTATTCCCAAGTCACAGACAGCCTGAAGTATGACAGCATTATTCCCAAGTCACAGACAGCCTGAAGTATGCCAGCATTATTCACAAGTCACAGACAGCCTTAAGTATGACAGCATTATTCCCAAGTTACAGACACCTGAAGTATGACAGCATTATTCCCAAGTCACAGACAGCCTGAAGTATAACAGCATTATTCCCAAGTCACAGACAGTCTGAAGTATGCCAGCATTATTCCCACGCCACAGACAGCCTGAAGTAGACAGCATCATTCCCAAGCCACAGACATGCCTGAATAGGACAGCATTATTCCCAAGTCACAGACAACCTGAAGTATGACAGCATTATTCACAAGCCACAGACAGCCTGAAGTATGACAGCATTTTTCCGAAGCCATAGACAGCCTGACGTATGACAGAATTATTCCAAAGCTGTAGACACTTGAAGTATGACAGAATTATTCAAAACCATAGACAGCCTGAAGTATGACAGCATTTTCCCCAAGCCATAGACAGTCTGAATATGACAGCATTATTCCCAAGCCATAGACAGCATGAAGTATGACAGCATTATTCATAAGTCATAGACAGCCTGAAGTATGGCATAATTATTCCAAGTTTACAAAGTCTGAAGTATGACAGCATTATTCCCATGCCATAGACAGCCTGAAGTAGGACAGCATTATTCCCAAGCCATAGACAGCCTGACGTATGACAGAATTATTCCAAAGCTATAGACAGCTTGAAGTATGACAGGATTAATTCCAAAGCCATAGACAGCCTGAAGTATGACAGCATTTTCCCCAAGCCATAGACAGTCTGAAGTATGACAGCATTAAGCCATAGACAGCATGAAGTATGACAGCATTGTTTATATGCCATAGACAGGCGGAAGTATGACAGCATTATTCCTAAGCCATAGACAGTCTTAAGTATGAGAGCGTTATTCCCAAGCCGCGGACAGCCTGAAGTATGACAGCATTATTCACACGTCAATAGACAGCCTGATATGCCACATTATTCCCAAGTCTTCACAGTCTGAAGTATGACAGCAGTATTCCCAGCCATAGACAGCCGAAGTAGGACAGCATTATTCCCAAGTCACAGACAAACCGAAGTATGACAGCATTATTCACAAGCCACAGACAGCCTGAAGTATGACAGCATTTTTCCGAAGCCATAGACAGCCTGACGTATGACAGAATTATTCCAAAGCTGTAGACAGCTTGAAGTATGACAGAATTATTCAAAAGCCAAGACAGCCTGAAGTATGACAGCATTTTCCCCAAGCCATAGACAGTCTGAAGTATGACAGCATTAATTCCCAAGCCATAGACAGCATGAAGTATGACAGCATTATTCATAAGTCATAGACAGCCTGAAGTATGGCATAATTATTCCCAATTTACAAAGTCTGAAGTATGACAGCATTATTCCCATGCCATAGACAGCCTGAAGTAGGACAGCATTATTCCCAAGCCATAGACAAGCCTGACGTATGACAGAATTATTCCAAAGCTATAGACAGCTTGAAGTATGACAGGATTATTCCAAAGCCATAGACAGCCTGAAGTATGACAGCATTTTCCCCAAGCCATAGACAGTCTGAAGTATGACAGCATTAAGCCATAGACAGCATGAAGTATGACAGCATTGTTTATATGCCATAGACAGGCGGAAGTATGACAGCATTATTCCTAAGCCATAGACAGTCTTAAGTAGAGAGCGTTATTCCCAAGCCGCGGACAGCCTGAAGTATGACAGCATTATTCACACGTCATAGACAGCCTGAACTATGGCAAAATTATTCCCAAGTCTACACAGTCTGAAGTATGACAGCAGTATTCCCATGCCATAGACAGCCTGAAGTAGACAGCATTATTCCCAAGTCACAGACAGCCTGACGTATCACAGCATTATTCACAAGTCACAGACAGCCTGAAGTATGACAGCATTATTTACAAGTCACAGACAGCCTGAAGTATGACAGCATTATTCACAAGTCACAGACGGCCTGAAGAAAGAAAAAGAAAAGAATATGCCCTAGAGAACTGGATCCATGTTTGTGAACAGAACCGAACCAACTGGCCAGTCTCGACAGCCCAAACCTCCATCTCCTTTGAGAACAGCCGTGGGAAGGTGGCCACGTGTGACCCCCCAAAAAAAAACAACAACAACAAACAAACAAAAAACAAACAAACAAACAAACAAAAAACAAACAAACAAACAAACAAAAAATAAATAAATAAAAATAAAAACACAGGAAGGCCTCCACGTCTACACCCCCTTCAGTATCCTTCTGTGCCCCCCCCCCCCCAACCCCCCCCCCCCCCCCCCTCCCAATCCCCACTGTCCTGGGATGTGTGTGTTTCTCCACAATGATTGCCCAGCTATGTCCGGGCCCATCCACGAAGACTGCCCCCACAAGTGACGGTCATCAGATCGATGATCAACCAACGACGTCGACGACGACGACGACGACGACGACGACAAGGAAGGGATACCCATCCCTTTCCCATTCCCCATACACTCATCCATACACAAGGACTATCAACAACAACAACAACAACAACAACAACAATAATAATAAACTGTCACGGGTCTAGACAGCTTCCTCTCTGATACAGACCTCTCCCTGCCCCCCCCCCCCTTTCCCCTCCTCCCCGGCCCCTCCCCCTCCCCCCTTCCACCTCCTCCCATCTTTACCCGATGAAGAGTTCTCGCCCCCCCCCCCCCCCCCCCCCCCCCCCCCCCCAAAGGAGAGTCCGGAACTACAACTCCTTCAGGAAGGGGAGAATTGTCTCCCTTTGGCTTGCCTCCGTTTTCATCCGGACCAACTGTCTACGCTGAGGATGAACCTTACCCCCCCCCCCCCCCCCCCCCGCCCCATCCCCCATCACCCTCACCCCCACGCACGCACCCCGTTCTCTCTCTGTCTCACTCCCCCCCCCCCCCCCTTGCCACAAACTTACTCCCCCCTCTCCCCCTTTTCCCTCATACCCCTCCACCAACCTTAACTCTCTCTCTCTCTCTCTCTCTCTCTCTCTCTCTTCTCTCCTCTCTCTCTTCTCTCCTCTCTCACTCTCTCCTCTCTCTCTCTCTCTCTCTCTGCCCCAACCTTTCCTTAGGGACCTCGTTTAAATCTTAGGAACTGAGGCGTTCGCTTTTTTGATCTGGAGAAATAGCGACGAGGTTGGGGTAAGGGGTTAGAGGCTGGGGGGTGTGATGTGGGGTAGGGTGAGAGAGAGAGAGAGAGAGAGAGAGAGAGAGAAGAGAGAGAGAGAGAGAGAGAGAGAGAGACAGACAGACAGACAGACAGAACAGACAGACAGACAGAGAAAGAGAGAGAGAGAGAGAGAGAGAGAGAGAGAGAGAGAGAGAGAGAGAGAGAGAGAGAGAGAGAGAGAGAGACTTATCTGGTGATCAACACAGAAACGTGGACACGAACACAGGAAATAACGGGAACAGACAAACGGCTAGCAGAGGAAGCAGGTAGAGGAGGAGGAGGAGGAGCAGGGAGGAGGAGGAGGAGGAAGGAGGAGGGAGGATGAGGAAGGAAGGAAGGTAGGGGGAAGAGACAGAAGAAGAAGAAGAAGAAGAAGAAGAAGAAGAAGAAGAAGAAGAAGAAGAAGATGATGATGATGATGATGATGATGATGATGACGATGAAGGAGTTGAAGAAGAAGAAGAAGAAGAAGAAGAAGAAGAAGAAGAAGAAGAAGAAGAAGAAGATGATGATGATGATGATGATGACGATGAAGGAGTTGAAGAAGAAGAAGAAGAAGAAGAAGAAGAAGAAGAAGAAGAAGAAGAGGAAGAAGAAGAAGAAGAAGAAGAAGAAGAAGAAGAAGAGGAAGAAAGAAGAAGAAGAAGAAGAAGAAGAAGAAGAAAAGAAGAGGAAGAGGAGGAGGAGGAGGAGGAGGACGGCGACGAAGAGGAAGAGGAGGAGGAGGAGGGTGTGAAGGAGGAGGAGAAGGGAGGAAGGAAAAGTAGGAGGAGGAGGAAGTGAAGGAGGAGGAGAAGGGAGGAGGAGGAGGAGGAGGAGGAGGAGGAGGAGGAGGAGGAGGAGGAGGAGGTCGAGCAGGAGGAGCAAGAGGCAGAGAAGGAGGAGAAGGATGTGGAGGAAAAGGACGACGACGAAAAGGAAAAGGCGGAGGAGAACGAGGACAAGGAAGAAGAACAAGAAAAAGAAGAGCCAGAAGGAGGGAAGGAAGGAGAAGAAAGAAGAAGAATGAAAAAAAGAGGAGGAAGAGGAGGAGGAGGAGGAGGAGGAGGAGGAGGAGGAGGAGAGGGAGAGGACGAGGTAAGAGCCAGACTAAGATACAGAAATCGAAGTTTAAACCGTCTTCCTCTTCTCTCCAGTTCGATCTACTGACTCCCCCCCCCCCCACCCTCCATCCCGCCATCCTGACCTCCCCCCCCCCCCCCCCACACATACACCGCCCTCCTTTCTTCCCCGGCGCCATCTTCCTCTTCTCCCATCTCCACTCCGTCCGTCTTTTTAACACCTTAATCGAACAGTCTATGTATATCTGCAGCCATCGATCAGACTTCCATCGATCTCCGCCTTTTTTGAGACAGAGATCCCTGTGCCATTTGATTCCTTCTGTGTCGGGTGTGTGTGTGTGTGTGTGTGTATGTGTGTGTGTGTGTGTGTGTGTGTGTGTGTGTGTGTGTGTGTGTGTGTCTGTGTGTCTGTGTGTCTGTGTGTCTGTGTGTATGTGTGGTGTGTGTGTGTGTGTGTGTGTGTGTGTGTGTGTGTGTGTGTGTGTGTGTGTGTGTGTGTGTTGTGAGTGTGTGCGCATGCGTGTGTGTACATACGTGTGTGCGTGCGTGCATGCATGCGTACGTGCGTGTGTGCGTGCATAAGTACGCAAGTTTGCGTGTGTGTGTGTGTGTGTGTGTGTGTGTGTGTGTGTGCGTGCGTGCGTGCGTGCGTGCGTGCGTGCGTGTGTGTGTGTGTGTGTGTGTGTGTGTGTGTGTGTGTGTGTGTGTGTGTGTGTGTGGTTGTGTGTGTGTGCGTGCGTGTGTGTGTGTGTGTGTGTGTGAGAGAGAGAGAGAGAGAGAGAGAGAGAGAAGGGGAGGGAGAGAGAGAGAGAGACAGAGAGAGAGAGACAGACAGACAGAGAGACAGATAGACAGATAGAGAAAGACAGAGAGACAGAGAGACAGATAGAGAGAGAAAGACAGACAGAGAGAAGATTAGAGAGAGAGACAGACAGACAGTCAGACAGACAGACAGACAGACCACACACACACACACACACACACACACACACACACACACACACACACACACACAGAAAGGTGAACTTTGATGAGATTTCCCACAGAAAAACCCTGACGTCTGCATCTTTCAGGTCTCTGTGGTCCTAACACATTTCTGCCAATCGCTCAAGCCTGCTGAAGAGGAGCTACAGCATCGAAACACGCGTCCAGCCCAGACTAAAACAACGGTGGCCTCCAGGTTGGAACTCTCCAAACGCCGGGCAGTGTGTGCGTGTGTTTCCGTTCTGGGGGTACTGCATAGTACTGAGAAGAAGAACGTCCGGCTCGGTAGGCCATTCGATGCTCCCTGAAGATTGCCCATAACAGGGAGAAAAGTTGCTTTCGTTTCTTTCCCTTTGTAATTCAGCCCCTTCTCTCTCTCTTCTCTCTCTCTCTCTCTCTCTCTCTCTCTCTCTCCTCTCTCTCTCTCTTCTCTCTCCTCTCACTCTCTCTCTCTCTCTCTCTCCTAAACTTGGCCAGGTCTTCAGAGACTGGGGGATTGGGTGGTACACCTGCTTACCTCTCACCTGTTTAGTCTGTCTGTCTGTTTGTCTGTCTGTCTGTTTGTCTATGTGTGTATGTATGTATGTATGTATGTATGTATGTGTGTGTATGTATGTATGTATTTATGTATGTGTGTATTATGTATGTATGTATGTATGTATGTATGTATGTATGTATGTATGTGTATATATGTATATATGTCTGTCTTTATGTATGCAGTATCCGCCTATCTATCTATCTATCTATCTATCTATCTATCTATCTATCTATCTATCTATCTATCTATCTATCTGTATGTATGTCTGCCTGCTTGCCTGTCTGTCTGTCTTTCTTTCTGTCTGTCTGTTTGTATTCATATCTATCTATCTATCTATCTATCTATCTATCTATCTATCTATCTATCTATCTATCTATCTATCTATCTATCTGCCTGCCTGTCTGTCTGTCTGTCTAACTATATCTTTATTCACTGATCTGCTCTTTGTCTGTCTGCCTGTCTGTCTGCCTGTCTCTGTCTCTCTCTGTCTCTCTTACTGTATCTGTCTGTCTGTCTGTCTGTCTGTCTGTCTGTCTCTCCCCCTCCTTACTTACCACCCTATCTCTCTACCTATCAATCTGTCCGTCTGTCCATCTACACCCCTGACAGGTCACTGTGTGGTCGGCTGGGTTATCAAAGTGAAATTGACATCTGTTTGTCTATCAGTCAACATGACCATTTCCTTCAAGTGACCTCCCCTCCCCCCGTCCCCTCTAACTAGTTCCATTAAACATAGTCATTTCTCTTGCGATACCCTTCTTTCATTCCAGATACAAAGGAGGTATATGGAGCAGCTCACACGTATTTATGCTTCCTAAATAAAACAGAATTCATCCGAATTGTTCAGAGTGTTTCACAAGTCATTTTCTGGTTCTGCAATTCAATGAATTCAATGGTGATGATGAGATTCTTTCTTTCCTTTTTGTACTCCCAGTTCTGTCTGTGTGTCTGTCTGTCTGTCTGTCTGTCTGTGTGCCCGTGGTCAAAATGTGTTCCACTCTCTCCAGACAAAACTACTGGGTCGATCTTTCTGAAAATTTGTAGATATGTTCATTATGGGTCAAGGATGATGCCCGACGTTTTAGTTTAACGTTACTAACGGCTGTAACGGCCTGTAACGCTTTTTCTTCTTTATGGAATATCTCCAAAAGTACTTGGCCGATCTTTGTGAAAATTAGCAGGTATGTTCATTATGGGTCACGGATGATGCCCGATGTTTAGTTTACCCCGTTACAGCCGTCACTAACGGCTGTAACAGCCTGTAACGGTTTTTCTTCTTTATAGAATATCTCAAAAAGTACTAGGCCGATATTTCAGAAAATTTGTAGGTATGTTCATTATGGGTCACGAATAATGCCTGATGTTTTAGTTTACCGTTATAGCCGTTACTAACGGATGTAACGGCCTGTAACGCTTTTTCTTCTTTATAGAATATCTCAGAAAGCACTTGGCCGATCTTTCTGAAAATTTGTAGGTATGTTCATCATAGGTCACGGATGATGCCCGATGTTTTAGTTTACTGTTACAGCCGTTACTAACGGCTGTAACGGCCTGTAACGCTTTTTCTTCTTTATGGAATATCTCAGAAACTACTTGGCTGGTCTTTGTGAAAATTAGCAGGTATGTTCATTATGGGTCACGAATGATGCCCGATGTTTTAGTTTACCGTTATAGCCGTTACTAACGGCTGTAACGGCCTGTAACGGTTTTTCTTCTTTATAGAATATCTCAGAAAGCACTTGGCCGATCTTTCTGAAAAATTGTACGTATGTTCATTATGGGTCACAAATAATGTCCGATGTTTTAGTTTACCGTTATACTGTTACTAACGGCTGTAACGGCCTGTAACGCCTTTTCTTCTTCATGGAATATCTCAGAAAGTACTTGGCCGATCTTTGTGAACATTAGCAGGTATGTTTATTATGGGTCATGAATAATGCCCGATGATTTAGTTTACCGTTATAGCCGTTACTAATGGCTGTAACGGCCTGTAACGGTTGTTTTTCTTCGTGGAATATCTCAGAAAGTACCTGGCCGATCTTTGTGAAAATTAGCAGGTATGTTCATTATGGATCAAGGATGATGCCTGATGTTTTAGTTTACCGTTATAGCATTACTAACGGCTGTAACGGCCTGTAACGTTTTTTTTTTTTTCCTTTATGGAATATCTCAGAAAGTACTTGGCCGATCTTTGTGAACATTAGCAGGTATGTTCACTATGGGTTTACGGATGATGCCCGATGTTTTAGTTTACCGTTATAGCCGTTACTAACGGCTGTAACGGCATGTAACGCTTTTCTTCTTTATGAAATATCTCAGAAAGTACTTGGCCGATCGTTGTGAAAATTAGCAGCTATCTTCATTATGGGTTATGGATGATGCCCGATGTTTTAGTTTACCGTTATAGCCGTTACTAACGGCTGTAACGGCCTGTAACTGTTTTTCTTCTTTATGGAATATCTCAGAAAGTACGTGGTCGATATTTCTGAAAATTTGTAGATATGTTCATTATGGGTCACGGATGATGCCCGATGTTTAAGTGTACCGTTAGAGCCGTTACTAACAGCCCATAATGGTTTTCTTCTTTATGGAAAATCTCAGAAAGTTCTTGGCCGATCTTTCTGAAAATGTGTAAGTATGTTCATTTTAGGTCACAGACGATAGCCGATGTTTACCAGAATAGCCATTACGAACGGTTACGCCAGCCCAAGACGGTTTTTTCCTCTTTATGGACTATCTCACGCGTATTCAGGATAAACTGGCAGTACGTTTATATGCTTTGCATCTTGTTTTTTTCTTCTTTCTTTCTGCTTTCATTCTTTCTATCTTTCCTTTTTCTTTCATTCACTTTTCTTTTCTTTGTTTCTTTCTTTAATTCTTTCTTTCTTTCTTGTCTTAACAAAGAATCTGAATTGGCGACAGAAATTTGTTTGCCTTTCAGTCTTTACTTTCTGAACAACCAATCTAAACTGGCAACAGATATCTTTTCCCTTTTTTTATTTTTTATTTTCTAAACAACTAGTCTACACTGGCAACATCCTTCTCCTTTCTTCGCAGGGGTGGCCTCCTTGTTTGTTCGATGTGCTCCGTGGTTGTCAGATCTGCTAAGCGATTTGGTGTTGTAAGCAGCATTTGTTTGGAGTTATGGGCCCTGTAATTATTCCATCCTGGGAGCCAGAGTTACCCCACTTGTGTGTTATTTTCTCTTTTCTTTAAAACTCTCTATTTCTCTGAACAACTGATCTCAATTGACATCACCGTTGTAAATTGTAAGAGTA
>CM031626.1:25437678-25442678 GCA_018398815.1 Conus ventricosus | reverse complement strand
CAAATCCCGCACCGTTCCCACTGATTGTGTTTGTGGCGCAAAAAGAGGCCAGCTTCTTGTCATCTTATATGTTGCCCTGCTGATGAGGTTCATCCGTGAGACGAAAGGCGACTCTGAGCAGGCGATGGCAGTGCTTGGAATTATAATGAAAAACCATGATGGTCCTCGCAAGATTCTTGGAAGGGTTTGATATTGACACAGTAATATGTATCCTTCTTTTGTTTTCATTTCATTTTTCTTTGTAATCCCCTCCCCTTCCTCTCCCCCCCCCCCCCCCTTCCCCCCCCCTCATCTTGACTCTCTATAGATCTCTGCAGTGGGGCCGTTGTTTTAATGAGGGAAGATTGTTTCCTTGCCTGCACTTGTCTTTTGGCCCTTGCCTTTAGGTTAGCTCCTCTCTGTCTGTCTCTCTGTCTGTCTGTCTGTATGTCTGTTCTGTATGTCAGTCTCTCTCTCTCTTCTCTCTCTCTCTCTCTCTCCTTCTACTCTCTCTCTCTCTCTCTTTCTTTTCTTTTCGCTCTCTCTCTTCTCAGCTCTCATCTTGCTCTCTGTTCTCTCTCTATCTCCTCTGTATGTAGGCACGCGAGCGCGCCTCTGTGTGTGTGTGTGTGTGTGTGCTGTGTGTGGTGTGTGTGCGGTGTGTGTGTGTGTGAGTGTGTGTTAGTTCTTCAATTTAACGTCTGTTAACTTTAAGTGTATTTAGAAAAATAAAGCAGAAATGAGTTGGATGAGAAAAATGGAAATAGTGTATGCAACTGCTATTTTAGGCCACGTAGAGTGTGTGTGAGTGCTGTTGTGTGTGTGTGTGTGTGTGTGTGTGTGCGTGGCGTGTGCGTGTCTGCGACTTTGACAACTGAAATGAAAAGATGGTGTGTTGTGTGTGTGGTGTGAGTGAGTGCATTGTGCGTGTGTGCCACGGGGACGCACTCGCGTGTGAGCGCGCGCGCGCGCGCGCGCGTGCGTGTGTGTGTGTGTTGTGTGTGTGTGTGTGTGTGTGTGTGTGTGTGTGTGTATGTGCGCGCGCGCACGTAGTGAGTGTGGGTGTGTGTGTGTGTGTGTGTGTGTGTGTGTGTGTGTGTGTGCTTGTGTGTGTGTGTGTGTGTGTGTGTGTGTGTGTGTGTGTGTATGTGTGAGTTCGTGTGGTGTGTGCACGGGCACGCACTCTTGAGTGTATGAGTGTGTGTGTTTGGTTGTGTTTGTGTGCGTGTGCGTGTGTGTGTGTTGTGTGTGTGGATGTGTGTGTGTGAATCTCTGTATGTTAAACTAAAGCAAGTGGAATGTCAACGAAACTTTTCTTCAAAAATAGATACTTTCAGCAAACAGACACACAGGAGACAGACACACAGGACTCACACACAAAATACACACGCACACTCACACACACACACACACACCACACACACAACACACACACACACACACACAGACACACACAGACACCACAGACACAGACACACACACGACACACACACACACACACACACCAACACTCACACACACCCACACACACACACACACACACACACACACACACTAGTTCTACTCAATGCGATTTAATACAAAGAAACAGACGGGGACAGAAGAGTTTTGAGAAAATGAAGGGGGGGGAAGAGATGGTGTTTGGAGTGAAGGGGTGAAAGTGGAAAAGACGAGAATGAAAGTGCTGTGGTGTGAGTGGGGGGGAGGGGGGGCGGGGGGGGGGCAGTGGGGGGTTTTTTTTTTTTTTTGTGGGGGGTGGGGGGGTAGGGGGGGGGGGGGGTAGGAGATCTTCTGACACCTAGCAACACCGAGTGATCAGACAAGGACAAATGCTTAAATACCCCCCCCCCACTCTCCCCATCCCCCCCCCCCCCCCCCCACCCCCCCCCCCCCCCCCCCCACACACTCATCCCTTCTGAGCGTCGCGACTCTGGCCTTGTCTTTGTTGTTTTGTTGTGTCTTGTCATCATTCATCATATCATCATCATCATCAACTCATCATCTCATCATTCCATCACCATCATCATCATCCCATCATCATCATCAATCACCATCATCCATCATCATCATCATCATCACCATACTTCATCATCAATTATCATCATCATCATCATCATCCTCATCATCATCATCATCATCATCACATTCACCATCACTCATCATCGATTTCTCTCGGAAGTGTCCCCCCATCCTTCCCTCCTTCACCCCTCTCCCTTCCTCCTCCACCAACTCCTCCAATTCCCATGGCGCGGACAGAGACTACACGGCTTCTAGATAACGACCAGCACGAAGGAGTGATAAGACAAGTTAAGATAATGTCGCTCAGAGCCCAGCCGACCGCAAAGGGCCACATCAGGCTGTTCACCACGTTAAAATCAAATCCAAGTCATTCATTCCCACAATTATGTAAAATACATCTTCGAACAAACCGCATCCAAAAGTTTGTTACAAAATCTTTACACTGTAAATCTTCCAGACCGATGAAAAATGTTAATCACTTTCAAGAACTCAAGTCGCATTCAGGCGGAAACATCTCGGAACAAGTTTTCATGGAATCTGCTGTAAATGTTTGTGTCTCACATCATGCAAGTCCCAACACTCTAATCGAATATGTTACGCTCGTGAATGGCACATGACATGGAATGCACCACGGAGCTTCTTCACTCTTTAAAAGGTATGAAAGGGGTTAAAATACAAAATGGCCGGTGTGCAGCGCACAGAACAGTTTCTTCTTTGCGTCCACAGTTGTGGATGAGGGGATCGATAAATACACAGTTTTCTGCACCACAGACCAGCACAAAGGAATCCCTCTATGGAGGTGTGGTGTTTGCGTGGTGATGGGGTTGGGGGAGGGGATGTGTGTGTGTGTGTGTGGTTGTGTGTGTGTGTGTGTGTGTGTGTGTGAGTGTGTGTGTGGAGGGGGGGGGGGGGGGGGGGCTACCCTCTCTACACTTCTGCAGCTCGTTCTGACAGCAGGTTCCGATTGTAGTCACGGTTATCTTGACCCTTACTTGATTCTTTCAGTCTCTGTCTTTCTTGTCGTGTCCTCTCTCTGGTCCTCTGTCTTTCTTTGTCGTGTCTCTCTACAGCGTTCCTGTCTTTCGGTTGTCCGTGTTCTCTCTCTGCGTCTCTGTCTTCTTTGTCCGAGACTCTCTCTGCTGTCTCTGTCTTTCGTTGTCGTGTCTCTGCTTCTCTGTTCTTTCTTTTGTCAGTGTCTCTCTCGGGGTCTTCTCTTTCGTTGTCCGTGTTTCTCTTTGGTCTTGTCTTTTTTGTTCCGTTGTCTCTCTCGGCGTCTCTGTCTTTCTTTGTCCGGGTCTCTTCGCGTCTCTGTCTTTCGTTGTCGGGTCTCGTCTTGCGTCTCTGTCTTTTTTGACCGTGTCTCTCTCGGGTCTCTGTCTTTCGTTTTGTCCGTGTCTCTCGCGTCTCTGTCTTACGTTTGCTCCGTGTCTCTGCGTCTCTGATCATACGATGTCGATGATCCATCTCGCGTCTCTGTCTTTCTGTCTCTGCTTTACTCCTCGATTAATGTCGTATTACTATTCATTTCAAGGTATGATGTGGGGAAATATTGATGACTAGATTCAGCCTAACCTTTTTTTTTTTTCTTTTGTGGGCCTTCCAACGTCAAGTTACTCTCCTCCCTCCACTCACACACACACACTTAGTTTTCCTTCCAGTGTTTTTTCTTCTTCTTCTTTTTCTTCTTTTCGATTCTTTTATGTTTTTACTTGTGTGGCCTCCACTCCTATCACCCCCCCCCCCCCCCCCCCCCCCCCCCCCCCGGCCTTGAAAACCAAATAATATTTTCACCAATGTCTATGTGTATTTTTTTCCTTTACAGATGGGGCATTCGCTTGCTGGTTTAATGTTTTAACTTTTGATTCAAAGCGTCTGGGTTTATTCGTTGTAGTAATACATGGTAGCAACTAACACTTTCATTCGTAATTGAAGGCAATGCACACATGCGCCTACTTCCCTATCTCCACTGCTCAACCCATAGACACTGCTCTATGTGCGTGTGTGTGTGAGTGTGGGGGGGGGGGGGGGGGGGAGGGGGGGGAGGGGGCACGCCGAGAATTACGCTTTTCGTCAAATACAACCCAGCCTGTATCTTTGTTCCTTCGTGTGCAGATCAATTCATTCACCATAATCAGTCGTCCAACTCTCTCTCTGTCTCTGGTCTGTCTGTCTGTCTGTTGTCTGTCTGTCTGTCTGTCTGTCTCTCTCTCTCTCTCTTCTCTCTCTCTCTCTCTCTCTCGCTCTCTCTCTCTCGTTGAAGTGTGCACAAAGGGGAAAGCCAGAGTGAGAAAGAGGAAAGTGGTTCGTGGTAGGAAGATTCTTGACACCTGAAAACACCGCCCGCCCGCCCCGCCCGAAGACAGACATGTGTTCTCTACCCTCCCTCACCATCCACCACGCTCCCTCCAGCGTGTTCAGGGACGCTGGCATTGCCTTGTCTTGTCTTGACTTGTCCTTGTTGTATCTTGTCATCCTCGATTCCTCTCAGAGAGTCCAAGTCCCCCCCCCCCCCTCCCCTATCCCCACACCCCTCTCCTGCCTTCCCATCCTTTTTTTTTTTCCATCAACAACTCCATCTCTCTCTCTCTCACTCTCTCTCTCTCTTCTCTTCTCTCTCTCTCTCTCTCTTCTCACGTGGCGCGAACAGTCCACTATCCGCAGGCGGAGACCATTCCCCGGGGAGGGGGGGGAGGGGGGGGGGAGGGGGGGATATTCAACTATGCTTCCGGCAGCTCGTTATGGACAGCAAGGTCCGGGTGCAGTCGATTATTGGACGTTATTTGTCCTCTCTCCTCTCTCTCTCTCTCTCTCCTCTCTCTCCTCTCTCTCTCTCTCTCTCCCTCTCTCCTCTTGTTGCGTCTGTGATCCCTCTCTGTCTCTCTCTCTTTTGTTATCTGCGTCTGTGGACTCCCTCTCCAGTCTCTTCTCTCTCTCTCTCTTCTCTCTCTCTCTCTCTCCTCTCTCTCTCTCTATCTCTCTCTTTCTCTGTCTGCGTCTGTTTT
>CM031626.1:25419838-25427338 GCA_018398815.1 Conus ventricosus | reverse complement strand
CCCCACCCCCTATCCTTCTCCCACTCCATTCCGTCTCGCAGTCTGTCTGGGAGAAAAAGACCAGAGGGGCTCCAACTGTCTGGATGGCCTACAAGAGATAGAGAGTGCCCACGGCGACACCCAGTGAGAACGCTTCATTTTGATTGGCCGGATCGGGCAGGCAGAGTGGTGGCCCTTTGTGCCCCGGTCTGAGGGAGGTGGTGTGCCCCGGGGGTTGGACAGTTGGGCGCCGTCGTATCGAAAAGATGTCTTTTTCTGTTCGTGCTAGAGGTTTTTGTCAGGCTGGCCCTTGAGCGATTTTGTTTTTGTAGATAATTTTGTGTTTTAAATTTAAGTGCTGAATGTTTTTAACTGGTTTTTGAGAAATGAGTATAAAGCAGACTCTGAGAGTTTTTGGGGAATCTAAATGAGTAAAGATTGATGACTGACTTTCAACTAAATGACAAAGAAAAAGAAGGGTTTAGTGCCGGCTGTCATTTTTTTTTAGTCGGGTATCCAGGATCTGGGCAGGCAGCCCATTCTGGTTTTGTAAAGCATTAGAATTTGGTATCAAACCCAAACGTATCAATGCAAGAGGGGGAAAGGAAGAAGAAGAAAAGAAAAGAAAAGAAGAAAAGAAGATGAAGAAAAGAAGAAACGAAGATGAAGACGAAAAAAAAAGGAAGAAGAAAAAGGCCACGTTTCTGGGGTGTGAAGTTTATTTTTTCTGTTTTTTTTTTATATGATGGATGATAATAATAATAATAATAATTAAAATAAAAATAAAAAATAATAAAATTAATAATAATAATAAAAAAATTAATAAAATAATAAAAACTTTTTTTAAATTTTTTTATTATTTTTTTATTATTTTATTATTATCATTATCTTTTATATCTGTGCTTTTTGCAACTACTATTACTACTACACTAAACGTGCTGCTGCTGCACTTAAACTATACTACTATCTATAACTACTAACTACTATACTATACTACTACTAGGATGATGATGAAAAAGGAGGGGGGAATAATATTAAACAACACACCCACGTAAAGGGGCTCTTTGCATTTTAAAATTAAAATAAAAAAGGGGGAAAAATTTTTAAACATATCTTAAGAAAACACCCCCCAACTTTCCCCAGCATAAAATTTAAAAAAAAAGAGAAAAAAAGTTCGACAAATCAGGGGAAACATTTTACAACAAAATATCAAGAGTATTTTCTCAAATACCCCTGGCAACCCCCTAATTTCCTTTTCCCAGGAACTGCAGCACAATAAAACTCAAAACAGTACAAAAAAAAGTCCTAAAAGAAAGTTTGTTTCATTTTAAAGCTTGAAATGCCCGTTTTATGCTGTTTTAAGAGTCAAGAAAATAGAAATGACGGATTATACTGTGGAGAAATTCAACGCTACGGTGTGCATTATAAAGGACTGATACCAAAAGGGGGGGGGGGGGGGGGCTTCCCCAAACTCCTTTTTTTTTTTTTTTTTTTTTTTTCCACTTTCCCCCCTTTTTTTTTGTTCTGATTTTTTTTTTTTTTCTTTTTTTTTTTTTTTTTTTTTTTTTGGCGGCCTTTTTTCTTTTCTTCTTTTTTGGACAAGACCAAAACCCTATCATCTATCAGCTTACACACAACGCCCCTTACGCGCCGTTCCACACTTTCTTCAGCCCATTTCCAAGGGTTTTTTGTTTTTTTCTATCGTTGGACAATGCTTTTTTCTCATTTAATTTTTAACTATGGTCAAGATGTCTGGGTTTTTCAGTGCACTAGTGTAGTTGCAATGAGTTTGCTTTTTGGGTTCTTTTTCTCACTTAATTCCCCCCGGGTATGCGATTTATACCTGACGAATTGTGGTAAAAAAAAAGTACAAAAGGGAGCAAAAGGGATCCAAATGGACAGGGGGAATCAAAAACAGGGGGAGAGAGAAGAGAGAGAGGGGAGAGAGAGAGGGGAGAGAGAGAGAGAGAAGGAGTGAGAGAGAAGAGAGAGAGAGGGGAGAGAGAGAGAGAGAGAGAGAGAGAGAGAGAGAGAGAGAGGAGAGAGAGAAAAGAAACGTTACAGTCTTAGCTTTTTTATCCCCGATTCCCCAAAGGGTTGGGGGGCCCCTTTCCAAAAAAAAATCAAAAGAGGGGAAGGGCGCCGAGGAATGGAGAGCGGGAAAAAGATGGTTAAATCTCGTTTATCCCTTTTTTTAAAAAAGAAGGGTAAGTATGAAGATGAACCAAAAAAAGAACAGCTGCGTGCATCAAAATTACCAAACAGCTTTCGTGATAATACTCGAAAGGAAACCGCCTTTTTGAAAAAGAAAAAATACGCAAAAGGGTTCGCGGGACCCTGCAAAAAAATCAAAGACGGAGGGTTTAAAAATTTACCGAAAAACCCGTGATCTTTGGGGAAATAAAGTTATTAAACAAAATTTTTTGTTAGGGATAGTATGGGCTTCAAATATTGTATAAATAGATGTGTTCCCTGCTTTTTTTTAAATTACTTATCACTTTTTCCCCTTTTAAAATTTATGTGTTTTAATTTTGATTCAGCGTAGTTTCTTATTCTTGGGGGTAAACCCCAAAACATTATTTTTAAGACATCGTCTTCATTGAAGAAAATTTAATTAGAATATAATTCTAAATTTTTCTCCAAAATAACAAGCGGGGACTTCGTAAAAAAATTTCTATCAGTGCCCATATTTTTACAGTAAACATTTTTTTTCTCAAACTTTCATCTTGAACAACATGATGTAGTTGGATATATGTTTGCACTTTTTTCCGTGTAAAAGACGGAGTCTATTTTTCCCCCCCTTTTTGTTGCTTGTATGGCAATAGTCCATTTTGTTATAAAAATGTTAAATAATTTTTTTCCCCAAAACCCCAACCGCACATGGCAGTGTATTTTTTTTTAAAATTATTTTTTTCCCAAACCCACTTATGCAAACAGCTTTTACCACAAACGGGGGAAAGTTGGGGGAATTTGGTCATGAGCGGTCGTTGATAAAGGGTGAACCGCCAAACCTGCCCCCGACTGCACACAACATTTTACTCCAGCAGGCGACTTGTGAACCCCAATATCCCAAACTATTTCATCAAAGCTTTAGTTCTTTGTTGAGGTTACATTTTTCCACGCAATATTTTTTTTTAATCCTTTTTTTAAAAAAGGAACATTGCCTTGATATTTTAGGACTGTTATTCCAAATTACCCTAGACGCTGGTACTTGAAATTATTGTTATCAAACCAAGTGATACACGGTTTCCCAAAAAAGTGATTTGATAAGTTCCGTCCTTAAATGTTTTTTTAGGTTGATGAACAAAAAACCTTTTCACCAAATTCTAAGAAATTGTTTCTTGCTATACCCCACCACTTTTATTTGTCCCATTTTGTGCTTTTTTTGAGCTTACCTTGACCCCCCAGTAACAAACATCTTTGAAATTTTTTTTAAATCTTATCTAACCCCCCCCATACCCGTTTGTGACACAACACTGTTCTTTTTATTTTTTCAAAGTTTCTTGGCACCCTTTTTTCCTACAAATTAAAAATAACTTTTGACCCCATTAAAAAAAACCCTTGGTCAACTACGCTTGCTTATGTAAACCCACTGCAAAAAAAAAAATGTTTTTACATAGTTATTTTGCCCATAATCCCAAAATTTCTTTTCTCCCTATGGGAATCAACCGTTAATTTCAATTCTACCCTCCCGTTCTTTTTCCAAATTTAGACCCCCCGTGCGTACAAAAGTATATCCCTAATATCTTTTTTTTATTTTTTAAATGTAAACCATAATTTTTTGCTAAAATTTTATTTTGCTCCTAACCACATTGCTTCCGATTTATTTCTGTTTTTTGTAAACCCTGATAAGAAAACTTTCAAAAAATTCAAGCGCTATTCGCATATCTTTTTCGTCTGAAAAAAACAGTGTTAAAACACAGCGTAAAGAGCCAGAAACAAGGGAAGCTCCTGATACTGTCATTATTTTTAATTTTTCAATCCCCTTGTTTTCCCGAACCGTTCCGTAATCAAATTGCCAATATTAAAGGGCTAAAACAAAGGCAAGGGAAAAAAGGGGACACCCCTCCGTTTCCCTGTTTCCACTGCAAACGTTTGGGAAACCCAAACCGCAATGTTTATACGCTTTCGATCGGCAAAAAATTTTTACCCATTAACAAAACCCCCCCCAAAACCGAAAAATTAAAGCTTTTTAACATAAATTTTTGGGGAAATAAAAATCGAAAGCTTTAAATAACAATAGTTATTTAGCCCTGGTTTGTTTTCGTGACGCATTTTGTTCGGTGCATCATCAATTAGACGTAATAATGTGGACACACGTCCCCTTTTTTGTTCCTACTTGGTCATCAAAAAAGAATCATGACCTACCCAGTCGCCCCCGTAGACTTTTAGCTAGGGTTTTAATCAACTTTTGTTAACGATATTGGACGCCAATTGTTGGATCATTTTTTGCAAAAAATTTTCCTTTTGTATAAATTATTACGGCCCTTTTTTTGATTTAAGCATCTCCCCGCAGTAAATGCGGTTTAAAAAAATTCCATTCGTATTTACATCCCCCCAAAATACTTTTAGAATTCAACGGTTTAAACCATAAAGCCAGGGGAAAACCCTTTTTCATTCTTTCAACCTCGTAATTTTTTGCTCCCCAAATTACCATCCATTAAGCTTTTTCATTGCAGATAGAAATAAATTTAAAACCCCCAGGAAGGCTTGTTCTTTGTAGCATATTAACTATTTATCTTTTCCTGTATAAATTCTTAAAAAAAGCTCTTTGTGCGGTTTTTAAAAAGTTTTTTTTTCCCCCTTTATCTCAACCCGTTTGCCTTTTTAAAATTTTTATGATTTTAAATTTGTTTGCTTTTTCTAAACTAAGAAAGAACTTAGATTTTTTTTTTCCCCGTTCAATCCACTGAACTGAGCCCTACCTGGCTGCAGGGCTTTGTAGTTTCTTTAAATTTTTAAAAATTTGTTTTCAGCTCCCTTTACGCAGAGTTTCCTGGGAGCGGATAATTTTGAGGGGATTAGTGTATTCAAATCTGCATTTAGTTGCAATTTATTTCTGTTTAACAATGCTTTTTTTTGAAATTTATTGTACATTTTTTATTTGTTTTTAATGCTCCCCAAATTATCTGATTTTATCTTCAGGTCTTTTTAAAAATGTCTAAAATTGATTTTGTAATTAAATAGTTTATATCCCAAAAGAAGGGGTCCATAAATTTCCAATACCCCTTTTCCTGTACAACATAAACGAACTTCACAAAACCAACAACCTTTGGACGAAAAGAAACACTCTGCATATTCCTGCACACATTTTCAAAATAGGGGAAACTGGTCAAATAACCCCCTTCTTTCAATAAAGGATTAATTCTAGACATAAATTCTTTCTCTTTGTTTGAAAAATTCGCCTGTGCAACAGGTCCAAACATCCCCAAACTGTTTTAAATTTTTACAGTATCTGGTCGTGATAATCACCCCTTTTACATCAAGCTCTTTTTCAAACGGTTGAAATCTCCACACACAAAAGGTTTTCTGATATTTTAAAATTTTTTTTAACCTTTTTTAATTTTTTCGAAAAAAATTAGCTTTTTTGTAAACTATTTGGGGATAGATATTTACCCCAATCACTGTTTCTTCCCGTAGTGATTTTTAAGATTCAATTCTTTTAGAGCATACACCATTTCCGTTTCAGCGAAAATTTTTTTAATTTAAATTTTCTAATCCACCCCTTGTTACTTTTCCAGTGAACAGAGTTACCTCCCCCTTCTTTTTGCCACTGTTACTTACAGCTGTATTAATATAAGTTTCCTGCAGACAAATCACATCGTACTCGTTGTTTTTTAAAAAACCCAAAAGCGTTTTTTTTATTATTGGACTTATCCTTTACTTTTCAGAAAAAACTTTTAAAGAAGATAAACCATGTTTAGGGGTCAACGAACAAAAGCCTAAAGGAGAGAATCGTACAACCCTGTCATCATCGTGTCGGCCCCTTTACGTTTTTTTAGGGCCGTTATGAGGGGGGGAATCTTGGGGGGCTTTCTGTCACGTGGGTCGGCAAAGTGGGGGAATCCCCCTTTTGTTGACCATGGGCCCTTTTGGTTTCAGAACCGCCGGGGTTTAAAAACCCGTTTGATGACGGCAAAAGCCCCTTTCCCTTTTCTTTCGACAGATCATTTTCCCTTTTTTTTATTTCTTCTCTTTTTTGGGGCTCTGCTTCTTTTGTTTTTCCCTTTTCAACGCATCGGGGAGACACAAGTTGCGTGACGTCTCTTTATTATCACTCTCCCTTTTTTTTCTCCCTTTTCCTGACAAGTTCCCTCTCAGGGCACTCACGTTAAGCTCTTTCTCTGATTGTCAGTGGGGTTAGAGGCCGTGTCACTGTCGTATCAGGGGAATGTGGGAGGGTTTTTAGATTTTTTTCCCCTTGAAACAAATGAAGAGACCCACCTGACCAACTTTACCCTTGTGATCGGGAATTTTGGGAAACGGGCCCTTTCCCATGCCGGGGGTTTGAGACCGCTCTCCGTGATAACAACTCCCGGCAGCCTGGCCCAAAGCCCCACTTTTTTAAACAACATTGAACTTCGTTTCCCGGCTTCTTTTTTTGGTTTTCCCTTTTGATAAAGGGTGGCAGTAAAATCCCCTACCTTTAAAACTTTTCCCAAAGTTTTTCTGGACGTTTATGAAAAGAAAAGTCTACCAGAGTAAAATGGGGGCAGCTTTCCATCTTGTTCCCTTCTTTTTCCCTTTCAAAGGGGGGCGAAGAACAAACTCCGTTTCACAAAAGCTGTCAAAATCCCCCCATGCAAGACAAGGGTATTCGATATCCCGACTTTAGTGGCAGGTCTTTTCAGAGTCCCCTTTTGTGAGTAGAAAGGGTTTTTGTCGTACAAACGCATTAACACGCTAAGAGACAACCTTCCCATCAACAATTACTTCGGCGTTCGATCGCTGGGGAGAGTCCCATAAACCCCTATTTCCCGCGCGCCACCATAGTTTCTCGCCGATATTCTTTCGGCTGCAACCAAATGTCCGGGCCCAAAGGAACGATTTTTCAGAGCCCCAAAAATAAGGCAGGTCTCTTTTTTTGCAAAAACACTGGTTCACAAGGATCCGCCCTTTTGAGATCCGATGAACAGATTTAAAGAGAAGAGAAGAAAAAAAAACACAAGAAAAAACAACCAACAGAATAAAAAAAACCCACCAGCCAAAAAAAACAAAGATACCAAAAATTCTTTTTCATGAAGGGATATCACCTCAAAACCAGCGGAATTTAAGAAATTCACAAAATAAGGGGGAACGGGGGACACGAAAAAAAAAGCAGCTGTCGACCTCGAAGCCCGCTTTCGAATGCCCTTTACCCCAACTCTGTAAAGGAAAGGGTTCTGCTGTCAAGAAACCAAGGATTTCAGGGCAGGACTCCCCCGATGCCCCTTTTACTGCCAACGTTTTTTTTTTTATGTTTTTTTTTGTTTTGTTTTTTGTTGTTTTTTTTTTTTTTGTTTTTTTTTCTTTTGGCCCGGC
>CM031626.1:25399838-25409838 GCA_018398815.1 Conus ventricosus | reverse complement strand
ATTGAAGAAGACAATCTTCAGAACAGAATTTGAAGTCTAGTATTTGCCAGTCGTACTACATTGAAGAAGACAATCTTCACAACAGAATTTGAAGTCTAGTATTTGCCAGTCGTACTACATTGAAGAAGACAATCTTCAGAACAGAATTTGAAGTCTAGTATTTGCTAGTCCTACCATAATGAAGACGACAGTCTTCAGGACAGAACTGGAAGTCTGGTATATGCTAATTTCATTATGATGCAGACGACAATCTTCAGGTTACAACTTGACGTTTGTATTTGCTAATTTCATTATGATGCAGACGACAATCTTCAGGTTAACCTCGATGTTTGTATTTGCTAATTTCATTATGATGCAGACGACAATCTTCAGGTTAGCCTTGATGTTTGTATTTGCCAATTTCATTATGATGCAGACGACAATCTTCAGGTTAGCCTCGATGTTTGTATTTGCCAATTTCATTATGATGCAGACGACAATCTTAAAGGTTAACCTCGATGTTTGTATTTGCCAATTTCATTATGATGCAGACGACAATCTTCAGGTTAGCCTCGATGTTTGTATTTGCCAATTTCATTATGATGCAGACGACAATCTTCAGGTTACAACTTGACGTTTGTATTGCTAATTTCATTATGATGCAGACGACAATCTTCAGGTTAGCCTCGATGTTTGTATTTGCCAATTTCATTATAATGCAGACGACAATCATCAGGTTAGAACCTGAACTTATCTTTGCCAGTTTCACTAACATGAAGAAGACAGTCTTCAGGAGAGAACTCGAAGTCTAGTATTTGCTAGTCTTACTATATTGAAACAGACAAATCTTTATGACTTACTTGAAAGTCTAGTATTTGCCAGTGTTCATGCAGTAATGTGTACACTCTTCCCAGAAGCACCTCTCAAGCTTTTGCCACTCTTACTGAAATGAGCTCGACTCGCTCCTGCAGACAATCCCAAATCCATCGTTGACAGTCTTACTATAACGAAGAAGCTGAACTTCAAAGGGTAAATCCCAAGTCCAGTCTTTTCCAGTCTTGAAGCAGATATTTTTTCTTTCTTTTTTTCCCTTGCATGCCCTTCTGATGCCGCTCAACCCCAGGTCCTTGTTCACAGTCACGCCCTGGTTCTCGTTGCAGCCCTGACATCAGCAATCCACCGGGAGCAGTCAGTATCGAATTGTGTTCAGGAAGACAGGGACTGCTACTGAGTCCCTTCGGCGGCGTTCAGTGTGCCTGTGTTGATCCAACATATGCATAATAACAGCTACTAAACCCACTACCGTCGATCATTGTTGCTTAATCGTGGAGACAGTGTGAGTGGGCGTTTTCCCTGGAGGGCGCCACCACGTCCGTCCAACGATAGTCTTCGGTACAGACTACCTCCACACATACTCACTAAAGGTGTAGACGTAGAGATAAATTGTCCTTTTTCAGCAAGCAACACTCAAGTTTAGCTTTTGCTAGTCTTACTATACTGAAGTGTACAAATGTGAGGAATAACTCACTAGTTCAGCTTCCCCTGTCTCACTATATCAAAGAGGACTATGTTGAGAAAGTAACTGTTTCAATCCTTTCTCTCTTTTAAAAGCGTTCTGTCATCAGGTCCAACTTCCCCCCAAACATTCAGTAAGATGAATCGCACTCTGAACTGCTCCTCAAACTTCTTCTCTTCCATCTCAACCACTACGGTCCCTTCCGGCCTTACTATACCGCCGACTTCCAGAAAACAAATACAGCCGCCTGGCTGGATTGCAAATTCCTTGGATTTTCCTGGAGAGGGGTCACTGCCCTCGTATGACCCCTCCCCCCCCCCCCCCCCACCCCCATCACTCTGTCTCCTAACCCAACCTCCATCTCGCTGTGGTGTCTCTCTTGGTCCCTCTCTGTCTCTGTCTGTTTCTCTCCCCTCCTCTCCTCTCTCTCTTCTCTCACTCTCTCTCTCTTTTCTCTTCTCTCTCTCTCTCTCTTCTCTCTCTCTGTTTTCTCTCTCTCTTTTCTCTCTCTCGTTTCCCTCTCCCCTCTCTCTCTCTCTCCTCTCTCTTCCTTTTCTCTCTCTCTCCTCTCTCCTCTCTCCTCTCTCTCTTTCTTTCCTCTCTCAGTCATTCCAGCTGAAGCCGGCCTCCCCCAGTCTGCCCCTGGCAGCGGGTTCCTGTGCCCCTCTGGGGAGCCCCCGGGGAAAGGGTCAGAAGGCGTGGGTCCGCCGAATGAAGACAGGGCGGGGTGGAGGTCAGGGGCTAAAGGAAAGGCCCTGTCAGGGGGTGGTCTTGATCAATTCCTTCCTCCTCGCCTCCGCTTTGGGCACCTGGAGCAGATTGCGCCCTGCGGAGTGACAGGGGAGGGAATTGTGCCCCCCCCCTCCCCCCCCCAACCTCCCCCTTGCCCGCCTAACTCTTCATCCCCCCTCCCCACCAGCCTCTCCCCTCACCCTTATTTCCCTCTCCACCTTCTCCCTTCACATCATACTCCCCCTATTCCTCAGCTCTCGTCCCAGCTAGTCCCGAGGGAAAACCCTCTGGGGTATACTGAGCACTACCGAGGGAATCCAATCAAATTAAAGTCCCAAACTACGCCCACCCCCACCCCTCCCCTCTACCACCAAGTCTCACTCTATCTCCACCTACCCTACCCCCTCCCTCCACCATGACTCTGTACTTTCCCCCTTATATTTTAAAGTCATCTTCTACAGACATTTTTAGGTCCCTTCAATTTGATCAGAAGACGATGACGACGACGATGCTGACGATGATGATGAAAAATGAAAGCTGATGGTGACGACGGTTTATGACGACCAAGATATAAACAATTTTTGATGATGATGATGATGATGATGATGATGATGATGATGATGATGAAGAAAGATGATATGGATACTGATACTAAAGAAAAAATTATATTTGTGGGGGTAATTACAACCATGATTTGTATTACCATCAACGTAACAGAAGCAAACTTTATTATCCTATAAGCTTGAAATATGAAATTCTGAAAAACTTGAAATGTTAGAGAAAGGCGGTGTTATGCTGAAAAATCAAATCACCAATTTGATGTCACCCCCAACACATGCCACGTTTGTTAGTATTTCTGTTTAATTCCCTTATTGATCATGATGACTATTATTGCTATTAACCCAGATCTCCTTGCCGAAGGGGGGTAAGTCTGTCACGGTCCCAGAAAACTATGGTGGACTGTAGGAGTCAGAGATAATAATTCGAAATGCCTTCCAGATGATTTCCAATCAGAGCTGGCAGACATAGGAATAAACAATAGAGGGAAGAGGAAGGGGGGGGGGGGGGGGCTTAGCGATTAGGGAAAGGAGGGAGGGAGGGAAACGTCAGGGGAAGATGTGGGGGAATGGTGTTTCTTTCAGAATATCCGTTCAGAATTTTTGATTTCTGTTCTTTCATTTCCATTCCCCCCCCCCCCCCCCTTAATTTACCTTTTTAACGAAGTGTTAGGACAGCAGGAGGCGGGGAGGGAGTGGGGGGGGGTCTAAGAGAAAGGGATTACGAATCCAAGTACCTCCTTTCCCTCCCCTTCCTTAAATCTGCCTCTCTCTCTATTTTTTTTATTTCTTACAAAACTGTGTATGTAGTTATTTTCCATCGTAACATAAAAGGGTTAGAGCGGGGGAGGGGGGGGGACCAAACGAGGCACCCGCGATCTGCAGTCCCTAAGTGGTTTTAGAAAGGGTTCAAGTCCCTAATGAAGGATCTTGTGGATGGTCGGCTCAGTGGCTACAGTACAACATTTTTTATAGGAAGATTGCGAGTTCGAACCTCCGGCCGTTCTGTTCGCCATCTTCACGTGCTGTCGTTCTAGTGGTGTGAGTGTGGTGTTACATTGGCCAGCCACCCTCGCTCCCGTCTCCTTCGTAATACCATCTGTTCTGTAGCCCTTTATTTCTGCTCTCGTAGTTATCTAAATTTCCACTTTCCTGTCCGCCTCTCTAACCATGGTGAGGTTGCGTCGAATTGGTCCGTGTCGGCAAGTTCCTGGGGACTGATTGTTTGAAAAAGATCAGAGGGCGACCCATACCTCCCATAATCATGCAGCTAAGCAATTGTTGTTGTGGGTGAGGGGTCTTAGCTTAGTATGTGGTGTCTTCATCTGTTGGACCAGAACAGGCGCCATTGAACACCTCCTGTATGACTCAGCAGAGTGCAGTGTGTTCTCTGACGGGTTGTCTCCTGACGCCCTGTGGACTGCCACATGACTTGTCTGGGTGTAACTGTGTGTGTGTCTCTGTCTCTCTCTCCCTCCCTCCCCCCCCCCCCCCCCCCCCCCCCCTCTCCCCCCCCGAATTTAAAAACCCGTACTACCAATTTCAACTCAGTTCCGTCTCTCTCATACAGACCAAACTTCGATCTGCAAACAAGTCCTGTACTTTAACCTAATCAATCACCACCCACCCACACCCTACTCCCATCGTCCCTCCTCTCCACCACTTACCACTTATGATTAGTAGCAGAGCTACCGCAGCACCCAGGTGCCAGACAACACGTGTTTCAAGAATCACCAGGACTGGTCACGTGATCTCCTGTTTCTGACTTCAGAACGTTGGCATGATGGAAGGGGGGGGGGGGGGGAAGCAGGGAGAGACGTTTGGTGTGGAAGCGAGGTGGGAGGATGAGTAGCTCACAGTTAGGAGTTTGTGTTGGCGCTTGTAGGGGTGCTAATTTTCCGGTGTGAGCCGGAATTCCGGTTTCCGATTTTGTTCAAAATATATTTTCCGGTTTTGAAATAATTTCGGGAGAATGTTTCCGGTTTCCGATTTCGTTCAAAGTATATTTTGCGGTAGAAATAATTTCGGAGAATTTCACCGGTTTTCAACATTGTTTCCGAAGAAACATCGCATCGGCAGTGAAGAGAAGTGGTCTGCTTCGTGAGCCTCGAAAGAGACGTACATTGTTTCGCTGAGAGTAACGTCCCTTGTTATCAAGCGGCATGGTCGAAATCGCCATTTTAAGGCCAAAGGAAGTGAAAAATGAAAGTACTGACTTTGGACAGTGACGTTTCTTTCCTTGAAAAAGGTGTAAAAAAAAAAAACAACAACTGATGGAGTGGGTGTGGCTGGAGGAAAAAAAACAACGATGGTGTGTACTTCGAAAGTTGGTGCAGGAAGATTGACTCGCCCCGTGTTTGCTTTTGTGTTCCCTGCAACCGGACGGTAACTTACGGTTCTAGTGGGAAAAAAGCCTTGTCGGCTCATGCAATTGATACTGAGCACAAGCGCATTCTAGGCACGTTGCAACAGACTGCTAAGCTTGATGGGGCTGCTAAAAACTACTGTGACCCGAGATGGAATTGGTGATCGAACTGCCGAGTTGAAAACCGGGCTCTCCTTCACAGTACCATCAATCTATTAATGATGTTAACAATGGTTATATTGATATTTAAAATGATACATGCCACTGATTTTAAAACTTTCTTCAAAAATGTGTTTTCTTTTTACATGAGGTTTTGGAAGTGAATCTCCATCACCGAAGAAATACAGACTCGTGGTGCATTATGTTTAATGTCTGATTCAGTATTTTCTTCACTTGCTAGGACTCAGTCTTACAAGTTGGACTTCTGACCTTCGTTTGGTTGGGTTTTACATTCTTTATTTTTTTTTTGGATTAAAAAATCAATTTGATTTTTTTAATGTTTTCTTCACTATCTTTTATAATTAATGGAACATCACTCACATCCCATCTAATGGTTAGTGAAGTAGAGGCACACTCAGGTAAAGATTCAAGAGTATATTTATTCATCAGCTCAAGCAGTAGAGTTGTTTACAGGTCAGCCATCTTCGATGCGGGCCCCCCCCCCCCAGGTCAGCCATCTTCGATGCGGGGCCCCCCCACCCGGTTGTCGCCCTGGCATCTACTACATATCCCCCCCGTTAAGACCATAACAGGTCATACAAATAATATGAACGGAAAATGTCTCGGTTGGCTATCTCGATCTCAGTCTTTGAAATCTTCAATTTGAAATGAAAAATATAAATCAGTATTTTGGACTCTCAAAAGAAACAAACGAAGAAGAAAAAAAGAAATATGTTAATTAACATTATAGTCTGTTCTGCCTTTCCATCTGAAAAGGTTGGTATCAATCCTTGAGGTCCGGCTCCACCTCTGTCCAGACATCTCTGAACGTCTTCACAAACATAGTCTTTGAAACGTGCTGGTAGTCTCCGTTGACGACTGGGCCAAGAGGCGGGCTTAGGCACCGGACTTTGTGCTGCAGCCCCCTCCAAACTGCGTGGCCTATGGTTTCTGCGGCTGTCTTGGTACTGCCATCGTCTCCCCACTGCTGGGTCCCTGGTCCTGCGGCTGTCTTGGTGCTGCTGTCGGCTCTCCACTGCTGGGTCCCCGGTCCTGCGGCTGTCTTGGTGCTGCTGTCGCCTCTCCACTGCTGGGTCCCTGGTGTTGTGGCAGCGGCGTGGCAGATTCTGGTTGGTCCACCCCTGGTGACAGCTGCAATGATGTCCTTGGGCTTGATGGTGTCACTGCAGGTAGAATATCAAGCTCAGGCTGACCAAACGGGTTGTCTGGCTCCTGAGACTCCCCTTGGTTGCTGGCCCGAGACAGTACGTGGTCGACATGTCGCTTCAGGTGACGGCCGTCCACCACGTGAACCGGGTAAGACAGGGTCCTGTAGCCTGCACCACTACCCCTGGCAACCACTTTCGGCCCACCGAAAAGTTCTTGATGTACACCAGATCCCCCACCACATAGTGTCTCTTGTCAGCATGATCATGGTTCAGTTTCTGTTGCAGCTGCCTCTGGGCGACTTGCTTCTCCACGCTAGGCTGGATTAGTCCCAGCGTGTCCTCACTTTCCAAATTGAACAGGAGTTCTGCTGGTGACAGCCCTGTGGTTGTCTGAGGGTAACCCGATATGCTGACAAAAATCGGGCAACTCGAGTCTCTATCGAACCGCTCGTCATTTTCTTCAGGCCTTGCTTCAATGTCTGAACAGCCCGTTCGGCTAGTCCGTTGGTAGACGGATGATAGGGTGCTGACTTCACATGTCGTACTCCATTCTTGAGCATGAACTCCTTGAATTCCTCACTGGAAAAACAAGTCCCATTGTCCTGTGACCAAGGTTTCTGGCAAGCCGTGAGTTGCGAAAGACTGGCGCATTTTTTCAATGGTTGCGCTTGACGTGGATGTGTTCATTGGGTATGTGTCCATCCACTTAGAGTGGGCATCTATGATGACTAAAAACATCTTCCCTAGAAAGGGACCAGCGTAGTCCCGTGTAGTCGGTCCATGGGCGATCCGGCCATTCCCAAGGATGAAGAGGAGCACTGCTGGGTAGGTTTCGAAGACTCTGACAGATCTGACACCCTCTCACAGTAGCTTCGATTTCACTGTCCATGTTCGGCCACCAGATATACCATCTCGCCAAGTTCTTCATTCGAGTCATTCCTGGATGTGCATCATGTAGGTCCTGTAGCAAAATGTGACGCCCTTTCGGTGGTACTACAACCCGAGTTCCCCACAGCAGGAAGCCATCCAGGATGCTCAGTTCCGTTTTCCGGGCCAAGTATGGTCTGAATCTCTGGTCTGGATGGTTTTCAGGCCAGCCCTTCAAGACGAAGCGTTTTACTTGTGCAAGCACTGGGTCGATGTCGGTCCACTGACGAATCTGGCTGGCCGTGACAGGCATGGTCTCCACTTGATCCATTAGGAGAATGATCTCCCCTGGTTCAGGCTCTGTTTCTGCTGTTGTCTCGAGTGGCAATCTGCTGAGGCCATCAGCATTGCTGTGTTTCCAGCCCTCCTTGAACTTCAGGTCGTACTCATATGCCGCCAAGGTTACTGCCCAGCGCTGAATTCGGGCGGCGACCATGCTGGGGATTTGTCTGTTCTGCCCAAAGAGCCCCAACAATGGTTTTGTGGTCTGTATAAATGTCAAACTTCTGACCATACAAATACTGGTGGAACTTCTTCACTCCGTAAACTATGGCAAGCGCTTCCTTCTCCACCTGACTGTAGTTTTTCTCTGCACTGTTCATCGTCCTGTACGCAAATGCCACTGGTCTCTCGCTGCCATCCTCCATCCGGTGTGATATCATGGCTCCAAGCCCGTAGTTTGAGGCGTCACAGGAGATAATGATGTCTTTAGTGGAGTCAAAATGGACCAGTACTTGGGGTGAACGTAGTAGTTTTTTGGACTCTAACCATGCATTTTCTTGCAGTTCTTCCCAGGACCAAGACACGCCTTTCTGCAGCAGAGAGTACAGGGGGGCCAGCACTGTAGACAGGTTGGTAGGAATCTGGCGTAATAGTTCACCATGCCCAGATAGGCCTGTAGTTGTTTGACATCTACTGGTCTGGGCATCTCCTCAATAGCACTGACTTTTTCTGGCACGGGGCGGATACCCTTTTGGTCGATCTTGAGACCCAGGTAGATAACCTCACTGGCCATGAAAACACACTGTTCTTCTTCAGCTTGGCCCCAGCCCTTTCAGTTTTGTAAACACTGTTCGCAGCGTCTTCAAGTGTTCTTCTCGCGTGTTTCCTGACACTAGATGTCGTCAATGCGAACATAGACTCTTGGCAGTCCTCTCAGCAGGTTTTCCATTGTACGCTGAAAATACCTGGCGCTGATGACACCCCATAAGGCAGTCTGTTGTAGCGGTAAAGGCCCTGGTGAGTATTGATGGTGGTGAATTCTTTGGAGTCCTCCTCCAGTTCCAGCTGCTGGTAGGCCTGTGTCAAGTCCAATTTGGAGAAAAACTGTCCTCCACTGAGTTCCGCCAACAGGTCATCTGTTTTGGGAATGGGGTAGTTATCTAACTTGGACGCTGCGTTCACCGTTACCTTATAGTCGCCACAGATGCGGAGACTCTTGTCTGGCTTCACGACTGTAACTATTGGTGCCGCCCAGTCTGAAAATGGCACTTTCTCAATAGTGCCCTCTGCCTCTAACCTATCCAGTTCTTGGCCTACCTTTTCACGTAGAGCATAAGGCACTGGCCGTGGTTTGAAGTAACGTGGTTGGGCTGCAGGGTCCACAAAAATGTTGGCTTTTAACACCTTTGATAGTGCCTCTACTCTCTTCGAAGAGTCTGATGCCTCATGCAGAATTTTTTCCAGTTCTGGATCAGTAATAGTGCCTTCTGTCACTGTCTGGCACCAATCCTCGGGCCAGTCCAGTTGAATGTGTTTCAGCCAGTCTCGCCCCAGTAAACATGGTCCAGGTCCTTTGACCACAATCACCTCGAGGATCCTTGGGGTACTTCCTTTGTATGTCACTGAGCATTGGGCGGCCCCCAACACCGGAATCTCTTCACCTGTGTACGTTTTCAATCTTCGGTTGGATGCCTTCAGTGGAAAAGAACCCCTGTGTCTAATCTTTTTTAAATGTCTCTTCATTGATCACCGTCACCGAGGCCCCCGTATCAATCTCCATCTCTACGGCGAAGCCATCCAGTTCCACTGTGGCCATGTATGGCTTTTCTTTGCTCCCAACCTTGAAAACTGAAAATAAATCGGCTTCTTCGTCCTCCACTTTTTTGATGGGTCCACGGGATCTTGGGTTGCTCTTCGTGTCCCTCTTGTGTCGTTCTCGTTCAGCACGAAACAATCTGCATTCACGTTGAAGATGACCTTTCTTTTTACAGTACCAACATTCAAGGTCTTTCAATGAACGATCTCTTTTTACTGCTTTGACATCAACTCTATCTCCTTGTCGATCTTCCATCTTGTCGATGCTACCTGTGCTTTGACTTTCCCCAGTTTTGGCCCCCAAAGCGTTTTCCTTGCAGATCTACAGCACTCTTTTCTGCTGACTCCATAGCCATGGCAACATCAAACGCCCTCTCAAAAGTCAAGTCTTTCTCAGACAATAAGCGTCTTTGAATGCGGTTATTGTTAACGCCACAGACTAATCTGTCCCTCAACATCGAACCAAGTGACTCGCCAAAGTTGCAATCTTGCGACAGATTACGTAACTGCGATACATACTTTGCTATCGACTCCTGCTCGTGACGTGAACGCGTGTGAA
>CM031626.1:25384838-25392338 GCA_018398815.1 Conus ventricosus | reverse complement strand
TGAGTTAACAGACAGGTTGACAGAGAGTGCAAGAAATCATACTATCGACTCACATTCTTAAATTTGTGAGCATATATGACTTTAGTTTTTCTTTATCATAATAGCTCAGCCGACTATTCGTAGTGTTTTGGGATCTGTCAGCCCATAGAGAAAAAAAGTCGTCCATAAACACAACACCACATTCCCTACACTATGAGACCACAAGGCGCAGGATTGACACCTCATGGACAGACAAGTTGATAACTAAGAGGAAAGAATTGAAGACGAAGGTCTCACGGGTCTCAGCAGGTGTCTGACCTGTGCATCAGCCCAACACACTGGGCAGACCTTGGGTACTAACTGACATCTTGTAGGCAGGGAAGACCAGACCGTGTTGAATGTCTTATCAACTGTGTTTCATTTTTCGCTGCCAGCGTACTGGGAAAAATGAAAGCAATGAAAAACATTTAGATGTAACAAAACATAAGCTAAAATGCTGTATTGGCAAGTATAGTCATTGCTGAATATATAGCTAGTGACCACTCTCAAAGTCTGCTGTCATATAACATTGTTCCCAATGGCATGTATGAATTGTTTTCAGAGAAAGAAAAAAATGTACATGACTTTTTAGAAGAAGTACTGGAGAACGGGCTTCAAAGGTTGTACAAACATAGTCGATGTTTAAAAAATCAACCACCTGTCTTACTGTAATGATGCAGGTGTTTTTCGTGAGGCAGCTCGTAAGTCCAGCCTGTGCCAGTCTAACTTTAATGAACAAGACAATCTTCAGGACAGAATTCGAAGTCTAGAAGACGATTAGTCTATTCTTTTGCCAGTCTTACTATAATGAAAAAGACAATGTTCAGGACAGAACTCGTAGTCTAGGATTTGCCAGTCTCACTATAATGAAATAGGATATCTGTATGATAGACCTGGAAGTCTAGTATTTGCCAGTCGCACTATATTGAAGAAGACAATCTTCAGAACAGAATTTGAAGTCTAGTATTTTGCTAGTCCTACCATAATGAAGACGACAGTCTTCAGGACAAAACTGGAAGTCTGGTATATGCTAATTTCATTATGGTGCAGACGACAATCTTCAGGTTCGCCTCGATGTTTGTATTTGCCAATTTCATTGTGATGCAGACGACAATCTTCAGGCTAGAACTTGAAGTTGTCTTTGCCAGTTTCACTAATATGAAGAAGACAGTCTTCAGGAGAGAACTCGAAGTCTAGTATTTGCTAGTCTTACTATACTGAAACAGACAAATCTTTATGACTTACTTGAAAGTCTAGTATTTGCCAGTGTTCATGCAGTAATGTGTACACTCTTCCCAGAAGCTCCTCTCAAGCTTTTGCCATTCTTAATGAAATGAGGTCGACTCACTCCTGCAGACAATCCCAAATCCATCGTTGACAGTCTTACTATAACGAAGAAGCTGAACTTCAAAGGTAAATCTCAAGTCCAGTCTTTTCCAAGTCTTGAAGCAGATATTTTTTTCTTTCTTTTTTTCCTTTGCATGCCCTTCTGGTGCCGCTCACCCCAGGTCCTCGTTCACAGTCACGCCCTGGTTCTCGTTGCAGCCCTGACATCAGCAATCCACAGGGAGCAGTCAGTATAGAATTGTGTTCAGGGAAGACACGGGACTGCTACTGAGTCCCTTCGGCAGCGTTCAGTGGTGCCTGTTTTGATCTGACATATGCAAGATAACAGCTACTAAACCCACTACCGTCGATCATTGTTGCTTAATCGTGGAGACAGTGTGAGTGGACGTTTTCCCTGGAGGGCGCCACCACGTCCGTCCAACGATAGTCTTCGTACAGACTACCTCCACACATACTCACTAAAGATGTAGACGTAGAGATAAATTGTCCTTTTTCAGCAAGCAACTCTCAAGTTCAGCTTTTGCTAGTCTTACGATACTGAAGTGTACAAATGTGAGGAATAACTCACTAGTTCAGCTTTCCCTGTCTCACTATATCAAAGAGGACTATGTTGAGAAAGTAACTATTTCCATCCTTTCTCTCTTTTAAAGCGTCCTGTCAGTCGGTCCAACTTCCCCCAAAACATCAGCAAGATGAATCGCCCTCTGAACTGCTCCTCAAACTTCTTTCTTCCATCTTCAACCACTGTGGTCCCTTCCGCCTTACTATACCGCCGACTTCCAGAAAATAAATACAGCCGCCTGCCTGGATTGCAAATTCCTTGGATTTTCCTGAGAGTTGTCACTGCCCTCGTATGACCCCTCCCCCCCACCCCCACCACCCCCATCACTCTGTCCCCTAACCCAACCTCCATCTCTCGCTGTGTCTCTCTTTGTCTCTCTCTGTCTCTGTCTGTTCTCTCTCTCTCTCTCTCTCCTCTCTCTCTCTCTCTCTCTCTCTCTCTCTCTCTCTCCTCTCTCTCTCTCTCTCTGTGTCTCTGTCCTCTCTCTCTCTCTCTCATCTCTCTCTCTCTCTCTCTCTCTCTCTCTCTGTCTCTTTCTGCTCTCAATCATCCTCAGCTGAAGCCGGTCTTCGTCCAAGTCTGTCCCAGGCGCGGGTCCCTGTGTCCTTTGGGGAGCCCCCAGTGAAGGTCAGAAGTCGGTGCATCCGCCGATGAAGACAGGGCGGGGGCGGAGGTCAGGGGCTGAAGGAAGAGGCCCTGTCAGGGAGTGGTCTTGATCAATTCCTTCCTCCTCTGCCTCCGCTTTGGGCACCTGCTGCAGATGGCGCCCTGTGGGGTGACAGGGGAGGGAATTGTGCCCTCCGCAACCTCCCCCTTGCCCGCCTAACTCTTCATCCCCCCTCCCCACCAGCCTCTCCCTCACCCTTACTCCTTCTCCACCTTCTCCCTTTCACCTCATACATCCCCCTGTCCCTCAGCTCTCGTCCCAGCTAGCCCCGAGGAAACCATCTGGGATATACTGAGCACGTACCGAGGAATCCAATCCAAATTAATGTCCCAAACTACGCCCACCGCCACCCCTCCCCTCTACCACCAAGTCTCAGCTCTATCTCCACCTACCCTACCCTCCTCCCTCCACCGTGACTCTGTACTCCCCCTTATATTTTATGTCATCTTCTACAGACATGTTTTAGGTCCCTTCAATCGATCAGAATGACGATGACGACGACGATGCTGACGATGATGATGATAATGATGCTGATGGTGATGACGGTGATGACGACCAAGATGATGTTGATGATGTTGATGATGATGATGATGATGATGATGATGATGATGATGATGATGATGATGATGAGATGATGATGATGATATGGATACTGATACTAAAGATAATTATATTTGTGGAGGTAATTACAACCATGATTTGTATTACCATCAGACGTAACAGAAGCAAACTTTATTATCCTATAAGCTTGAAATATGAAATTCTGAAAAACTTGAAATGTCAGAGAAATGCGGTGTTATGCTGAAAAATCAAATCACCAATTTGATGTCACCCCCAACACATGCCACGTTTGTTAGTATTTCTGATTAATTCCCTTATGATCATGATGACTATTATTGCTATTAACCCAGATCTCCTTGCCGAAGGGGGTAAGTCTGTCACGGTCCCAGAAAACTATGGTGGACTGTAGGAGTCAGAGATAATAATTCGAAATGCCTTCCAGATGATTTCCAATCAGACCTGGCAGACATAGGAATAAACGATAGAGGGAAGGGGAAGGGGGGGGGGGGATTAGCGATTAGGGAAAGGAGGGAGGGAGGGAGGGAAACGTCATGGGAAGATGTGGGGGATGGAGTTTCGTTCAGAATATCCGTTCAGAATTTGGTCTCGTGATTTCTTTTCTTTCCTTTCCATTCCCCCCCCCCCCCCCCCCCCCCCCCCTTAATTTACCTTTTTAACGGGTGTTGGACAGCAGGAGGCGGGAGGGAGTGGGGGGGGGGAGTTCTGAGAGAAAGGGATTAAGAATCCAAGTACCTCCTTTCCCTCCCCTTCCTTAAATCTGCCTCTCTCTCTCTCTCTCTCTCTCTCTCTCTCTCTCTCTCTCTCTCTCTATTTTATTTATGTATTACAAAACTGTGTATGTAGTTATTTTCCATCGAAACATAAAAGGGAAAGAGGAGGGGTGGGGGCCAAACGAGTCACCCGCGATCTGCAGTCCCTGTGTGGTTTTAGAAAGTGTCTAAGTCCCTGATGAAGGATCTTGTGGATGGTCGGCTCAGTGACTACAGTACAACATTTTTTATAGGAAGATTGCGAGTTCGAGCCTCCGGCCGTTCTGTTCGTCCATCGTTGTCGTTATGGTGGTATCAGTGTGGTGCTACATAGGCCAGCCACCCTCGCCCCTGTCTCCTTCGTACTGCCATCTGTTCTGTAGCCCTTTATTTCTGCGCTCGTAGTTATCTAAATTTCCACTTTCCTGTCCACCTCTCTAACCATAGAGAGCTTGCGTCGAATTGGTCCGTGTCGGCAAAATCCTGGGACTAATTGTTTGAAGAACATTAGAGGGCGACCCATACCTCCCATAATCATGCAGCCAAGCAATTGTTGTTGTGGGTGAGGGGGCTTAGCTTAGTAGGTGGTGTCTTCATCTGTTGGACCAGAACAGGCGCCATTGAACATCTCCTGTGTGACTTAGCAGAGTGCAGTGTCTTCTCTGACGGGTTGTCTCCTGACGTCCTGTGGACTGCCACAGAACTTGTCTGGGTGTGACTGTGTGTGTGTTGGTTTGGAAGTGATCATACTGGGAAGAGGCGAGGTGGAGGAGTGGTGGGGGAAAGGGGGATGGGTGGGGGAACAGAAGTCAAGTAGGCACAGAAGATGAGAGAAAAAAACACTCTCTCTCTCTCTCTCCTCTCTCTCTCTCTCTCTCTCTCTCTCTCTCTCTCTCTCTCTCCTGGAAGGGTTATCCATATCTGCCGTATCCCCCGAGGTGGTTTATGGAAAATGAAGGCTGTCTGTCACATCAACAATTGCAATGTCAACACTGCAGTGCTGTCTGACCCTAAAGCAGATGCTGTGTGGGTGGCTGAGTCAAAACATCCCTGGTGCTAATGGTGTCCAGTGACCTAGACCACACGCAGAAAGAAAGATAGAGACAGAGAGAGGGTGTGGAGAGAGAGAGAGAGAGAGAGAGAGAGAGAGAGAGAGAGAGAGAGAGAGAGAGAGAGAGAGAGAGAGAGGAGAGACAGACAGACAGACAGACAGAAACAGAGGCAGACAGTTCATGTTTTTGTTGTTGTTTGTTTGTTTGTTGATTAGTAGGTTTGTTGTTGTTGTTGTTGTTTTTTTTTTTTTTTTTTTTCTTTTTTTTTTTTTTTGCTTGTTTGTGCGCCACCTGCTTTTTCACTGAAAGATGGGGCATGTATGACTCCTGTCTTATCCTGTTCACACAATGAAGGCTAAACGCCAGCAATGGGCAAACAAAAAAGGAAGGAAGTGGGTGGGGGGTAGGCAAGCATGGGATAAGTGAAGGAATATGAAAGAAAAGTAAATAAAGAAGACAGCAAATTATATAGAAGAGGGGAAACAGCGGGAGAAAGGAAGACAGTCAAACAAACAAGAAGGGGGATAATTCACAATATAACGATGGTCAAGTGAAAAAGATCCAGTGTTTCTTTTTTTCTTCTTTTTCTTTTTTGGTTTATTTGTTTGTTTTGGGGGTTGTTTTCAGTGGCGCTTAACTGTATCAACAGATGGCTTTTACCGTTCCAACAGCAGATGGCGGCTTTGAGGAGGGACGACCGGGCAGGGGGGGGGGGGGGGGTAGATGACGTCAAAACATGGCCATTGACGACCGTGTCCAATCGCAGAGTGCACAGAGTGAAAGATAAGGTTTGTTTCAGCGAAAAAGAGGGAAGAGAAACCTACTTCGGGGAGGGAAGGAGGAGGGGGTAGGAGCAGGGGAGACGTCTCTGCATTGAGTCTCATCCGCTGGTGGAGTTCTCTTTCTCCTCTCCTTCCTTCTCCTCCTCCTCCTCCTCCTCCTCCTCCTCCTCCTCCTCCTCCTCCTCCTCCTCCTCCTCCTCCTTTTTCTTCTTCATCTTCTCTTCTTCTACTTCTTCTTCTCCTCCTCCTCCTCCTTCGTCTTCTTCTTCTTCTTCTTCTTCTTCTTCTTCTTCTTCTTCTTCTTCTTCTTCTTCTTCTCCTTCGCCTTCTTCTCCTTCTTCTCCTCCTTTTTCTTCTTCTTCTTCTTCTTCTTCTTCTTCTTCTTCTTCTTCTTCAAATTCTTCTTCTTCAAATTCTTTTCGTCTTCTTCTTCAAATTCCTTGGAGTCTCCTGGAATGTTGTCACTGCTCTCTTATGACCCCCCCCCCCCCCCCCTGTCCCCTAACCCAACCTCCACCTCTCTCTGTGTCTCTCTTTGTCTCTCTCTCTCTGTCTCTGTCTCTGTCTGTTTCTCTCTCTCTCTCTCTCTCTCTCTCTCTCTCTCTCTCCCCTCTCTCTCTCTCTCTCTCTCTCTCTCTCTCTCTCTCTCTCTCTCTCTCTTTCCGCTCTCAATCATCCTCAGCTGAAGCCGGTCCTTGCCCAAGTCTGTCCCTGGCAGCGGGGTTCCTGTGTCCTTTGGGGAGCCCCCAGTGAAGGTCAGAAGGCGGTGAGTTCGCCGATGAAGACAGGGTGGGGGCGGAGGTCAGGGGCTGAAGGAAGAGGCCCTGTCAGGGAGGTGGTCTTGATCAATTCCTTCCTCCTCTGCCTCCGCTTTGGGCACCTGCAGCAGATGGCGCCCTACGGGGTGACAGTGGAGGGAATTGTGCCCTCCGCAACCTTCCCCTTGCCCGCCCAGCTCTTCATCCCCCCCTCCCCACCAGCCTCTCCATCACCCTTACTCCTTCTCCACCTTCTCCCTTTCACCTCATACATCCCCCTGTCCCTCAGCTCTCGTCCCAGCTAGCCCCGAGGAAACCATCTGGGATATACTGAGCACGTACCGAGGGAATCCAATCCAAATTAATGTCCCAAACTACGCCCATCCCCCTTCCCTCTACCACCAAGTCTCAGCTCTATCTCCACCTACCCCACCCTCTTTCCTCCATCATGACTCTGTACTCCCCCTTTTATTTTATGTCATCTTCTACAGACCTGTTGTTGGTTCCCTTCCATCGATCGTAATGACGGTGACGACGATGATGATGATGATGATGATAATGATAATGATGATAGTGACGACGACGACGACGAAGATGATGATGATGATGATGATGATGATGATGAGGGTGTGGTGGTGGTACTGGTGGAGATGGTGGTGACGACGACCACGATGATGATGATGATGATGATGATGATGATGATGATGATGATGATGATGATGATGATGATGGATACCGATAATGCAAATAATTATTGATATAGCAGTGATGATAACTATGATTGGTATTAACATCAAATGTAAAACTAAGCCAAATGAATTATCCTGTAAGCTTGAAATATAGAAATCTGGAAAACTTGAAATGCTACAGAAATGTGTTATGGTGAAAAGCCAAATCACTAGTTTGAAGTCACCCCGATACATGCCACGTTTGCCAATATTTCTGATTAATTTTCCTATTGATTATGAAGACTATTATTGCTA
>CM031626.1:25374838-25379838 GCA_018398815.1 Conus ventricosus | reverse complement strand
CCCTCCTGCCACATTCACTGGGTAAACTACAACATAATTTAATCTCCGCTGCGGAAGATGTACATCCGCACCCTCCAGTATCGATGTTGAACAGATTATTCCAGATCCTGAAACAACATTCTGCAACAAGCACCCCTTACATGCCCGGAGGCAAGACGTAGGGGGTGGAGGGGGGGGGGGGGGGGTGGCAGGGGAAAGGGGGAGGGGTGAGAGGAGGGAGGAGGCAACATATCCACAATGTACGGAGCTCTGAGCACTACAAACACAAAACAATCCACCTTTGACACTGTCCACACAGCCAGACTCGGAAGAAGGACGAGGGGAAGAAGTAAAAGATTGTAAACACCACTTGGGATTCTGCAAGAGACAAGATCATGTTTCGTCTCAAGATAAGTCGGATTCTCCCCCCCCCCCCTTCCCTCCCCCTTGCCCCTTTCCTCCTCCACCCCACCCTCCCTCTGATACCCCCCCCCCCTCCCCCACACACACCTACCCTCCATCCTCCATGTCTCATCCACTAGGATAACGAACATTCCGCTAGATAAATTCCACGTTTCATCCCCAGCTAACTGAGATTTCCGAGGAGCCTCTCGCAGCTTGTCCACTGAGCGCAGCCCCCAGAACAAATACCGGAAGCGAAAACCCATGTGTGTGGCTGGCTGCATTATGGATGGAGATGAATTCCACTGACAGCAGTTTGATTTCCTCCCTTTGTTCTCCTCTCCTGTGTCTGGTGTCAGCAAGTTGGGACTCCTCTTCGCTATCTACTGGCAAGAATGATTTCCTCAGTCGGTCGGTCGGTCGATCTCTGCGTCTGCGTATATCTCTCTGTCTGTCTGTCTGTCTGTCTGTCTGTCTCTCTCTCTCTCCTCTCTCTCTCTCTCTCTCTCTCTCTCTCTCTCTCTCTCTCTCTCTCTCTCTCTCTCTCTCTCTTTCTCTCTCTCTCTCTGTCTGTCTGTCTCTCTCTCTCTCTCTCTCTCTCTCTCTCTCTCTCTCTCTCCTCTCTCTCTCTCTCTCTCTCTCTCTCTCTCGTTTTGCCTTATAACCACATCATATAAATGTAAAAGAAAGATCAAATGTTGATATTATTGATGCATTGTAATTGTCTTAGTTTATTATTCTTAGCAGTTTGTTGTATGTTAATCTTTTACAAAAGGAATGTAATTCTCTCTCTCTTCTCCTCTCTCTCTCTCTCTCTCTCTCTCTCTCTCTCTCTCTCTCTCTCTCTCCTCTCTCTCTCTCTCCTCTCTCTCTCTCTCTCTCTCCTCCCCTTCGATAGGAGGATCGCTTATTCCATATATCTGTGTGTGCTAACTCTTTTCTTCTTTGTAATCAATTTCTTTATTCTTGTTTGTTGTTTAAATCGTTTCTTTTTCCTTTTAAAGTCATCTACGCCTGAACTGTTAATGCATAAACTTTTTAATGTTGTGAATATATGTGTGTTTGTTAAAAGTTTTGTAAGTTTTCGTCGCTAGTCATACTTAGTCCCTTAACGGGGCAAGGGCCGGATGAAAAAAAGCATGTGTTTGCTTATCTGTTACCCTTGGAAATAAAGATTATCATCATCATCATCTCTCTCTCTCTCTCTCTCTCTCTCTCTCTCTAATACAACTCATTCTGCATTCCTGTGCATCTAGAAGGCTTAGATAACCGCATTGCTAATCAAATTGTCTAGAGAGAAACGGTAACCTCTAGTTATTGATTCATCTTTGTTTCCCCCATTTGTTAAAGCTTTCATGCAGAAAAGATTGTGCACTGCTAAGTAAAATACATCTGCCCACAGAAAGGGATGCAAATGGGAAACAATCTGGAGAGCTACAACATCCGTCAACTTTTTTGTGAATAGGGATTTGGGGAAGTTTGGCGAACCCACAGTATTTCAAATCAGAATCTGTTCATTCGTCTTTTCTTGTCAAAGGCCGGTAGATTTTAGATGGCAAGTATATATTGGCCTTATTCAAACTAGCCAAAAGAATGATGTGTAAAGAGGAACTATGTTAACATTCGTGTCATTCAGCCGTATTGAAGATTCTCTCTGGATATGCACTTGAAAAGATTGATTTCTTCATTTTGACCGGGCGTTTCCGAATGAAAATTCAGCAACAGAGAATGTTATAAGGAATAATACGATGTGTTGTCCAGTTCTCCAAATGAAGTACGGTTCCATATTCTGTTCTCTGAATATAATTTTATGTCTGTTTTTCAAAACATTCCTAGTTGCAGCTGGCTAAGTACTCACCCCCTTTGAAAGACATGGGCTGGATTCTTTCTGTCTCTGCCTCTGTTTGTCTTTGTCTGGCTGTCTGTCTGTCTGTCTCTGTCTCTCTCTCTCTCCCTCTCTCTCTCTCTCTCTCTCTCTCTCTCCTCTCTCTCTCTCTCTCTCTCTCTCTCTCTCTCTCTCTCTCTCTCACAAAGAATTTTCTTTGAATGATAAACTGTATGCTGCTTTCATTGATTTTTTAAAAGCCTATGATTCTGTAAATAGGAGTATTCTATAGCCTATGCTATTGAAAATGGTATACATGGCAAGCTATATAAGTGCATAGTGAGTGTGTATATCAGTGACAGCTAAAGTTAGATGTGGGGGGAATATGTCAGGTTTCATTCAATATACTTGTAGCATGAAACAAGGCGACATATATAGCCCCATCCCTTAATCTCTGTTTATTTATAAATCAAAGCCTAACATTGTTTCAAATGGGAGACTTGTGCACAAATTACGAAAGGCGTTTTACAAAATATTATCAGAAACAGTTGTTGATCTTCAAACTCAGCTGAATAGTCTTTGTCTAGCTGCCAGTGTGTTTTAATAAAAGGTGAATAATGGCAAAAAGAAACATTGTTGTCGTTACCAGAGGTGGATATCTCGGGTTAGAGAGCACTAGATGCCAAATGGAGTTCGTACGATCGTCGTAATGTCCAGGCATTTGTTGTTGTTGTTGTTGTCGTACCCTGGCTAAAAGACTCCAGGGATCATCCAAACAGCCGAAGCACTTGAACACTATGGTACAAATGCATCAGCTGGGGATCAGAACATTACGTGTGTGACCGTTTTTGACTACCCCGCCACCAGGCATTTATTTCTCAACACAGTTGAGTTTTACACTTGCCTGTTAAGATCTTGCAACAGGGCAAAGCGTGCTGTAGTATGACTGTGTAGTGCAACATTCATCTAGACTGGGAAATCAGTCTCTTTAATTCTTTCTGTTGTTGCTGTTGTTGTTGTTTGTAAATGATTTGATTTGCTGATGCATTCCATCGTACGATGTGGTGGTGGAGTGTGGAGGCTTGATGATGCGGCGTTCAACTGTGAAACGGTTCAATTGTTTGCCCCGAAAAATCCTTAGTGTGACATTACAAACGCCAAATGATTTAATAGGTGGCGAGACAAATAGGTTTCTGATTTGTTTAAATTCGAAGATTAGATGTATTCTTCCGCTTACACAAATATGAGAGTCAAGACTACGGAAAAAAGCTTGTATTGTATGATTTAGACGAAAGGGGTAAAGTAAACTGGATAACAAAGGTAGAAATGAAATTGCACGAACTTGAACTGGGACATGTATGGTTCAGTCAGGGTTTGAGTAATACCACTGTTTTTATTCGCGTGATTTCCACAAGATTGATAGGCTGCAGGTGGTAAGTATGGAATACGCATACTTAGGTTAGCATAAGATGTGAACACTTGAATGTGGATTGACACTTAAAATACATCATGACAAGATTTCGTTTAAAATCTTGGATATATCTGTTCATCGTTTTCGATCAATAACATACTGAACGTGATCTTGTATGCCCATGATGTAAAAGTGCACGGGAATATTAAGTCCATTTTGTGTTTAGATGTCCAGCTTTGAGTGATCTTGGCTCTCGGCTGGGCTATAAGCAATATCGTATCCCTGTTTCTTGAATGATCATAGAGACCAGTTAATCTCTACGAGATACCAGAAACAACTTTAGTTATTTAAACTTTCACTGGTCATGCCATCAAACAGTGAAAACATTGTCATTCAGTTTCGTGTTATTTAAGTAAAGCATTCAACATTGGATCTGTGCATCATTGATAAATCTGTCGTTCACTTCGCTCTGTTCTGTTTCCACATTTCCATCGTTCATTTCGAAAATTTGCTGTGGCAGTCTTTTTTTTTTTCATGCATCCCCTACAAAAGGGTCCCTGTCATCGAATAAGTCATCACCCATTATCACCCATCGCTGCTCTCTCTCTCTCCTCTCTCTCTCTCTCTCCTCTCTCTCTCTCTCTCTCTCTCTCTCTCTCTCTCTCTCTCTCTCTCTCTTCTCTCAATCTCTCTTGTGCGCACAAGAACGTTTTTGTGCGGTACGTTTGTGTGTGTGTGTGTGTGTGTGTGTGTGCGTGTGTGTGTGTGTGTGTGTGTGTGTGTGTGTGTGTGTGTGTGTGTGTGTGTGTGTGTGTGTGTGTGTGTGTGTGGTGTGGTTGTGCGCGCATGCACGCATGCACTCCCGCCTTAGCGCAGACGTATGAATGTGTGTTGTCAGAAAGAGGCATGGGAAAGAAGAGCTTGGTGAGTCTGAGAAGGAATGAGAAGGGAGAGACCGTCCAACAGACAAACAAACAGACCGACAGACAGACCGACCACCGACAGACAGACCGACCGATCGACCGACCGACCGACCGACCGACCGATCGACCGACCGACAGACAGACTGACCGACAGTCTGACGGACAGACTGTAAAATGATGGCAGTCCTCATCAGCGACACGTCATCACTTACCGCCCCGGTAATGTCCAGTCCCGTGTGTGAATGACAAGGTCCTGACTGACGCGGAATGGAGAGAGTGGGAGGGGAGAGAGGGGAGGGGGAGACGGAGAGAGCAGGACGGGGGTGGAGGGGGGTGGGGTGGAATGTGGAGCTGCAAAGGGAGTGGGGAGAGGGAGACAGAGAGGGAGGGAGGAAGCGGGACAGGAACGGAGATGTGAGGCAACTGTAGGCCTTCACTAATATTATATTAGGCATGTGCG
>CM031626.1:25354838-25359838 GCA_018398815.1 Conus ventricosus | reverse complement strand
ATCTCTCTCTCTCACACACACACACACACACACACACTTCTTCCATACCTTAGCTTCTCTCTCTCTCCTCTTCTCCTCTCTCTCTCTCTCTCTCTCTCTCCTCTCTCTCTCTCTCTCTCCAGATTTGAGGTAGGCTTACAGACTATCGCTGTACAATAGTGGTGTTGGTTTTATTGGTGTGTTTTTCATCGTTTCTGTGAACTGCGATCTTTTTTTTCCGCCACAATGGGTGTGGACATTGAGGCATACCGCAATGCGATCGGAACATTTGCACCCAAATTAGCCAACCTGTTGTTGAAGAAGAGAACTGGCAAGAGATCCCGTGCATCCCGTGAGGCATTTTGTGGCAAGGTACACAGCGGATTGGATATCACTGTCTTTTTTGTGTGGAAGCTCCCTTCATGTGTCCGAACAGGGAGAGATTTAGCGACACATTTTGTTTCCTGAAGTGTCTTGATGTGTCAAAACTGGGAGAGATTAAGCGGCACATCTTGCTTCCTGAAGTGTCTTGATGTGTCAAAACAGGGAGAGATTTAGCGACACATCTTGCTTCCTGAAGTGTCTTGATGTGTCAAAACAGGGAGAGATTTAGCGGCACATCTTGCTTCCTGAAGTGTCTTGATGTGTCGAAACAGGAGAAATTTAGCGATACATCTTGCTTCCCGAAGTGTCTTGATGTGTCAAAACAGGGAGAGATTTAGCGGCACATCTTGCTTCCTGAAGTGTCTTGATGTGTCAAAACAGGGAGAGATTTAGCGACACATCTTGGCAAGAGTTCCTGAAGTGTCTTTTTTTTTTTTAGGTACAAATATCCCTTGTGTGGATGGGCCTGTTGACACTGATCGCGTACAGTGGTACCGTTCTGTGTTTACAGCATCATGTTCACGGGAGAACTGTGTCATAGTTTTGGCACGAGAAGCTCAGTGTCTCCACCGACTGTGAACAAGGATTCCCTTCCGCACCTTAGCTACCGTGACAGTTTGTCAGACAGGCCCAACATTCTCTTTTGTGACAGCACCTTGTGCTACATATGACAGCCTTTCTGTACACCCACCACCAGACCTGCGTTTCCCTGTTGCTGCTGTCCGACAAGTGGAAACCAACCCGGGGCCTAGCTCAATGAAAAACTCAAAGAAGGCTCCCCGTTGACATACAGTGTGAACAATCAGAAAGAATGGAAGGCAAACTGAACAAGTTAAATTGACATGATGAATGATACAAGGTCCCATGTACAGCGTTTAGAGGACAATATCAACGAGAAATATGAACGTTTACAAGATCAGTTCATACAAATACAGAACGTTGTCTCCACGTTGCAGTCATCAATAAAGAAGACTATGAACAGTTGGGTCACATGAAAGAAGATCAGTGTCAGTTTGATTCCAGACTGAGACATCTTGAAGATGAAGTGGAGAGGCAGGAGCGCAAATTCTCGGCGATCCAACTTGCTGCTGCATGGATTACGAGAAGAGGTGGGCGAATCCCACGATCGATGTATGGAGAGAGTGATTCAGCATCTGAATCACTATTTCCGTCAGAAAAGCTGGACGAGGGACGACATCGATAGGGCACATCGTCTTGGTTTACCATCTCCCAACTCCAGCAGGCCACGCCCGTCATTGTAAAGTTCCACAGATGGAGGGACGCTATGGTTGTTATGAAAGACCGCGAGGGGAAGAGCCAATGCGGGACTCAGACGCATACGAGTGGCAGGGGACCTGACGAAGCAGCAGGGGAACACCATGGCGCAGCTCCATCAGGAAGGCAAGCATGGCTACTATTCCAAGGCAAGCTGATCGTCACAGAATCCCGAAGACACCCAGACAGCAGTTACAGCCGTGAAAAACAGGCCCCACCCCAGTCTTTACCCCGCTGATCATCGCCCCTCTGTTACCACCCTTTTCCCACCAGTGTCCCCGGCCCGTACCTACGCTGATGCTGTGGCACAAAGCCAGGACACCACAGCTTCCTGCCCCCATCAGATGGAAGATGCCGATGACGCCGGTCTCTCCGAGGATCACACGCAGGACACAACATCAGGCGGAGTGCAGCACCGGGCCAACTCGAACAGTCCACAACGTGCAGGAGACGAGGACGACACTGCCGAGGAGGGTACCAGCTTCCAGCCGTTCTCATTGCCTCCCTGTGGTCATGGTGGGGGCTCTCCTCTGAGGACCCGACTGAGCAGTCATCAAGTTCAGCCACGGCAAAGAAAGATGCCAGTGGGGAGGGGACGAGGGAGGTCACGTTTGTGGGACAGCCACGTTCTGATTGCAATCAGCCGCCCCCGGCGACACCTGTGCGAACCAGAAACCAGAGGTCTGCTCTCTCTGCGTCCAGCCAAGCAACACTTCCCAAGGACTGGCACCGGAACACACCAACTCAAAATTCTGGCATGCCGAATTCCAGTTGTGTGGAAATAGCAAACAGGCCATCGCCCTAGCTTTGATCCTTTACCGACTTAATAGTGACACAACAAATCTCGAACTGTTTTGAACTCGACGATAACTCTGATGTGAAATGTGGCAACTGTTGTGACGATAATGTGCATGCCGTCATTAGTGTCGATATAATGACTGTCCACTGTCCGAAGTGACTCAGTGTGACCGCTCTGACAGTGCTGTTGAATCGGCCTTGTTCGTCAGTACGCATCAAAGACTACGTTTTGTGTCATTTAATGTAGAAGGCATATGGAGATAGCGAATGAACTTGATTTACCCCATTTTGTTGCAAAGTATGACTTTGTCCTCTTATTGGAAACTTGTTCCCACACATTTCCTGATTATTTAGCTCCTTCACATGTAGCATATGTTTCACCTGGTATTAAAGTATCAAAACAGTGTACATGGTCGTCTATCAGAGGTTTGTTTTCCTTGTTCGAAAATCACTTAGTAAATATGAACGTAAGTTGAATGTGAAATGGACAATATTGTTATTCTGAAAGTGTCCCGCCAGCTCATGAGAACCATGTCTGATGCTTGGTAATTGGAGTTTACATTCCCCCTGAAAACTCGCCTTATTACCAGGTAACGGACATTTATAATGGTGTTAGTCTGTTGGAAGACAGCTTGCTCGATCTTGGAAATGAATAAAAGAATGTTCCAATTATGATTTGTGGAGATTTAAACTCACGAACTGGTTCCCTAAATTCACAAAAAAGCAACATATCAAACGAATTTATGATTTACGAGCACCTGTGGACACGGAGGATGCAACTAATTCCCATCTTCTTCAGATAGCATAGTCAACCCCATTGGTCGCTTGTTACAAATCTGTATGTGACCAGTATGAGCTTTGTATCTTGAACGGTTTGGAATCGAAGTCTTTTTCAGGGGAATATACATATATATCTGCAACTGGATGTAGTGTTGGGGATTACTGTTTGATTCAAACCGGTTGCTAGAAAGATGTTATTGTTTTATTAACGTTGTTCCTATGGTTGAATCGAAGCATGCGGCTATCGAAATATCTTTAAATGTATTTGCTGATGCGGTTCTCCCAAAACTTGATTTCACCCATAAAGTCGTTTCAGTATGTATGTATAAATGGGACGAGAACAAGTATGAAATGTTCTCTGACCTGATGCATAATGAAAATGTGAAAAATATCATGGACAAAGCTGTGTCACTTATTGAAATTGATATAAATCAAGCACTAAGCAAATTCAACGAATGCTTTACATATGCTGGTGAATGTATGAAAAAACTATACATGTTGGGTCAGAAAAGAGAAAAAGATGGTACGATCTTGAATGTAAACAGACTAGGACTCTTTGCGCAGGAAACTGCACCAGTTGGGCAGATCTCACCTCGATACCGACAGAATAGCTTATTCTGAGAAAAGAAGGCAGTACAAAGAGCTACTTGAATGTAAAAAGAAATCTTACAAGGAAAATGTTTTGCATTCATTGCACGACAATTTGAATAATCCAAGAAAGTTTTGGGATACGGTCCGTTCTGCGTCACCCTCAGTTAGTGGACAAAACACAATAACTAAAACTGAATGGTTCGAGCATTTCACCAATGTTTTCAACGCCAGTGGCAATGACCGTGGCGATGATGGTAGCATTGAGGGTAATGAAATGCTAATTTTGATGCTCATGATGCAGCCCAAGTCACATTAACTGTGACACACTGAATGAGGCAATCACTACAGGAGATATTCGGGAGGCAGTACGAGCACTCAAAAGCCGAAAAGCTGCAGGTCCGGATGGTCTCATAGGAGAGTTTTATAAAAATGGTGTAGAACATATTTTGCCTTTCCTATTGAAATTCTTTAACTACCTGTTTGATTATGGGACTGTTTCCAGATGAATGGTCCTTGTCAATTATCCAGCCCCTGCATAAAAAGGTGACTTAAATATTCCTGAAAAATTATCGAGGAATCTCGCTTCTTAATATTTGTAGTAAACTGTACAGTTTTATATTAAACAAACGTATCTCACGATGGATTGATGTAAATAGTATTTTTGGCGAGGAGCAAGCTGGGTTTAGGAAGGTTATTCCACAGCAGACCATGTTTTCACTATGTTCGCTATGGCTCAAAAGCAACTTTTGAGGCATAGAAAACTTACGTGGCATTTATAGATTTCCGCAAAGCTTTCGACACTGTGTGCAGAGGGAAATTATGGGCTGTTTTAACGCAAGTCTGGATTGCAAGGCAAGATATTTAATGCTCTAAGATCGATTTATCAAAGTCGTTAAAGCAACGGTACGTGTCCATGGTGAATTAACTGATGTATTTATGTGCCCTCGAGGCTTGAAGCAGGGAGAGGTGTGTTCACCATTTCTTTTCCCCCTTATTCATAAATGAGCTCACAAAGACGTAGTTAATTTTGGCCGGCATGGTATCCAGTTGTCCCCAGACTTTATACAAATATTGATACTGTTATTTTGCTGATGACGTGGCATTAACATCTGATAGCATCATTGGCCTTCAGACACAGCTGAATATCCTGTCTGATACAGCAGAACGCCTGGTCTTATTGTAAATATGGAAAA
>CM031626.1:25333851-25344738 GCA_018398815.1 Conus ventricosus | reverse complement strand
TACACATCTTTCTCTTCGGGCACAGAGCTGTTCACCTGCTCGAGACCAAAGAGCAAGAGCATTAAAACAGCATGGACAACAATTATCTTAGACACATCTAGGGCCTAACAAAAGCAGGAATAGAACGAAAAAACGACTCTGTCGCACTTACTTTGGTGTTTGCTAGGTTCACAAGCACAGACCAAGATCGAACATAACAGATCCTATCTACTGGCTTTGACGCACAAAAACAATACTTAGCAAATTTAAGACGCCATTAATTCTATGTTGATTTTGCCTTCAAGTATTAAAAGGTACCAAAATGTTTACAATACGCAAGATCGAAAGTAGACTTTGCTGTAGGCACTGGTTTTTAATACAACTGCCATCTGACCTTAGGCTCCAGCTATGAACAATAATAAACTACAACAATGAAATTCTTGTTCAGGATATGAACAGGAAGTTGGACAAAACGACAATAAATGCTGAGCCAGTAATATTGCAAGCAGTAAAAAAAACAAGAGACCCCCCAATAATAAGTCATCCAAACCTCCGCGGCCCAAAGCCCCAAGGCCAATGAAGACTCAGCAAAGCTCGCGGACTCCTGATCGCGATACCATAATATGAAAAGACAGCGCTTGTTCTTGGATTAAAACAGGCATAGGAAACTTGGTCTTTATCTTACTAAATAGATAACCCAACTATTACAAGAACTAATGCCCATAAAGTGCTCGGCCATAAAGCCAACTACATTGCTTGCAGTAGACAAAGCCCGCCCTAACAATGACCCCCTCATATACAGGTAAAGAGTCCCTATAGCTTTACCAGCTAATTTTTTTAATAACTTGCAAGATATCAAGCTGTATTTTTACCTTGATTTATCAGGTGGAGGCGATGGTGGCGAGGCACTGGACTTGACCGTCCACCTGCCGCCTGTAATAGCCAACACAGTGTACTTTATTGCAAATCCTAAGGCCGTTTAAACGCTTGCCAATGTGACTCCTTGCTCTCTAAACAGTGTTCGTATTCGTTCTGCTAGTGTCGTGTCTTCATATAATTTTTGTTCGATAGTTCTCTATTCTATCACATTAAGTTCGTAATAGGTCTCGGTTTAGTAAGTCGTCACATCTAGTCTTGCTGATCTTCTTGTTCAAGATCTTTATCTTTGGGTTTATTCTTTCTTAATATCAGGCCCTAATTGGCGTCATCAGCCTCAACGAGTTATTTCTTTTTCTCTTTTTATAAAGCCCATCTAGTTCACCTCTAGTTTTTGCTAAATTTGTTTTTAATTCGCCTCTGATGGGTCTTAAAGTACGATCAAGGCTAATAATTCCTCGCATAGGCAATGGGGAATCATTAAATTGTTTTAAACGCTGTTTCTTCTGAAAAACTGGTTTCTGCTTCTATTGTAATTATTAATTCGCCTGCTGATTGATTTAATTCTTTAAGTTCCATGTTTTGCATTTGGGTAACTGTCCGGGAGTTTCTTGCAGTGTTTTTATGAAGTTTAGAAACTGCCGTCCGCCCTTAATTTCGGTCTAACAAGACAAGCGATTTGATCTTTCACACTGAGGTCTATTTCTAATTGAACCCACCCCCCCGCTAAAAACTTTGATTGGTCTTTTTTAGTTGTAACAGGCTGAACAAGTTCCTTGGTCGCTCCTCACAAACAAATGATCATCTTTTAATTCAAAATCATTTGGGTCTATAAATTCGTAGGTTCTTGGACCAAACTTTCGTAAAATGATTTAAAACTAACTTTCTGTAATTCATCCGCATTGAAGCATTGAGCGATGCAGTGGTCAAAGGGATCATTTCACGCATGTCGTCTCCACGATCAAAAACATCAAAATCTTCTGCCATCTTCAATCCTGCCATGTTTTTAAATAATTAATTTTTATTTTGCTTCATAAAAATGTCACAAGCACATGGCCGATTCTTAACCCTTCATAGAAACTGAAAGAACCCTTTGGCGTGAAGGAATAAGCGGACTATTACTGTTCCAAATAATCATCTACAATTGAATGCAGAAACAAATTCTTACTGTCCAAATTTCCAGACCTAGGGCAGATGAACGTGATTGTGCCAGGCTCTGCGCGTCTACTTCAAATAGTATCGATTCAACAACAGACCCAAACAGGAACAGTTGTAACAGAATCTGGGCTGGCAATCGTTAACGAAAAATTTCTTATAAAACTTGAGGGCAAGAAATATTTTACTTTACTCATGCAGACAAATTTATTAACCTATTCTGATCTATGGCTACCGGAATGAAAGGGCTGATTTTGGCGTTTTCACGGAATAGAAAATGAAGAGCACATAAAACATAGAATAGGTGCCGCATATACTAAAATACGGCAAAAGTAGATGGTGCTGTAAATCTTGCGATTTGGGAAATCGCATTTTCATTCCCTTAGATCTTTGCGTTGTATTAAAGGCGCATGCCCATACTTTCAAGGAGCATTAAAAGACGTTGGTCATATGAACCAAACTTTAATAATACAAACGGTACTCAAATCATCAGACACCGAAGCAAAGTACAGCATTTCTGACATCTCGTTAGAGTATTGACGGTTGTTAGCACCCCTAAATTAGCAGGCAGATTGAACAACAATATCATCAAAATTAGCAATATATTACGACAAGTGATTCATCCATACAACATACCCTAGAAGCAGGGCAAGACACTATAATGGAATTATTAGTTTTAGCGTCTCAGCAAGATCGCTTAAGGTATTTTAATTGCTGTGTGAAGATGAAGAACCATTCAAAAGAGGAAGTAAAAGTTTTTTAATCCAAAATAATGAAATACTAATTGTCGATATGAGGGGCAGTCCTAACCAAATCTATGCTGAGCGGGCTTACACCTAATCAGCATTTTGATGAAGTAAGAAAACTTTTGGAGTGTGGGAGGTGTATAAATTCCAACAGTTGACCTTGAGGCTAAAGATCGTGGGCACTTCACAGCGAAAGACTTGAGATTATTTAACAACAAATACGGTTTATGATTGACCTAAGGTCAACGAGGATAATCAGTTACATTGGAAGCGGGAGAACAGTGAGAGACGTAATAAACATTCAAATTGATAAAGAAGAAGAAGCTGAGATCCGCTTAATTACCATTTTGTTTTTTAAATATATGATCGCAGCTGATTATTGAAAATAACAGATTAAAAAAATACAATACTAAATATTTTTATTTTTATAAAAAGCATGTCTGATCAGTTATCCAAACGTGCCTACAGCGCCCGCCAAAAGAAAGATAGTTGAAAAACCCCTAGCATAAAATACCGTCAGATTAACAAACAGTTTACGCATATGCAGCAAGTACTTAGAGCACGACCTTTACAAAATACAGTAAAACCAAACGAAGTATTCTGCTCCTTTAATGCTGTTACATATGTTCAATACTTAGTAGCTCGACATATAAGTGCGCTATCAGCCAAAAAAAGAACGAGTGTGGTCTCTTACAACAAGGCATAGCGCACCCTCAGCTTTATAAACCTCTAGGAGGTTTTGTCCATTAGCTCTCTGGACCTGAGGTTCATTAGCTTGTAGGTGCTGCTAGCAAAAAATTAAAAACTAAACTCCAAAGCAACCACCAGCTATGTTCAACAAATAACAGCTAAACTTAGTTCGTCAAACTGACAATAAATAAAGCACTAGTCTGACTCAAAATCACTGATAAGAAATTAATCGATTACAGGCCGAATTTGATGACTACAACATACAAAAAGTTTGATCTTACAAAGCAAGGCGAGGACAAGTTATTCCCTCAACTGCCAGACCCCGAGCAGATAAAAAAGGAATTGCTTAAAAAAAGTAAAGCGAGACATTAACTCTGTTCTAAAACAGCTCACAATAACAACGCCAAAGGCGTTAATATTACTTTTAGTTTATGAGTCCAAGCGCAAAAAGACTGTTGATATTGATTCTGATTAATTATTTTTTTTTTTAATTTAAATAAATATGTTGGCTTAGTAAACGAAAGACGCATGGCAAAGAATATAAGAAGGACAAGACGAATTTTTTGAAGGAATGGCTCGAGAAGAGAGCGTTTATATCAAGAGCACTGAATGATATTGAATTAGAAGTCATTGACCCAACAAACGTACAGGCAAGTGTAGTTCATGCTATTTCTCAAGTTCCAGGCAAACTAACATAGACCCGCCAGTTAAAGTATGTTAGCTGATTTATAATCGACTATAGTAAAACAATAATTGAATAAAATCTAGAAGTCTGGTCTCAACTAAACAGCAGACTATTCTTTCTCATAACTGACTTAAAACACACCCGGTTGGGCAAAGACGAAACTGCTTACAAACACAGATTGGACGCTGCCGCAGAAGAAAGCCAAAATGAGAGGCTCTGTTGGTCAGAGGGGGCGAAGTCCTTAGAGATTAGATTAAAACAGCTAAGTATTGCACCGATAGTACTAAGGCTTACATTCCGCTACCTCGGAGATTGGATTTAAAGAGCGCAGTTTTTAAAACAAAACAAACTTCAGGACAACAATGTTTCATGTGGTGCGTTCATTGCAAAGGCTGTGTGCATCATGGTCCTCGAACACGCAGAGATGAGTGACTAACTATCGGCAATACACCAAAGATTTAACTTCAAAGGAATATCCTTCCTTAGTTTAGTGTAAGACCACATTGATCAGTTGAAGAACAAAACAAACCAATAACTGTTAATGTATACACATGGATGAGGATAACAAATTTGGTGCCAATTAAAGTGTCCCAATAACAGTCCACCAATAGGATGAACCAGCCAAAGAGTCCATTGTGGACTTAGCGACCCTGGAGAAGGTAGGGTGACGGTGGGCCATCAGGTGGGGCGATGGTGGGTGCCGGCAGTGAAGGCCAGCGCGTAGTCGGATGTGGGGGGGCTGGTTGGGGTGTGGGGGGTGGAGGGGTGGGTGGAGTGGGGGATGGACTTAAGTACACGGGTATTGGTGGTGTGGGGGAGACATACGACACAGAGGGGTCAGAGGGTGCAGGATTGAGTATTGTGATGTCTGGACTAAGTTGTCGTAGTATTGGTTTACGTTCTGAAAACAAATTCTGTAGAAAATGGTTTAACAAGAATTCCAACCGTCAAGCCGCCTTGAACATATAAAACATTGTATAAGATTCTGTAGACTGTAGACAGAACTAACTACGCCCCTCCAGGATCTAAAGTTAGTTTTTAAGAACTGGGGAAACGGCTGGCAAACAAGTCCATAATTAGTTTAACGCAGAACAGATGAGCTGTGGTTCCTTATGAAGGCCACACCAACAAAAACTACGAAAAACAGTCTTAATGATAATCATCATTGTGGGGGGGGGGGTCAGGGGGGCCTTCATTATTGTTTCGGTCGGATGGCTTTTTTCAGAGCCAATATATAGAGATCAGATGCTGCAGAAACATTCTTAAAACGCATTGCAGCAAGTGCGTAACGCCACTGTTCTAATATCTAGAACTTTTCTGAAATCATTAATGGCGCCTGAAGACCAACAACAGTATGGCTCAGCCACACATTGTTGGATTAGCGGTTTAGAGGCTACCTGCCCAAGAGTGTAAACCCCACAGAAAGATACCATATCACATTAGTGGGAAGTTAGAGGTGCAAGCGCACAGTAAATGCAACTTCAACCTCAAAGGGTTGATCCAAAGACAGGAAGCTGTACTGAATTCTTTCCACAACAAGCGAGGTTATTGCCCTCCTCACCTTATAATGCCAGCAGTAACCACGCCTTCAGGGTAGCATGCATTGCACAGTCATCAGAAAAGTACATGTGTTTCACTTTAAAATAACAGTCTTTCTACGACTCTATGCAGCACATGATGGTCTCATTAGAGCACCTGGCTATGTCCTTAAAAGTCCTGCCATAACGGAAAAATATTGACTCAACTCTTGTAGAAAGGGTGTTTACCCTTATGAATACATGCACAGTTGGGAAAGGTTTGAACGAAGATACACTTCCACCTAAAGGGCGCGTTTCTTTTCTAGTCTTAGAGTAAGACATCACGACCCGATTACCAGCATGCTCAGATGCTTGGCATAAGTTTAGATTGTAAAACGATGGGAATTATCATGAAATACTTGAAGGCAGATGTAAGTTTGTTTGCGGACGGTCCTTTGAAAATTATAGAAAGACCTGCATGAAACATTACCAGCCTGATCCCGCGCATATATTTCTGCGCCCCGGGATTGAAGTTGGGATGCTTTCTTAAAGTTTAACCTGGAGTACAGATTGATTATTGTCAGATATACCAATGCTTCAGATGATTGAAAAACGGATTGCGTGGAGGAATTAGTATGGCTTCGCCATCATACTGTAAAGCAAACAACAAATACTTGACACTATGATCCGAGAAAAGTCTATCTATCTTATGTATTTAGATGCAAACAATCTGTAAGGAAGCAATGGCGCAATCACTTCATTACGCACTTTAAATGTACACAGTTACAAATAATATTCAAAAGCAATTAAAGTGGTTGGGCGTTTAACGCCTGATCAGCAGAGTGTTTCATTCTAGAAGTTGACTTAGAATATCCTCAGGAACTCCATGACCTCATAATGACTATCCATTACACAGAATTCTAAAGATGATCCATAACCACCTAAACTTGTGCCTACTCTTCGAGGCAAAAAAATTATGTCTGTCATTACAGACTTCTTGCAATTTATTTAAGACATGTTTTATGAATGACAGCATCATCGCATAAGTGCTTGGATCCAGAACAGTTCATGAAACCATACATCATGAAGAACACTGATCTCAAACTAAATCTCACAGATGCTTCAGAAAAAGACTTTTTCATTGATGAACAACAGCTGGCTTTGGAAAGACTATGGAGAATCCGCACAAAGCGAAAAGATGTCAGATTGGTCACCAAAGAGAACGAGCAAATTAGCTAACTTCAAAAACCAAATAGCAGGACGGGAGGTTTGGGATGTGATCCTTTTGGCATAATATGAAAAAAAAGAAAGTCAAAATGGACAACCTGTTTTTATTGGGTTACTGTTTTAGAATTATCAAAGCCTTTTGATGTTAGAATTTCGTTTTGTCTACTTAACCCTCGTATCCTGAGTCCAGAGTACTTTACACAGATACAGACAGTTTTGTTTATAGATATCCTACGGAAGACTCTATAAAGACATGAAACCGAAGTGCTAGGCATGAGGAGGTATGACACTCCGATTTATCCTAAAGACTCGCCTTACTTTCAATTACTAACAAGAAGGTTTTAGAAGATGAAGATGAATTATCTGGAAAGGTAATCAGGAGTTATTTGGGGTTAAGGTAAAAAATGTAACAGTAGTTTCGACCAGGAGAAAATCATTAAGAAAGCAAAAGAAATCTAGCAGCTTGTGCAGTCAACATAAAGAGAGTAAGGGGGCATGACAACTACAATGAAGCAATGATTGGCATTAAGACTTCCATAGACAACGAAAACTGCGATCTAATTCTACATGAGATCAACACAACAGTGTAACAAAAGTCGTTAGATAGAACAAACACAAAACGTGTGTTTTGTTAAATCAAGAGTTTTTCATATGCAATTGGGCACTGAGACCGTAAATTAATAAAGCGAACTGTTCGGGCGGTTGATCGCAGTTCTTCCTTCACAAAAGATCTTGGAGGCTGGCTGTTTTGTTGTGCCAGTTTTCTTCGTAAATAATACACGGGCGTATTCATCTTTACAATTCCTTTTTATTTCATACGGGTCAACACTCCTAACTGGATCTTTGCCTGATGCGATGTCCCCTTCTGCTTCTCCCGTAAATAAAGGTACCTTACTTTTAAACAAAACGGTTAAAGTTTGCTAGGTGTACGTGAGTCTTCCGCAACATTATTGTTTTCTTTTGATTGCTTGTACTGGTTTTAGCCCTTAAATTCTTCATTATTCATTGCGCGCAAACTGAGGCAGTCCCTTCTAACCCATTCTGTTAGCGAGAATTGTCAATCACTCTCTGTGATACTGGTAGGAAAAAAGTCTTCAGGCTAACTGTTGTTAAAGTTTTCAACTAAAGCTGTGATCTGTGAACTCCCTGAATGCCTCTTGTAATGGTAACACTATGTTTTTAACAATAATTGATGTCACTTGCCCCTTTAATTTTTTTTTCTTGCCATCATCGACTTTAATCATGCTGAGTGAAAAGATAGTCGGCCTCGTTGGTATATTAGTTGTATAGCGAGCAGCAAGCAGAAGCACTCTTTGTGTTAATGTTCTGCATCTTTGTACCTTGAAGCTAGTCAATACAGTGAAGTGCGTACTTAAATCTTATTCGTCAATCCTAGTCAGAGGGTAAATATATGAAGATCCATTTGATGGGTGTCGTTTGGAGTGTATTAACAAAGTGTGGGTCTCTGTATTCGCTAGGGCAGGTAAATAAATTTTGCCAAATCGCTTGTTTAGATAACCATTCCTTGCTGTTTGTTCACTGACTCTCAGCTGCTTAGGCTTAGCTTTTTAATTTGCTTGTGATGCCCTTCCAATATCCTTTGGGCGAATAATAGATTTCTTTTTATGTATCATTTTTATTCAGCCAATAATAGCGCACCAAAATACACAACGTCAAACCCAACGCAATAAAAACGCAATTTCATGCAATCTTTTGTTTTTCCTGATGGATGATAAGAAATCCGCTAAAGTTTTGGTGGGGGCAATGTTCTCGATTGGTTTTGCCTTGTTTACAAGATAAAATTGTTTTATTGCATGATCACACATCTTTAAATGTGTAAGCTGCAAGGCCTGTTTTTTCGAGTATCATTAATCAAATACTAACTGCTAATTCCTCTGCTTTTCATAGGCGATCTTGTGCTGCAGCTTAGAATGCCCACAGCTTTGTTATGTCTTTTTCTCTCACCTTCATCTCGCAGTTTACCTAAAATGCGTAATTACTTACGGTCCACTTAAGAAGCACGGCGCATTCAACCATCAGCGCCCCAATCATCATTAACGAGTGAAGCCAATTTTTAATTAAAATGTATTTTTTTCTTACATAATTATATTGTCCGGAATTTATTCCTGCTTGACTAAAATGCTTTCGTGCAACCGTGAGCTGCAATGATAGCCATCAGCCTATGCTGAATCCTCAAGTTCTAGTTGCCAGATCTGCAGTTATAATACTAAACAAGCTTTTACCAAGCATATAAGAGAATCCTACACTTAGACCTCCAATAACAGCAGAATGGAATACAAGGTTGGTAACAGTTTTTATCGGTGCTCATTTTTAGAAAATAAAATAAATATCAATATTAAAAAACATGAACAGAGATGATCTACTACCGCTACAAGGCGGCCTCAACCTACCCGAACTTATGAATGACCAAGTGATGGCCAAGCTATTAAGCCCAAAAAAGAGAGGCTGTATTCTATTGGCAACATGTGGAAAACAAAACAGTTCCTCGGAACCCCCTGAAAAAAAAAAATTCAGCATTGAACAGATACAACAGATGTCGCCGCAAGACATTTTAAAGATATCATAACATGTATGAAGCGATCAGCTGGGGTCTAAATTGTTGAAAAGTGTGAGGGAGCAAACTGTTTCTAGTTAGTACACTAAACTAGTCAGAAGATTTGCTCCCCTAGATTCTGAACATGATCTTACGTAAATGATTTTAACGGCAAGATCGCATTTTTTAAACAAGTCAATTAGAGGTCACTAGGCTGTGATCATACTACAGAATTTGGAACATTGTTATCGCCATATAATCATGGTATTTAAATAACTTTTAAACATATAGATTTTGTTTCCCTTCAAAATGAACGAAGCTGGAAAATCATCAGAACCAGGAAACATTGAATAGGTGAGAAAGTAACCAAGCCTAGAAAAAAAAAAGATCAGGCAGAAACACGTAATCAGGTGGGGGGCCAGTGCAAAAGTGTCCTCATCCTGGACGTGTAAAAGCAGGAACACAATTACAGAGTGGAACAGACAAAAAAAATTAAAGTTACAGAATATAACTCATCATGAAAACATAACAACCGCCCATAAAGCCGCCTAAACAAGATGAAATTCAAATGCCCTATAAAAAGAACCATGAAACAAGGGCAACAACCAAAGTCTTCATGGAATATTGAACTTAAACTGTTTGCCATTTTTGATATGGCGCCATAGCTGCTGTTTGTGGGGCAGTTATACGGGTTATAAAATAAATACACAATGGCCCGCCGAACCCAAAGCACCCAAAAAAATCTGACCGTTAAATACAGAGGAAACACAACGATCACGCCAAAACCGCGCCAATAACAAAGCATCTTTGATTCCATTTATAATGCAATAAATATTTTTTAAAAAAAATTTATTTTTAAAAAAAAAATAGCACAATGGCGTAATAATAAAATGATGAAGTCAAAAACATAAAGACATGGAGTTCTATAAGACATTTCCATAGACCAAATTTTTAACAATGCGGTTTCTTAGGTGTAAGAACTTCCCAAGATCATGCAGAGAACGCTGACAAGACCCCCAACATGACCGTTTTTTGAGGCGGTGGTACATATTAGACATCTACTATTTAAGTAAAAAAAAAAGCTTTTTTATTTTTTTTTTGATAAATAAAAAACCTTAATACTTAAGAGACTTTTGAACGATCTTTTCAAAACAAAAACTTACAAACCTTTTTGGGAAAACTTAAAGAAAAAAAAAAAAACAATTGGAATTGGGGGACAAAAAAAAATTAAAATTGGGGGGCCGGGGTAGGGGTGTTTTTAAAGGGGGGGGGGGGGAACTCTTTGGGGGGGGTTTTGGGGGGGTCGTCCCGTGGGTTTGGGGGTGGGGGGTGGGCGTGGGGTGGGGTGGGGGACGTTGCTGGGGTGGGGGGGGGCTGGTCGTGGGGTGGGGGGGGGGGGACGTGCGGCGTGGGGCGCGCACCTTTAATTATTTTTTAAGAAACAAGTTCAGAAAAAAA
>CM031626.1:25323851-25328851 GCA_018398815.1 Conus ventricosus | reverse complement strand
TCAAAGTATTCAAGTTACCGGACACATCAATATCACGTCACACTAACCGTTCCAAAATAGCCTGATTATCATCACCACAAAAAGGCACTGCAATTGCCCAATTCAGTCTTGTTTCCTGTAGCAGTATGTAAGTATCCCAGTCACAACGTGTCAAAGCATCAAGTTCAAGAACACTTGGATCTTTCACTTAACAATAGCAGCATGTCAATACTGTAAAATACTGTTAAAAGGGCAGACTGTTATTCAAAACGATGTTTGTCAAGCATCCCAATGTTTAATTCACACAATATCACAACATATCAAGTCACATGAAGTCGCACAACTGAGGGTTTTCTGGCATTATAGCAGTGAATGAGTTCAATGTGAAAGTCTTTTGCAGAAATGAAATGATTAGTCCGAGTCACTGTCCTTCTCGTTGATGTCAGGCTGGGGGAGGCGATCCTTGGCAGCAGAAGAGGCAGGCAGGTTCCTGTAGAAGGTGTGGTGTTCCTCGGGAATGACTCCAGAGGAACAAAGGTACAGAAGGTCAGCTTTCTTCGCTTCAGAGATGGGAAGTTTTGGGCTGTAGAGATGAGGCACGGTCTTGTAGTATGGGACAGTACGGCCCCTCTTGCTGCCTCCAACTACCTTGGTGGTCTTGTAGCTGGGCTGATCAAAGGATGTTTTGTATAAAATTTCATCTTCTCTGCCCTTCTCGAAGCGCAATGCTTTAAGTTGCAGCCAGTTTACTTTTTGGCCCGTGATGTCCGTTTTTGTGTTTCTGAAAGCTGATGCAGCCAGTGCCTTAAAGTCCAAAACGTCTGTAAATTTCATTGGAATGACCACATAGGGCCGTGTTCTTCTGGCCATGCGCAGGATGATGTCCCAGCTGCTTGGGGTGTAGATGGGCGTGCTTTTCTTTGCGAACGTGATAGCCGCGTGCATGGAGTCGCACTCCATCTGCGTATGGCCACTCTCCAGGTACTTGTGGGTGATGGTCTGAATGTGTCCGATGTTCTGGACTGCATGGGCAAGAGCTGCTGCCAGGTACTGGTTTCGGTTTTGTCCAGAGCAACAGTCTGAATAGATGACAACTTCCTCCACAAAGTCTGGAAGTGAGCTCAGGTAAAGTAGATGCACGTTGCGATCTCACATGCACCTCTCTTACCCTCAGTCTCATCCCATGTGTAGCACTTGGCCTCCCCATCGGCCAGTGAGTAAATGGTGAAGTTTACACAGACAACTTTCGTCTATAATATAACTGACAACTTTCGTCTATAATATAACTGACTCACTAAGCCGCAGGGGGGACTGGAGGACTGCCTGCAGATCCACGGTGACCACATGCTTTCGGCGATCTTCCTTGGCCTCTGCCTTGTCCCGCTCTTTCTCAAGGCGTGCCCTCTTCTTTCTTTCCTGGTGTTCTTCATAGGCTTTGATGTCATCTTCTGTGGCCAAGTCTGAAGTCTTTTTCACGGCGAAAGCAGCACACACAGAACACTGATCTTTTTTTGGCACATGGAATGCCAGATTGTACTCGCTATTGAATACCTGCCGGTACCTTTTAGTGGAAACTGGCTGCAGTCCTTGCTCTTTGCACTGCTGCACATAGAAATCGTGGATCTTCTTCACTGTCAGCCCAGGCTCCAAATATTTTCGCTGCGTGTCCTTCCGTGTGTAGTGAGACTCTACGGCGGGGAAAGACTCTATGTGTCTTCTGACGCCCTCAATAGCGGCTTCGCTAGTTTTGTTGTGTGGCTGGCACTTTCCTCGACGTTCTTGGCCAGTAAAGGTCTGATTCGTGCTGTTCTTTAGAGCGGGATCAACGTAGGCTTCGCCTTTTGCCAGTGTCGCCAAAAAGAACTTTTTGCACACGCGTTGTTCCTGGCCGTCCACAACAAAGGAAAAGGTCCGGCACCGTTGACGCTTCTTGGGCACTGGCATATTGTCCGCCCCAGAATACTGACAGTCTCTCTGTCTCTTACATGAGCACAAATAAAGTCTTTCTGTCGGTTGTAAGTGTCCAAGGCATAGAATGTCTGAAAGATCTGCTGCCGATTTTCTTCTGGGACGCGATCATTGCACTTGAATCTGCACTTGCTACAGTCAATCTGCTGGACACATTTGGCTTGCACAATTTTGCCAGTCTGAGATACATACTCTTTCCCTTGCAAATTTAAGGATTTTCTCACGTTTTGTTTCCAAGCTCCCGGGTTTGCCGTTTTCTTTCTTGAAAGATGTTTCTTGGGCGGGGTTTGGAAGGATCCTTGTTTTCTTGGAGTGATGTTTACGCTGGCATTGGACTGTTCTTTTGTTGATGTGGTGTGGGACTACTTGGTCCCTCCCCGAGCTGTCCCCATCAGTCTGGTTCTGATCTTTGGTTGGTGTCGACTGATGTGTGGGTTGGAAGTCTTGCTCATCCCCATCATCAGAATGGAGACTGACTTCATGCTGAATCCCTGAAGACTGTTGTCTGTCTGACCTGTGGCAAGCATCGTAGTGAGACGGCTCGTGGACAGTGAAAGCCAGTGTGATGCGTTCTGCGTGCTGCCAAGTCGTGCCGCCGGTGCTGCTAGTGGATGGCAAGAAGTCTAAGACGGATTTGAATAAGTCACTCGTGTAAACACGGACTGGTCTCTTGGACCAGTCGGCCAATACTCGTGGCAGAAGGTCTGCGGCATCATTGCTCCATTTGCCTGGCTGTTGCAATTCAGAGACATTCATATGGAACCTCATAAAGATGTCATTGTCATCTTCCCCAGGTTTTGGGACCATGAAGGGACCGTATGCTCCATAATTGTCTTCAAGGTGGTCACACAAACAGCGGCGGAGTTCCTGTCCTGTTATGTCTTCCAGATGAAAGGCGGAGGCTTCAAAAAACAGTTTCCGTCTGGATTCACTTCTGTTCGGATCAATCCATTAGCTGATAACAGGTTGTCCAGACGAACGTGGTGTATTGCGACATTGTCCTCTCTTTCCTTTGTTAGTGCTAGACTGGCAGCTTGTGCCCTGATCAGATTACTCTGACGTTTGGTCTTCCGACGTCGTTTTCTGCTTTGGACTGCGGGGAAGCTACTGTCAAAGGTGTCGGACTCTTGGTCATGTGGTGATGTCTCCGATTCTTCTGATGGTACAAATGTCGGGTCTGCAGAATCATCAGCAACTTCAGGACCAACTTTCATGATGAGGGGTTCTTCATCTGAAGAGTTGAAGTCTGACTGTGGAGCTACCAGTTTTTTAATCAGAGGTTCATCATCAGACGTATTGAAAGCGCTGACTCGTTTTCGAACAAGGGGTTCATCATCAGACTCATCAAATGCATCCATCTCCTGGCCCTGCTGCTGGCTGTTGGTTGCAGTGGAATGAGCCGCTGATTCGTCCGCCGCTGAGACGAAAGAAGTCGCCAGATTGAGATACACGCTGTCCTCCATCCTGTCTGGGTCCATGCTGTTCACACTGAATACCAACCTGCAACAGGGAAACATGTTTCAAACATCAAGCTTGATGAAACAATGTAGAGTTAGCCATGCTCATTAGGAAACATATCAACATGTATGTATGTATACATGATGCATGCATGTGTGCAAGTATGTATGTAATTGTGTGTGTGTGTGTGTGTGTGTGTGGTGTGGTGTGTGTGTGTGTGTGTGTGTGTGTGTGTGTGTGTGTGTGTGTGCATGCCTGCATGCATGCGTGCATGTAAATGTTTTAGATAAAATAAGAGAGAGAGAGAGAGAGAGAGAGAGAGAAAAGAGAGAGAGAGAGAGAGAGAGAGAGAGAGAGAGAGAGAGAATTTATGAAATCCTACAATAAAAAAACATGCCATACTAACAATGTAAAACTGGATTCATACATAAAAGAAAAGACCAAACCCTTACAGCAAGGGTACTAGGATCCACCTAGGTTCTAGCTAGCTGCAGCTTGGACAAGCTGAATCTAGCCAGAACCTAGGTGGGCCCTAGGTGGGTCCTAGGACCCTTGCTGTCTGGGAACAGGGTGAGGGGAGGGGGGGGAGAGAGAGAGAGAGAGAGAGGAGAGAGAAGAGAGAGAGAGAGAGAGAGAGTGAGAGAGAGTGAGAGAGATTATGGTTTATAAAAGAAATAATGGATACTTACCCTCAAGAAGTCAAGAAGAATTTGTTGAATCTTGGCAATCAGCAATGATACAAGGTTCAGCAAATACAAAGTAGTCTTTCTGTGTGAAGATAAGTCCATCAATGGGGTAGGAGTATGGTAAACTTGAGCTATGGTTCCTATGTGACCAGCCCAGGTCCCGTTAGGAATGCAACACTCCATTGTTCTTGACCTTGCACTGATAAACATGCCAGGCTAGCTGTTGATGCACGAAAGGGATGGGGAGAAAGACCCTGGAGGGCAAGGGTTCTGGCATCAATTTGTGAATGTATACTGTCTGTCAACGTGTCATTTGAACCAAATTATAAACACAATGACAGACAGTGATGACTTCAGACAAAGTGTCTGCACAGCCACCAGATAACCTAGTGCGTAGGATCTATTCTACTGACGAATCATTTTCTGTAAAAGAGATATAGTGCATGCAAAATGGGGGTTGATAATATTTTGTTGTGCTTGGTTTAAAGGCTCCAAGGGCAGCAGCCTCACCCTTATTTTTGCCAGTATAAACAAAGCACTTGATAATACCGCTTTTACACCGGCTCTCTGCTAGGACAGTGGCAGATACTGGCCGATATAAAGCCAGTAGTGCAAGATACGAGGTTTATACAGACACGACTATGAAGAGCAGAGAGGAGAATCGGACTAAATGAAGCCAACTTTTCAAGATACGAGGTTCATACTGCCATCTTTTCAGGGATTTGCTTCGGTTGACTAACGTATATGTAATTACGGTTTTCATGTGGTCACTGAAATCTTTGAAATTTCATACTTTGTTTAATTATTCATTTATAACTCAACAATTTAAATCAAAATTCAGTTTCTGATATGACAAACACAAACTGGAACCTAAACCAAATCGAATGATGTAAAAAAGTGATTTTCGAA
>CM031626.1:25226351-25316351 GCA_018398815.1 Conus ventricosus | reverse complement strand
ACTCTAATGACTTTGTTAAAACTGGATCTTGCGTTAAATCATACGTAAGATCTTGTTCAGAATCAATGGGAGCAAATCTACTGACTAGTTTAGTGTACAAACTAAGAACCGTTTGCCCAACGCTTTTTACCATTCTTGACCCCAACTGCGCCTCATACCTGTTATGATACTTTAAAATGTCTTGCGGCGACATCTGTTGAATTTGTTCTATGCTGAATTCAGTTCCGAGGAACTGTTTTGTTTTCCCACTGCTGCCAAAGAATACAGCCTCTCCTTTTTGGGCATAATAGCTTGGTCATCAACTTGGTCATTCATAAGTTCAGGAAGGTTTAGGCTGCCTTGTAGCTGTAGTAGATCATCACTGTTCATGTTTTTTATTAATTATAATTATTTATTTTCTAAAAATGAGCACCAAAAAAACTGTTGCTAACCTTGTATACCATTCTGCTGTTATTGGAGGTCTAAGTGTAGGATACTCAATGCTTGGTAAAAGCTTGTTAAGAATTAAACCAGCAGATCTTGGCAAACTAGACTTTGAGGATTCAGCAAAGCTAATTGCTATCATTGCAGCTTCGTTTGCTACGAAAGATTTTCTAGTTAAGCAAGGAATAATTCCAGACAATATAAATATGTAAGAAAAAAATACATTTATAAAAATGGCTTCACTCGTAATGATGATAGGCGGCGCTGTGGTTAATGCGCTCGCTTTTAGTGGAAGTAATTACGCATTTAGTAAACTGCGAGATGAAGGCGAGAGAAAAAGACATAACAAAGCTGTGGAGCAACTAGCCGCAGAACAAGATCGCTATGAAAAGCAGAGAATTGAGCAGTTAGATTTTATTAATAACACACTGAAAAAACAGGGCATGCAGCTTACACATTTAAAGATGTTGATCAAGCAATAAAACAATATTATCTTGTAACCGCAAACCAATCGAGACATTGCCCCCACCAAAATTCAGTGACTTTTATCAACCATCAGAAAAACAAAAGATGCAAGAAATCGGGTTTATTGTCTTTGGTATGACCGTTGTGTATTTTGTTGCACATAATATTGGCTGAGTAAAAAATGAACAAAATCTATTATTCACCAAAAGGATATTGGAAGGGAATAACAGCAATTGAAAAGCTAAGCCAAGCAGCGGGAGTCAGTGAACAAACAGCAAAAGAATGTTTATCTAAACAAGCGATTTGGCAAATTTATTTACCTGCACCCAAACGAATACAGAGACCACACTTTGTGAACACAATACCGAACGACACCCATCAAATGGACCTTCTATATTTACCCTCTGATACGATTAGACGAAAAAGATTTAAGTACGCACTTACAGTCATTGACATAGCTTCAAGATACAAAGATGCGGAACCATAACACAAAAGAGTGCTTCTGCTGTTGCCGTCGCTATACAACTGATATACCAACGAGGCCCGCTAACTTACCCTCGCATGATTCAAGTTGATGATGGAAAAGAATTTAAAGGCCAAGTGAATCAATTATTGTTGAAACATAGAGTTACCATTAAAAGAGGCATTCCAGGAGTTCACAGATCACAGGCTTTAGTTGAAAACTTTAACAAACAGTTAGCCGAAAGACTTTTCTCCTACCAGTATCACAGAGAGCTGATTGACAATTCTCGCAACACAGAATGGGTTAGAAGACTGCCCTCAGTTTTGCGCGCAATGAATAATGAAAGAATTTAAAGGCTAAAACCAGTACAAGCAATCAAAAGAAAAACAATAAATGTTGTTGAAGGAGAGACTTCATCCGGCAAACTATACCATTTGGTATGAAAGTAAGGTACCTTTATTTACCGGGGGAAGCAGAAGGGGACACTCGCATCAGGGCAACAGATCCAGTTTGGAGTGTTGATCCATATGAAATAAAAAGAATTGTAAAAATGAATCCGCCCGTGTATTATTTACGAGAAACTGACACAACAAAACAACCAGCTCCTCAAAGATCTTTTGTGAAAGAAGAACTGCAGATAATCCCACCAGACACAGTTCCGCTTTAATTAATTTACGTAAATATATTTGAGTTTAAAATGGAAGCTCAGAAGGAAGCGCAGAATGAAACAAGAATGGTAAAGGAAGAGACCTTGAAAATGATACGGGAATCATTTCATGCGTGTAATGCTATTAAGGAAACATTTTTTGGGGATTAATCAATGCATGCTAAATCATCCAGATCACCTACAACTCAAACCCCCCAAATTGGGAAAAAGAATATCTTGAAATAATAAAAAAAATTCGAACGCATCAAGCAAACATGAGAAAAGATTTAAATGAATTGGATGAAGCTATGATTGATCTTATAATAAAAGTTGATGAAAAATATAAACCCCCCTGTTTATGCGGTTCTCCATGCCCGATTGCATATGAAAACTCTGGATTAACAAATACTCGCTTGTGTTTGTTCTATCTAATGACTTCTTTGTTACAACTGTTGTGTTGATCTCATGTAGATTAGATCGTAGTTTTACGTTGTCATGATGAAAAGTCTTATTGCCAAACAATGCTTCTTTGTAGTTGTCATGCGATATGTTTGACTGCACAACACTGCGGGATATTCCCTTTGCTTTCTTAATGGTTTTCTCCTGGCTCGAAATACGTACATTTTCGACCTTAACCCAACAAACTCCTTGATCACCTTTCCAGATAATTCATCCTTCATCTTTCCTAAAACCTTCTTGTTAGTAATTGAAATGCAAAGGCGAATCTTTAGGGTAATCGGATGTGTCGTACCATCCTGCATGCCCTTTAGCTACTTCGGTTTCCATGTCTTTATAGATGTCTTCAGTAGGGATATTTATAACAAAACTATCTGTATCTGTGTAAAGCACTCTGGACTCAGGATACGAGGGCTTAAAGTAGTCATAAAGAAATTCTAACATTAAAAGCTTCGATAATTCTAAAACGGTAAACCCGATAAAAAAAAGGCTTGTCCAATTTGACTTTCTTTTTTTTCATCATTATGCCAAAAAGGTGATCATGAAATCTTCTAAAGTCCTGATAATTTGGTTTTGAAGTCAGCTTAATTGCTTCGTTCTCTCTGGTGACTATTCTGACATCTTTGCGCTTGTGCGGATTCTCCATAGTCTTTCCGAAACAGCTGTTGTTCATCAGCTTGAAAAAGTCTTTTTCTGAAGCATCTGTGGATTTGGTTCTGAGATCAGTGTTCTTCATGATGTATGGTTTCATGAACTGTTCTTGATCAAAAGCAATTATACGATGAACTGCTGTCAACTTCAACCCATGTCTTAAATAAAATTGCAGAAGTCTGTAATGACAGACATAATTTTTTTTTGCCTCGAAGATTAGGCACAAGTTTAGGTGGTTCTGTTTTCGCCATCTTTAGACTTTCTGCCGCTAATGGATAGTCATTATGCAGGTCATGGAGTTCATGAGGATATTCTAAATCAACTTCTAGAATGAAACCACGCTGTTGATCAGGCGTTAAACTGCCCAACCACTTTAATGCCTTTTGAATATTATTCGGATCGCCGCCTGTGTACATTTTAAAGTTACGTAATGGAAGTGATTGCGCCATTGCCCAACCATACAGATTGTTTGCATCTAAATACATGAGATAGTTAGACCTTTTACTTGGATCATAGTCGTCCAAGTATTTGTTGTTTGCTTTACAGTAATGATGCGACGCCATACTAATTCCTCCACGCAATCCGTTTTCAATCATCTGAATCATTGGTAGGTCAGACAATAAATCAATCTGTACTCCAGTAAATTTTAAGAAAGCGTCCCAGCTCATCCCAGGCGCAGAAATATAATGCGCAGGATCCAGCCTATAATGTTTCATGCAGGTCTTTCTGTAATTTTCAAAAATATCCGCCAACAAACATGTATCAGCCCTCAAGTAGGAGTCATGATAGTCTCCCATTGTTTACACTCTAACTTCTGCCACGCATCTTGAGCATGCTGGTAATCAGAATCACTGATGTCCTTTCCTCTAAGACTAGAAAAGAACGCGCCTTTAGGCGGAAGTGTATCTTCATCAAACCTTTCCCAACTGTTCATGTACTCATAAGGGTAAACGCCCTTTCTAACAAGAGTTGAGTCAAAATCTTCTTCTGTATTGGGCAGGACTTTAAGGACATAGCCAGTGACTCTAATGAACCCATCAGTGTTGCATAGAGTCATAAAAAGACATGTTATTTAGATTAAAGCACATGTACTTTTCTGATGACTGTGCAATGCATGACACCCTGAAGGCATCGTCCACTGCTTTCATTATAAGATGAGAGTCGTAACCTCGCAAGTTATGAAAGAAGATGGGCAGCTTCCATGTCTTAGGATCAAACTTTAGTTGAAGATTGCATTACTGTGCGCTGCTCCTCTGAACTTTCCGCTAATGTGATCATGGTCTCTTACTGTCGGATTCGTTGCTTCTTCACTGAGTTCTAAACCGCAAATCCAACAGTGAGTGGCTGAGTCATACTGCTGTTGATCTTCAGGAGTCATTATGATTCAGATAAATTCAGATTATAGAACAGTCATTACGCACTTGCTGCATGCGTTCTAAGAAGTATTTTGCAGCATTAGACCCTCTATATAATTCTGGTTCTGAATGGACACCATCCGACCTAACAATAATGAAGGCAAATGAACAAATCTGATGATTACTCATTAAGACTGTTTTTTCGAAGTTTTTGTGGCGCTGGCCCTTCATAAGGAACAATAAGCGACTCAAAGTCTGCGTAAACAACATATGGACTTGTTTGCATCCGTTTCCAGTTTTTAAAACTAACTTTACTGCCTGCTGGGGGCGTAATTAGTTCTGTATTACAGTCTACAGAACTTTTACAATGTTTTATATGTTCAAGCGCGGGCTGGAGCGGATGGGATTCTTGTTAAACATTTTCTACAGAATTCTTGTTTGCCATGATTTTTGAAGTATGCCGCATTAGTCTACTTATTGTGCGTATCAATGTGTAATGTGGCAGCCCTGCTGGTGAAAAGCATCAGCAGTAAGTCAACATGGGTTTTGTCTGGTTCGCCAATCGTTGGACTGTTCTTGGACACTTTAATCGGCTGTAGATTTGTTTCCTCATCCCATGTGTAGAACATGACATTATTGGTTTGTTTTGTTCTTCAAACTGATCAATTTGGTCTACACTAACAGGAAAGGACACCCCACTAAAGTTGAGATCATTGCTGTAAGGTTCATAGTTAGACACTCTCTCTGCTTTTTGCGGATATAATGCAGCCTTGCAAGAACACACCACATAAAACATTTATTGTCTGTATTCTTTATGTTTAAAACTGCTTTTTTTGCAACTAATGCTGGAGGTAGTGGAATGTAAGCCTTGCCTACAATCGGTGCATACTTAGACTGTTTTAATCTGATCTCTAGGACTTCGCCCCTCTGACCAGCCAGAGCCTCTCATTTGGCTTCTTCAGCGGCAGCGTCAAACTGTGTAAGCAGTTCGTCTGCCCAACCGGGTGTTAAGTCATTAGAGGAAAGAATAGTCTGCTGTTTAGTCGAGACCCAGACTTCTAGGTTTTCTTCATTTATTGTTACATAGTCGATTAAAACAGCTAACATTACTTTAACTGCGGGTCTATTGTTAGTTTACTTGGAACTTGAGAAATAGCATGAACAACACTTGCCTGTACGTTGTTGGGTCAATGACTTCTAAATCAATATCATTCAGTGCTCTTGACAAACGCTCTTTCTCGAGCATTCTTTCAAACAATTCGTCTGCCCTTCATATATCTTATCCATGTTGAGTTTTCTTTTCTAACTCAAAATATTTATTTAAATTAAAAAAAAATACTTAATCAGAATCAATATCAACGTCTTTTTGTGCTTGGACTCATAAACTAAAGTATAAACACCCTTCGATGTTGTTACTGTGAGCTGTTTAGACAGAGTTTAATGTCTCGTTTACTTTTTTTAAACATTCCTTTTTTATCTGCTCGGGGTCTGGCTGTTGAGAACAAGTTGTCCTCGCCTTTCTTTGAAGATCAAACTTTTGTCTTTTGTAGTCATCAAAATCGGCCTGTAAACGATTAAATTCTTCATCCGTGATGTTTGAGTCAACTAGCGCTTTATTTATTGTCAGTTTGAACGAGCTAAGTTTAGCCGTTATTAATTGAACCATAGCTGTGTGCTTTTGGATTTAGTTTTTAATTTTTTGCTAGCAGCACCTACAGCTAATGAACACACACCGAGAGCTAAAGACAAACCACCTAGTGGTAAAGCGCGGGTGCGCCTATGCCCGTTGCTAAAAGACCAACACCGTTCCTGCCGATAGAGCGCTTATAGTTGATGTTCCAGTATTAACATATGTAACAGCATTGAAGGCAGCAGGATATCTTCGCCTGGTTTTGCTGTATTTTGAAAGGTCTTGCTCTAGTTTTTGTTGCATTTGTGTAATGTTTGTAATCTGAAGGTTTTTATGTTGGGGCTTTCTACTATCCCTTCTTTTGGCGACTCTGGCGCTGTAGGCACATTTGGATAAACCTGAACAGACATGCTTTTTAAAAATGAAAAAATAATTTAGTAATGTATATCTTTTAATCTGTTTTCTTGAATATTCAGCTGCGCATCATATATAAAAAACAAATGTACATTAAGGCGGTTTATCGGCTTCTTCTTCTTTATCAATTTGAATGTTTATTACGTCTCTCACAGTTCTCCCGCTTCCATGCAACTGATTATCCTCTGTTGACCTTAGGTCAATCCATAAACCGTATTTCGTTGTTAAATAATCATCAAGCCTAACATTGTGAAGATGTAAATCTTTAGACACAAGGTCAACTGTTGGATTTCTACACCTCCCGCCTCCAAACAGTTTTCTTATTTCATCAAAATGCTGATAAGGTTTAAGCCCGCTAGCGTAAATTTTGGTTAGGGCTACCCTCAATCGAACATTGTACTTTCGTATTTTTGGATTAAAAAACTTTTCACTTCCTCTTTTGAACGGTTCTTCATCTTCACACAGCAATAAAATACTTTAAGCGATCTTGCTGCGGCACTAAAACTAAAATTCCATATAGTGTCTGCCCTGCTTCTGGGATATGTTGTATGATGAATCACTCTTTCGTAATATATTGCTAATTTTGACTGATATTGTTGCTCAATCAGCCTTGCTAAATTAGGGTTGCTAACAACGTCAAACTCTAACGAGATGTCAGAATGCTGTACTTTGCTTCGTGTCTGATGATTTAATAACACGTTTGTATTCATTAAAAGTTAGTTCATATGACAATCTGTCTTTTAATGCTCCTTGAAAGTATGGGGCATGCGCTTTTAACAACTCAAAATCTAAGGGAATGGAAAAGCGATTTCCATACGCAAAATTTAGAGCTAAAGACTTTTTGCTGCTTTTAACATCTGCGCCGAGTGCGGCGCCTATTCTAATTTTTAGTGCTTCTTCATTATCTATTCCTTGAAACGCAAGATCGGCCCTTTCATTCCGGTTAGCCATAGATCAAATAGGTTAAAAATATGTCTGCATTGTGTAAAGAAAATATTTCTTGCCCCTCAAGTTTTTATAGAAATTTCTTAACGATTGCCCGACCCAGATCTGGACAACTGTTCTGTTTAGGTGTGTTGTTGAAGCGAGTTCTATTTTGAAAGTAAGACGCGCAGAGCCTGGCACAATCACTTCATCCACTCCTAGGTCTGGAAATTTGACAGTAAGAATTTGATCCGCATCAATAGTAGATGGATTATTTGGAACAGTAATATTCCGCTATTTCCCTTCACGCCAAAGGCTCTTTCAGTCTTCTATGCGGTCAAGAATCAAGCCATATGCTTGTGACATTTTTTTATAAAACAAAATAAAAAAGTTAATTATTAAAGAAACATGGCAGGCATTGAAGATGAAGATTATGATGATTTTGATCGTGGAGACGACATGAGTGAAATGACTCCTTTGGTACAACATCGCTCGGGGCTCTCTTTGCGGCGTGAATTAACAGAAAGCAAGGTCAGATCATATATACCAAAGTTTAGGCCAAGAACCTCCCGAATTTATAGACCCTAATGATTTTGAAGTAAAAGATGACCATTTGTTTGTGAGAAGCGACCAAGGACAACTTGTTCAGCTTACAACTAAACCAGACTCATCAAAGTTTTTAAAAAGAGTACAATTAGACAAAGGCTCAGTGTGAGCGATCAACAATCGCCTTGGTCTTGTTAGACCAAAATTAGATAAGGATGCAGTTGCTAAACTTCAAAACACACTGCAGGAACTCCCGACAGATAACCAAATGCAAAACATGGAACTTAAAGAATTAAATCAATCGCAGACGAATTAATAAATGCAATAGAGGCAGAAACCAGTTTTTCAGAAGAAACAGCATTAAAGACTATACACGACTCACCACTACCCATGCGAGAAATAGCGGCCCTTGATCATGCTTTGAGAAGCATCAGAGGCGAATTAACAAACAAATTTAGCAAAACTGGGTGAAATAGATGAGCATATAAAAAGAGAAAAGAAAAACTCGTTGAGGCTGATGACGCCAACTTAGGGTCTGATATTAAAGAAAGAATAACCCAAAGACTAAAAGATCTTGAACAAGAGAGATCAGCAAGACTAGAAGTGTTGTCTACTAACCGAGAACAATTACGAACTCAAGTGAGCAGAATAAGAGAAACTATCCAAAGAATTTTATATGAAGACACAACGCTAGCAGAACGAATCCGAACACTGTTTAGAGAGCAAGGAGTCACATTAGCAAGCGTTTATAACAGCCTTAGGATTTGCAATAAGTACTCTGGTGTTGGCTATTACAGGCGGCGGCGGTCAAAGTCCAGTGCCTCCACCACCATCGCCTCCATCAACCCCTGATAATCATGGGTAAAAAAACAGCTTGATCATCTTGCGGATTTATTAAAAAAATTAGCCGTAAAGCTATAGACTCTTTACCTGGTAAATTAGGGGGTATTGTTAGCTGGCTTTTGTCTACTGCAAGCAAAGTAGTTGGCTTTATGGCCAAGCACTTATGGACATTAGTTCTCTTAATAGTTGGGTTAATTTTTAGTAAGATAAAGACCAAGTAATCCTAGGCCAGTTAATCCAAGAACAAGCGCTGTCTTTTCATATTCATGGTCATCGCGAACAGAGTCCACGTCTTCAACGGTCTTCGGGCTTTGGGCCACGGGATTGGATGACTTATTCTTGGGGGGTCATCTTGTTTTTTTACTGCTTGCAATATTACTGGCTCAGAATTTATGTCGTTTTGTCCAACCTTCTGTTCATTTCCTGCAACAAGAATTTCTTTGTTGTAGTTCATTATTGTTCCTACCTGGAGTCTAAGGTCAGAAGGTAGCATGTATAAACCAGTGCCAACAGCAAAGTCTACTTTTGATCTTGCGTATTGTAAAACATCTTGGTACCTTTTTATACTTGAAGGTAAATCAACTGTAGAATTAATGGCGTCCTCTAAATTTGCTAAGTATTGTTTTTGTGCATCAAAGCCAGTAGAAGGATCAGTTTATGCTCGATCTTGTTTTGTGCTTGCGAGCCTAGCAAACACCAAACGTAAGTACGAACAAGTCGTTTATTCGCTCTATTCCTGCTTTAGTTAGGCCCTTAGATGTGTCTAAGATAAATGTTGTCCATGCTGTTTATGCTCTTGCTCTATGGACCCAAGGTGAACACATGTGCCTGAAGAGAAAGATGTGTAAGGAGGATTCCAGTCATAGTTATACTTTCTGTGCACGCCCCACCAATAAGGGGTGCCTAAACCATGATTAAGATCCGACTTTTGTCTAAAGCTGTCTTGATGTTAATATTGAATTCGTTACAGATTCTTTCAAAAGCCTCATGTCTATTCTGTTGCTGAATGGATTAAACGGTTTGTCATTGGTAATGGCGCTTGCAGTTCAGTCAAAACACGTCTGAAGGTGTAATAGAAATGAAATCTGTACACTGACCTAACCAAAGATTAGGATGATTTAAGTGATCAGCATACGACACTCCACACCCAGTTGTTGCACAAAACACAGCAAAGTTTAACTGGTTCTGATAAAAACTGCATCGGATGACTAAACCACACTTTTGCGATGTAGTCTTTTTTAATAGGGGGGTTAAGATATCTGCTTAATGGAGTACTAACCTTTGCTTGAAAGGCGTCAGTCTGGCCACAGAAATGTCAAGAGTATCAGTTGTTATATTTTTAAGATTGTAGTGCGGGCCCAACAGAATATTTTGCATCTTTAGTATATTTGAACGCACTCATTTTTATTTCGTTTAAAAAAATGTTTGTAACAATAACAACTCAAGACCGTCCTTCGTTTTTAGAACATGCTATTAATAACGATTGCGGAGCCAAAATGTTGCACTTCATGAAATTTTTTACAAAGTTGTATGGTTTTAATATAAGTGAATCCAAGGAAATAATAAGATTAAAAAGTAATAATAGAGGACAATAGTTAAGCCAGTTAACAATACCTGATGGTTATTACGGGTTTTGCTCACTAAAAGAAGCAATGAGTAACTTTGACATTACTCTCAAACTTAACAATGCAAATCTAAAAACAATGTTGGCCTTCAAACCTGAAGAAGAAGAAGTAGGGTACTATTTTGATAAAGAGCTAGCTAAAATGTTAGGCTTTACAACTGCCAATCGCCCGTTCATAGTTTTAGAGTTGCAGCAAACAAAACTACTATGAGGGAGAAAATCCGCTCGATCTTGCATTACATTCATTACTCTATATTCATTTGGATGAGCTAAGCACTGATGAAAACTTATATGATGGAAGACCTTCAACTGTTTTAAGAGCTCTTCCGTCAGGAAAGCTGCATATTGCGATTATGAAATTATACAATTCCCTAATTTACAGTTTAAAGATTAGTTTGTGGGAGGGTCGGATCATTTAATATAAAAATTGCAGACAAAGCAGGGAAAGTTGTAAAATGTGATAACCTGCACATTGTTTGGAAATAAAATAATAGTTGTACTAAAACATGTCGCGTGGACCAGAAGAACCGGGAGTTACATTAGCGCCTGTAAGGTGTATAACCTTAGAATTAAAAGACCTTGCAGACGTTGCGGACTTTGAACAGAACGGCGAGATAGGCGCTTTGTATGGTTTTGAGTACACTAAAGATGGTGATTATAAAACGTAAAGAGGTTGCCGACAGCAAAAAGTTTCCTAAACTAGAACAAACTGCGCAATCTAGAGGCAAATAATGTTGGCCAGTATGAATATAAAATAGTTCGAAAACCTGACCTCAAATGGCACTTAGAACCATATTTAGAATGGGACATAAAATTTGAATTCATAAGCCCATTTACATATTTTAGCCGTCAAAAAAGTTTCAGAAAAGCATTCAACTCTGGCCCTTTACATGTAAGTCTTATGCCGGACGACAATAGTCGGAAAGAAATTGAAATAACGCCATATGGGAAAAAACAGTACATCCTCCACAGAAAAGAAACGGTTTTAAAGAAAGCTTCTACAAAATTACAGTTCTTTCCAAGCAGAAAATTAGGAGACACGTTCACAATAATATTTGAAATTTCTGTCTTTAAAGATGTAGAAAGGGACGGGGTTGTGGGCGTTAGTGACGACCTTATAAAAGGAATTAATATTAGCTGGCAAAACTTAGACGTTAAACGCCTTAACGTTACCATCGTCGTTCTTCACAATGGTGAGGATATTAAGGTTATAACAACAAGCAACAAAATCAATGTTGACTTAAATAGAAACAATCTTACAGAACTGAATTGGATTAATCTTACACATTTAGGTCTTGTAGGGTTTTATTATACTGAACAAGTTTTGACAGAGAGCATGATAAAAATAATAACTGGATTAGATTAAATTCTGTTAAAAACTATGGAGCAGTTAAACTTTATGATAAAATCCCCTCATTGTTCAATGATTTGTGGGCAGACTGGTTGTGGAAAAACAATATTTGTCCTAGACTTATTACAAACAGTTTATCGCTATAATTTTGATCATATTGTGATTTTCTGTCCAACACTTAAAAGGAACAAAGCATATCATGATAGAAGGTTTATATGGACAGACAATGACGTATATTTAGTTAATCCTAGCACTAAACTGAGTGAGTGTTTAGAATACTTTTATAAAGTGTTTGAAGGAACGCAGACGCTCTTTATTATAGATGACTGTTCGGCAGAAAAAGATATAGTTAAAAAGAGAAACACTTTGTCAAAGCTGGCTTTCAGCGAAGACATGATGGGATAAGTGTGTGGATTTTATGCCAGAAATATAACTCGGTTTTAAAAGACTTTAGAGAACAGTTAAAGACTGTAGTGTTATTTCACATGAAAGACAGAGACTCATTTGAAGAATGTTTGCGCGAAAATGATGTTATTGAAAATGATCAGGAAAAACACAGGATTAAGCAAAAACTGAAATCTGAAAAGTTTAGTAAATTAGTATTGAAAACGGATAACCCTACACAGTATGTTTGTTTGTAGGGTCGTTATTTTTTGGTTATTGAAAGAGAATGTGTGATGGATTATTATTTTTAATTCGTTGTTGAAGTCTTACTTGGCAGAGAACTGTAATATGTTTATTCCGGCTCGCCTGCCCGAAACGGAGTTGAGGGTAGGTGAGCCAGAATGAACATATTACAGTTCTCTAAAGGTTATACACACAAATGGCACTTCCATGTAGTGTTTCAAAATCTAACCGTTAAAAACCGTTATTCTTGACATATTGTCCGATTTGGATGAAATTTGGTATGCACACAGGCTTTAGCCCAGTAAGGACTAAGATGCCAGTTTCAAAAGTGTACATCGGTTAATAACCGTTAAAACCGTTATTTTGCCGTTATTTCTTATCTCACAAAGCACCTGGCCGATTTATAAGCGGTTTGGAAAACTGGGAGTACGTTTATATGCTTCGCATCTTGTTATTATATAACCCCCTCCCCCCCTTTTTTGCTCCCCCCCCCCCCCTTTTTAAAAAAAAATTCAAATCTTTGCCAAGTCATTATTATAATGATGGAAGAATTGTTAACCTACACTTGTTCTCACTCACTACATAATTGTTCAGCATTATCTTATTTGGTCAATCAGTGGGCGATTGCATCTCCTAGGAGATCCAAGTAAAGGTTGTTCTACACAATTCTTAGCCGCTGACAATGCTTGGGTTATTGAACAACAGAGCTGACCACTCAGACTGTTCAATTTTTTTTTTTTTTTGCTGTCCCAACCTCTGTGCCACCTCAGAGGCAGTGCACCCACGCCGCCCCGTCCACTGCCACAGCCCGGTCGGCCCCGCCGCAGCCCCGGCACCGGCAGTCCACAGGGAACAGTCAATGTCAAGTTGTCAAGAGGCAACCCACCGGAGGAGACACTGCACTGTTGCCGAGTCACTTCGGTGGTGTTCAGTGGCGCCTGTTCTGATCTAACATACGCAGGACACCACCTACTAAGCCCCTTACCTACTGACGACAATAATTGCTTAGTCGCGGAGCCGTCGTGAGTGAGCTTTCCCTCCGGAGGGCACCACCACGTCCGTCCAACATTAGCCCCCATGGACTCGCTGATACCGGTGACCCTGACGGAACCAAACCAAGGCCACAGACGTGGAAAAGACATCGAAAGTGAGGTCACCATGAGAGCAAGCCATGAAGGGCCACAGAATTTGAGACATTTTATTATTATGCTGATCGATGAGAATGAGGATGATTAAGATGATGCTACGGATTTCCATTTAGGTCTGAGACTATATGACAGGGCTGTACTCTATATCTATGCTTCCTTTCATAATATATCCCAGCGTCAACCAGGCCCGAGAGATACAGGCACCTGCAATGTTGGTCAGGAAATTTGAGCAACACTCTCAGAAACGCATCCATTAAGTGGGTGAAACTCGACTGTGTAGTCCCAGTCTTCCCAACTGAGTCCGCAGCAACTCAACTCTGGTTAGGAGACGGTCGGGGCAGAAAAACCCACATGACTTCTGATGTGATTCGAACCCACGACCACCCAACCGGCAGTCCGCGACACTAACTACTTCGCCACAGCGGCTGGTCCATATATATATATATATATATATATATATATATATATATATATATATATATATATATATATATATATATATTTTTTTTTTTTTTTTTTTTTTTTTTTAAAAATCTCCCTTACATCCTTGAATGGATCCTCAAGTATAGGGTCAAAGATTGTCCCCTACATTATATAATGTTTGCATAATGTTTTCAGTTTTCAGCATTTTTTTTTACATCTCCACACTTTCGTTTTATTTTATTCTACTACCTTTCGCTGGCTGCTTTGGGGATGCTGTTGGATTCTTCTTCGAACCCTTGGTGGTGAGAACACCACAGAATTACGGACTGCGGTGTGTCCCTATTTGACGCCAAGAGCACAGACACAATCAGCCGTGTCTCCCTGATGAGTTCCGATCCAGCAGACGAGGAGCAGGGGATACATATAGATCTGCCTTCGAGAGGGATTGCGATGGTTCCCTCATGCAGTGAGTGAAGTGTTTTCATTTTTGTACTCCCAGTTCTTATAGAACAGGGGGTACTTTAGAATGGGAACGAAGAAATTATGTCTGTGTGTCTGCCCCGTCCGTTTGTCCATCCGTCCGTCCGTGGTCAAATGTGTTCCACTCGCTCCACACAAAAGTACTGGCCCGATCTTTCGGGTGGGTATGTTCATTATGGGTCAATGCCTGCTAATGTTCATAAGATCGGCCAAGTACTTTCTGAGATATTCCATAAAGAAGAAAAGCCGTTACATGCCATTAGTAACGGCTATAAGGGTAAACTAAAACATCGGCATTATTCGTGACCCATAATGGACAAACATGCTAATTTTCACAAAGATCGGCCATGTACTTTCGAGATATTTCCATGAAAAAGAAAAACCGATTACAGGCCGTTACAGCCGTTAGTAATGGTTATAATGGTAAACTAAAACATAGCGAAATATTGCAGACGCATAATGAACATACCAACAAATTTTCACAAAGATCGGCCAAGTACTTTCTGAGATATTCTATAAAGAAGGAAAACCGTTACAGGCAGTTACAGCCGTTAGTAACGGCTATAACGGGGTAAACTAAAACATCGGTTATCATCGGTGACCCATAATAACATACCTACAAATATAGCCGTGAGTAACGGCTATAACGGCCCCTAACGGTTTTTCTTCTTCATGGAATATCTCAGAAAGTACATGGCCGAAATTTCTGAAAATGTTTAGGTATGTTCATTATCGGTCACGGATGATGCCCGATGTTCAAGTTTACAGTTATATCCGTTGCTAACGGCCCATAATGGTTTTCTTCTTGATGGAAAATCTCAGAAAGTTCTTGGCGGATCTTTCTGAAAATGCGTAAGTAAGGTCACAGATGATGGCCGATGTTTATCACAATAGCCATTACTAATGGTTAGACCAGCCCAAGACGGTTTTTCCTCTTTATGGAATATATCACGCATATTCAGGATAAGCTGTGAGTACGTTTATATGCTTTGCATCTAGTTTTTCCTCCGTTGTTTTGTTATACTGTTTTAAGAGAACCCAGTGTAACTTCTTTTAAATCTGCAGGTTTGCAGAATATTTAAAGGGTTGACTGCCATAACCCAGTATCTCACTTATAATACATGTATGTGAGATACTGGGTTCTGGCAGGTTACCCTCGATTTTTAATGTTTGAAAAAATAAAAGGTTTCTAAAATTTGTTTATAGTATTGCTTCCTGCAAGTCTATCATGTCCCTATGCATTAAAAGGTTGTTAATCTCGGAACATAATAAAAATAGTAATGTTTTCCACTTAAGGTTGTACATGCATTCTTTCTTATCTAGGCGACTTGCAAGGAGTTTATATACATTTTGAGGTTGAGTGTACTTCCCACAGCTGTCCGGCCGAGATGAAAATCGCGCTGTTTAGTTTCTTCCTGCCTGCCTGGCAGGCGATAAGCAGGCTACGTGACTCACGGCAGCGACCCATGTACCACAGCTGTGCGCAAGGGGAGCATGTGTTCTCATGCTGTGCTGTTCCTGTTGTGCTTTACGGATTATTATTCTTTCTCACTCCATAACTGGATAAAATTAACTGTGTGCGTGATTTGTGTGTTGTGATTCTTTTTTGTGCTGTTTGATACAACTTCGGTTCATCATGCGTTCTTGAGGGGTTTTTTTTCCATAGAGAAGTTTGTTTTCTTAAGTTGGCCAGGAACCGGCACGTGTATAAGCTTACATCTATGGAGGCAGTGTTAGCTCAGCAAGTCGTGTACGTGTGAGGTGCTCTTCTTCTTCTACCTCTCTCTCTCTCTCTCTCTCCTCTCTCTCTCTCTCTCTCTCTCTCTCTCTCTCTCTCCTCTCTCTCTCTCTCTCTCACTCTCTCTCTCGCTGTGTGTGTGCGTGCGCGCACGCGCACGTGTGTGTGTGTGTGTGTAGGTGTGTAGGTGTGTGTGTGTGTGTGGTGTGTGTGTGTGTGTGTTTTGTGTGTGTGTGTGTGTGTGTGTGTTGTGTGTGCGCGCGCGCGCGCGCGCGCGCATGTGTGTGACCGACCCTGCATTGGCTAGTCTTGTTGCTTACGTGTAGGCCTACTTCATTCCGATCTTTTGTACGTGTGTACGCGTGCGTGTTTGTAGCACCAACAATGGCGGAGGCGTTTCAACACAACTTCAGTGAACACAAAAGACGTGTAGATTTGTTTGTGCCGTGTGTGCGGCAATCGTGTGCTTAGAAAGGTACAAGATAAAGGATTAAACACTAGACTTTGCGTCAACTTCTCCAATGATTTGTTGCAGTATTGCACTCTAAATATTTATGGTGATGAAACGGGCAAACAGTCCAAGTGTATCTGCATAAAATGCTACCATAAACTGAAAAAAAACGAGACACATGTCAGCACATTCTCAATGTTATACTACAAAAAAATGCTGCTCGTGACATAGAGAGAATGTCAGAAATCTGGACAACTTTCGATCCAGATCTTTCTTTGAGTCAGTGTACATCGTGTCGATTCTTTCAATCAGCCAGACTATTGGTCATCGGAAAACAAAGAAGAGCCGACCTGTCAAAAGATCTCCTCAAGAATGTTTAGATCAGTCTGATCTTGGCTTGCGCACAGATGAAAGCGTGTCATTATTTTTTCCGTTGGTATCAACCCCCGTGAAAAAGCCTAGAACATCCTCTGCACAAACCTCACCAGTCATAGCTAGCACATCCAACTCGGCATTTGAATGTGTTGACATGTCTGATGTATGCTTCGATACTAAAGAAAGTGTGTCTACGTCAGTTTGTCAGTCACCATCGACCGCTGTTGTTGGTGTGTGGTTTCTGTGTGTGTGTGCGTGTGTGCGCTCTCTCTCTCTCTCTCTCTCTCTCTCTCTCTCTCTCTCCCCTCTCTCTCTCTCTCTCCCCTCTCTCTCTCTCTCTCTCTCCAGTGGTGACGAGTAGGCTCACCATGAAGATGAAAATGATTAAAACATTTTGCACTGGTGTGTGTATATGTGACATCAATTTCAAATGATTCGAACGGGCGAAAGCACAAGGTCAGGTAGGAAGCATTTCATTGTTTATAACTGACATCTGCATGTGTGGCATGCTAAAATCTTGCTTTACTAAAAGCATGGTGCGGTTGTGATAGAATCACTATCGGCATGCATCACAAGCACGTAGAGCACGCAGATAAACAAGCAAAACATGCCTAGGCCCCTGGTAGGGAAACTGCCACCGTGTTCCCGTGAAGCTGACAGGTGCCGACAGTGACTGTTTATTTTGGCCCGGTACCGGCTGTCAGGTAGGAGTCCCGCGAATAATTTTCTGTCAGTTGTAAAGGAAAGATATGCATGTCCAATATGGGCCAGGTTGAGCATGATAGCTTCAGAAACGCATGCTCTCCACTGAGTTGAAATTTCAATTCACTTTGTGTGTTCGTTAGTCTGTTTCAATCGTTTTTTTGTTGGCAAATCTTTGTGGTGCTTGTCAGCAATGCGTATGAAAGAAAACGCATTCATGTTTGGTATCGTTCTGTCAGTCAAAGACCCCACAATTCAGTGACATCAATCGACCACAGTTCGTTGCATTCTGGCACAAAGTATTAATGAAGAAACACAGCATCCTGTTTTCAACACACTATCAGCCAGACAGTTAGTATCACATTACGCGTAGGGAGGAAAGCTTGTGGGAGTTTAGCGCGAGGAAGCTGGCGGCTGTCAGCAGAAGTGTGCTGTTTAAACAAACCGCGGGCCGTTCCATCCCTTCCCCTCCTGCGACCGATAGGCGGTAAGGAGTTATTGCCCTTGTCTTTAACTAAAGATTCCTCTGCGGACAAACGTGTTACCCCTTTCTTTGTAATTTTGTATCTATTTGTTCTTTTAATGTTAACATGTTGGTTGTTCTGGGGGAAAAGTTTTGTAATGATACATCTGGAAATAAGGAGGGTTAGGTTTCAGAACCATTTGATGTGTTGTAAGGAATCAGGGCTGCCATTTTGCGCCACTAGCATGCTTTTTGACTGAGGAACTGTTGGGACTCAAAATTTGAAGTAGCTTAATGGTAGGACTTAAGGTCCCAACTTATGTTGATGACGATAATATTGTTTTAATTTTTACAGCATCTATTCTCTAAAGATTAGGGCCTCTAGGCACTTCACATATAATATAATAAATACCCTAGTTTTGATACTGACAAAGTGTATAGGAAAATGATTTATATAATGTAAAAGAGATAAAAAATGACGAGGAGCATAGAATATAGCTGGAAAAATCGGATAAATGAAAATGAAATACCCCAGTAGGCAGCACAGCAGGTGTTACCTCAGCATAGGGGTAAAGTCATAATAATAAAGACATATGTGATCAGTTAATCCACCGGATTTTAAAAGGCTGTACCAAACAGAATGAATACAACTTCATATAATTTCATTGACAAAAAAGCATGGTAACAGAAAAACGGCTGACAAGACGAGCGATTAATGCATGCATAGATAAGGAGAGCTAAGTAATTTTATATATGACCAAGCTCCCAAACATATTTCGAATCTGAAATGGTACGACATAGGACAGGGGACGTGGAGATGCCTGATTGAAGACAGAGGACTGTGGAGATTCCTGACTAGGGACAGATGACAGTGGTGATCTCTATTAGAGGACAAACACTTAGACTTAGATGCTCCCACATCTTGCGACGCATGAGGCAGTCAAAGCGCTCCACTGTGCACTGTCCTCAGCCAGTTTGCTAGTGTCACTCCATCCTCTGTCAACGAGTCTGAGGTCTCTCTCCACTGTCTGTCGCCAGCTCATCCTGGGTCGTCCCTCTTTTTCTCTGAGGACAGAGAACAGCGGATATCTCTATTAGAGGATAGAGAACGGTAAAGATCTCTTATTAAGAACAGATAACAGTGGAGATCTCTGATTAAGGACAGAGGACAGTGGAGATCTCTATTAGAGGACAGAAGACAGTGGAGATCTCTGTGTGACGAGAGTTGGGTGTAGGTAGGTGTGGTACTCTAGGGGAAGGACTCGGGATGCTTTCTCTAGCAGAGCTATAATTTCACCTTCACCCTCTCTCTTGCTAGTTTGGAAGAGCAACTTTCCTGTAGTAGTCATCAAAGGAAATGTTCATTTTTCTTGGGACTGTTAAAATACTCAAGAATGGCTGAAGAATAATTCTGTTTGGCTTGTGCACTAAAATGTACTTGTAGCTCTGAGTGTCAGAATTGGAGATAAGTTCAAACATTTAATACGGCATGAACAACGAAAACTGACGCAAGTTAAGTGTACTTTCTCACATCAACTTCCCTTGTTTATACAAAGGTAAAATATACAAATCAATTTCGCTCAAATCAGTCTGGGCTCGGGCTGACTTTTGTCCCTGTATTATCCCCACCATTAAGAGAGGAGAATGTTTCAGCGAGTTGAGTTGGAGTCCACATGGAATGGCAGAACTTATCTGATGTTGGAGAGGAGTATGGATCTCTCTCAGGTTGCTGGTGACTGCTCCACCATCTCTAAAGGAGGCTGACCCCTTTGGGCTGCTGTACTTGTCCAATAACAGGCAGACCCAGGGACAGGGGCAGTGACCCAGAATCTACTCACAAAACAGAATCTGGTTTGTACTTAAGTAGCTGAGAGTCCAGCTTGTCGAGTTCTCATACTTGCCCCCTGACTTCCAGTAAATGTGTGAGATTGCAGCTGACAAACGATTCGACTAGCATAAATATATCTGTTATAATTATCAGTCTCCACTTTAGTTCTTCAATCGGATATTTGAGTGCAACTTGGCAAACACTTAGCCCAAATACACATGTCAATTAAACTTAGAGTCACCTCGCACAAAGTATTAAGACAATCAACAGTATACATAAGTCAGCTATACAGTTTTCACCCCGCATAGGCAGGTTGTGTTTTTCCTGTCAGAAGGTAAAATTGAGTAATCATCTTAACAGACATGTTGTATACTGGCAAAAACTCATGTCGTTAATACGAATAGAATGTTAATCAAGCATCTTAACAGTTTTCACGGAGTTGTGGCAAACTAACCAATACAATAGAATACTCATTCATCCTCTTCATAGATGTCACCAAGCATTGGCATTAAGTTATACCGTTAAAACATAAGGCGTGCATTCAACCAATGCACAGTCACAAGACTTTGAAGCATTGCTTCAACTTAACGTTCTTCTGGGTTGATCAGTGAAACCTTCACAGCATTTCAGAATATGAGAGATGAGCATTCCACTGTGTGCATGTTTTCGTTTGCGGTTCACTGTTGGTGAGAAGTGAACTGAGTAGACTTGGTTTTCCCTTTCCCTTTTTTTATGCCAAGCTACACATGTGGTCACTGATGCTGTCTGATAGACAAGCTGTCAGAAAAAAAAATATGACAGCCTATGAATTACATAGAAGGGAGAGACAGGGAAATGTTTGTATTCAGAGAGGGGAGGGGGTGATATGAAGCGGGAAGTCGTCTCCTATCACATACAGTGTGAGAAATCACGTAGAAGATTCGAGAACACTATCTCTTAGATACTTGGGGCATGTTTAGCATTTATGTGAATTAATGAAGCATTATCTCCAAAGTGAGACACGTGCGGGTCATCTTCCCTGTGGCTACGGTGAGTGGGAGGGTGAGGGAGTTGCGAGGGGGGTGGGGTTGGGGGTTGGGGGGGGGGTCGACTTTTCTGAACTAGCTGAGGGAGAGCATGTGCCCCTTGTGCCAACCACGTTCAATCAACTGCACGACTAGATAAGCAAAGAAGGAAGGGGAAAGAGGAAGGAGTGAAGCTGGTGACTGACATGGGGTCACCTAGTATCAAAGGAAACCCACAGCAAACTGTAGGGAGAGGGGAGGAGGAGGAGAGGGATCGAGACTGAAAATTGATGTAGATTGGTAATCTTTAATTGCTGTTCATGAGAAGAGAGAAGAGAGAGAGAGAGAGAGAGAGAGAGAGAGAGAGAGAGAGGGGGGGGGAGAAAGAGAGAGAAAGAGATAGAGAGAGAGAGAAGAGTAAGAGAGAGAAGAGTGATAGAGAGATAGAGATGTGGAAGGGGAGGGGATTGCAGAGGATGGTGTTTCTGGCAATTGTCATGTCAACCCATTACTGTATAGAAACAAAATGAACTTCATGAAATTTGAATTGTCCAGTCAAAAACACGTTTCTGACAAGAATAGGACACCTGATTACAAAGGAAGTGCAGGTTCGAGTCTTTCCTGGGTAAGGAGGCGATGGAACGTTTCTAGTTACCTTCTGTGAGTAAGCTTTGTAGCGTTTTTATACAGCTGAAAGGCTGTAATCTGACAACATTATATTTGCTTTGACAGAAACACATCATATGATCGTGTCTGACTGAGCGTGATTTCACTGATAGAAAAACGCATCATGTGATGTTATCTGATTGCACACAATAGGATGTTTATATCTAGTTGCACTCTGATCAGACTGACAGACAAGCATCTGACAGCACTGTGCCTACCTTATCAGAGAAACAGGATATGTGTCACATGTGGCACAAACCTAACAGAGACAAATGTTTTGCTGCCCGTGAAAAATATTGTATTACGAATCAAAGTCAAAGCAACGTCAACCTTCCAGAAAAGCACAGTTGACAGAGTACCAGACCCGTAATCTTAGTGATCCTGGGGTTTGTGGGCTTGAATTTCTACTGAGCCCTTTCATTACAGAGGGTTTTTGACCTTGGAGTGAACATTGGTTCTGACTCATTTCACAAAAAGCAACCTTGAATGAGACTATCAACCAAAATTTTGTGTGTTAAAGTATGCATAAAATCTTGCACACATGTAAAATCTCATCAGCAGCTTCCAGAGGAGAACGTCAGTTTAACTGGTTTGGATAACAACTTTATACATAGCATGCACACGGCATGAAAAATAAAAAGAATGAAGGAAGAACATTGAGTAAATTATATTGACTGAATGACATGGAAAAAATGAAGACCTGGCAAGGAGCAGCTAGGTAGGAAGCACAGTGTATATTCGGGAGTGTATACTGTAAAGTGATTAGAGCATAGTCACTCGCTGGGATAGGCTCTATATAAGTACTCTTAACAATAATAATAATGATGGTGATGACGATGATGATTAAGATGATGATGATGATGATGATGATGATGATGATGATAATAAAGATAATAACAATAATACACTCTCCCTCCATGTCTAGCTGGGGTGGCTGATGTGATCCTTCAGGGGGAAGGATTGAGAATATTTTATGTATTGGAATTACAGAGTAGTTTGCATATTAAAAAGTCATTCCCACCCTCCATCTTACTAGTGATGGAAGGAGCAACGTTCTGAACTAGTCCTCGAAACAGAAATGTTTTTTCTTTGGACTTGAAAACGCTTAACAGTGGCTCAGGAATAATTCTCCTTTGGCTTATGCCCTGGATGAGTTTTAGTGCTCTGAGTGACAGCCAGGACTAAAGATGACTTCAGATAATAACTATTATGGACTACAAAGAACTGGCACAAGTTAACTGTACTTTCACACACCAACTTTCCTTGTGCACACAATAGTGATATATACATTTCAATAAATGATTTCAAATCAGTCTTGGCTAACTTTGACGTTTCCCCACATCAACTTTTCATAAACAGATGGGATGTTTTGATAACCTGACTTGGTGTCCAGGTTTTTTAAAACTTAGCTGGAACACACTTAGACCAAGTACAGATGTGGCGTAGTCACTTACCATCAATCATTAAGCGAAATGATTAGTATTCATAAATCACCTTAACAGTTTCAATCATTATAGGCATACAGTTGTACTATCAGAATATAGTATTTAGCAATCATCTTAATAGACAGTTCCAAGTATTGGTAAAAGATTATTATGTTAAAAAATGATATACCTCAATCTTCTTAACAATTGTCATTAAGTAGTGACAACACGTAAAACAGTCAAAACAAAATATTCATTCATTATCTTAGCAGATTTGACCAAAAGCATAAAGCTGCACTATCCAAACACATGGCTTAATTACAAGCACTGCACAGTCTTCAGACTTAGAAAATTAGTTTCATCTTAGTGTCCTTCTGGATTGATCAGTGAAACTCAGAAAATTAGTTTCATCTTAGTGTTCTTCTGGGTTGATCCGTGAAACTTGACACAGGATCTCAGAGTAGGACAGGTGAACCCCCCCCCCCCCCCCCCTCTCTGGTATACACCAGTGTGTGTCACTGACTGTGATCAATCTTTCAGCCTTTGGCCGAGCAGTGAAGTAAGGAGACTTGATCTCCCCTTTGTGTGAGCTAAGCTACACACCCTGTCTCTGATGCCTGTCTCTCATGGTAGATTCATATGGCAACCATTTGTCAGGGGACTGAACAGACCCATGTCTGCAATAGATGCACATTTGTCTGACCATGCGTTGTGACACTTGCAAGAATTTGCTTTGTAGAGGACAGTGCTTTCGCCTTGAGATTACTTATTCAAAAACCTTGATTTGGCACACGCAATCATTATGTATACCTGTCATATTCTGAGGCCTGCGTGTGCATTGACGTCCTATGCTGGCCATAGAAGCCGGTCTGATCACCATAACACCCACAGATGACAAATACTCATCTAAGCAAATGCAATATGCAAGTGACCCTCAAACTTTGTGAGTTGAAGACATGCCAGAAAAATGCGCTTGCTGATAGAAATTGATAATGATGTGTTGTCTGGAAAACAGATAGTATCATTAATCAATTTTAAAGCAATGTAGAATACAGGATGAAGGCATTACTTTGTTGCACACACACACACACACACACACACACACACACACACACACACACACACACACACAACACACACACACACACACACACACACACACCCCACGCACGCACGCACGCACGCACGCACCCATACACACACACACCCTCTCTCTCTGTCTCTCTCTCTGTCTCTCTCTCTCTCTCTCTCTCTCTCTCTCTCTCTCTCTCTCTCACACACACACACACACACACACACACAAAACACACACACACACACACTCTCTCTCACACACACACTCCCTCACACACGCACACACACACACACACACACACACACACACACACACACACACACACACACACACACACACACACACACACACACACACACCACACCACACACACACACACACACCACACACACACACACACACACACACACACACACACACATACTCTCTCTCTCTCTCACACACACACACACACACACACACACACACACACACACACACACACACACACAACACACACCCTCTCTCCACACACACACACACACCACACACCACACACACACAACACACACACACACACACACACACACCACACACACACACACACACAATCTCTCTCTCTCTCTCACACACACACACACACACACACACACCACACACCACACACACACACACACACACCACACCCCTCTCACACACACACACACACACACACACACACACACACACACACACACACACACACACACACACACACACACACACACACACACACACACACACACACACACACACACTACTGATCAGGTAGCAAGAAACTGGCAAGCTAAACGTACATACACAAAATGGAGAAGGATTCAACATCTATAAATGACACCGTTCATCCATTTCCAGAGAAACTTTAGAAAGACGACGACACAGTTATTGCATGCTCTGTCTATGTGACTGTGGTATTATGCAGATGTCAATATCACTTTCCCGAAATCGCACAGCCGGGAAAATAAGTCATGCATAAAAGGAAGTGAACACTTTGGCAGCAAATGCACATACATGCTGCATCTGCCGAGCAGCAGACAGACTCGTGATTACTCATAAACAGAAGAGACAGCGTTTTAATGCTTGTAATTACGACTATACAACAAAAATTCCACAACCAATGATTGAGTTCTGTGAGCATTTGTGTGGCGTTGATATGAACAGACCAGGTGGGGTTGCATCGGGTGTAAAGAGAGAAATAAATGCAGACATTAATTAAGAAGACAACGACAATATTAGTTTGAACAGAAGCTGCGTGGGTGAATAATAGCATTATTCGTGTATAATTGGAGCAATAATCTCTACATACGGAGGAGTCACCGTATATACGTATTGAGAATAATGTTTTGGATGGGGAGAGAGAGAGAGAGAGAGAGAGAGAGAGAGAGAGAGAGAGAGAGAGAGAGAGAGAGAGAGAGAGAGAGAGAGGAGAGAGAGAGAGAGAGAGAGAGAGAATGAATGAATGAATGATTTATTCAATAAGGCCAAGGCCCCATCTGAAGGGGGTCAAATCTATGAGAAGTTAACAACAGTAAGAACATCAAAATCAAATAATCAGTTCACTGAAACAATGTAAAATGTACACACATGTTCACTCTACTCGCCCTTATTGAGAAAAGGCTCTGATACGTTGAAATGACTTATATAGATAAATTGCAAAATTTCTTATTGTATTTTCATTTTTTGTTGACAATAGCAATACTAAACGGAAACTAGATGGTCTACAATGAAATTTTGATGGAATAAATTTACTTCTTAGGTCATTTAATACTGGACAGCTAAACACAAAATGAATTTCATCTTCAATTGCTGAACGACATAAGCGACAAATTGCAGTTCCATTTCCGCCATATCTATATCTCTGGGAGTGCACGGCAATGTCAGATACGCCAAACCTGAACTTGGTTAACGCTGCCCTTACAAAACTACACAATGACAATGAAACGTATGGTTCAATCAAGTGATTGACTTTAAACAATCTGTACAATGAAAATCTGTCACTCGTCCGAATATGGGACTCCCAATCCTGCCACCTACAATCTATAATACGTTGCTTGAAACAAGTCAACAAACTATTTGCACACCCGACACCCTGATTCATCCATACGTAATAAAAACCATAATTACATAAGCAACTACGCACGCTACTTGCCCACGTTTGCTTACCTCTTTGATCAAGTATATACATATTCTTATAAGCCAGAGCAGGTAGTCTGTTATCATTCATTTGAACTACCTTTAACCAGTACCTAATACTTTTCGTGTACGCGTTTAAGTAAATAGGATATCTTCCAAGTTCTCCGTATATAAAATCATTGGGAGTCTTTTGATCAACATGCAAAAACGTTTTCATAGCAAATAAATGTACCTTTTCAATTTCTTGATTAATATTCAAGCCCCATATCTCAGCTCCATATAGAGCCACTGGTTGAACTTGTGTATCGAATAGTTTAAAAAATATACTTGGGGAGTAGTTTTTAAACTTATACATTAAGGACAGAATGCAAACAACAGATTTTTTCGCTCGACTGACCAAATCTTGGCAAGTAAACCTAAAACTAAGCTTAGTTGAAAAATATAATCCCAAATATTTATATGCATTCACCACAGACATCTGACTACTTCCATATAACCATGTTTCACGTGCCGCTAGATACCCACCTTTACGAAAAACTATGATGTTACGATTTTTCCATGTTCACTTTTAGCTCCAGTCTCTCCGCTGCCGCATATAACTGATTTAACTGATTTTGCAGACCAATCGGAGTTTCAGACAACAACACAATATCATCTGCAAAAAGCAAAATAAATATTTCTACTAAATCAAAAGTTACTCCATGTTTACCATTTTCATGAATTTGTTGAGCCAAATCATTAATAAACAATGAAAACAAAACGGGACTACACACATCGCCCTGTTTTACTCCTCTTGTACATTTTATTAGATCACTAACTCTAGCACCACATTTGATTCTAGCTTTGACATCCTGATACATACTTTCTATACAACGGTAAAGTTTTCCTTTTATTCCGCAATTTCTAAGTATTGGCCATAAAAGTTTTGAGAGAGAGAGAGAGAGAGAGAAGAGAGGAGAGAGAGAGAGAGAGAGAGAGAGAGAGAGAGAGAGAGAGAGAGAGAGAGAGAGAGAGAGTAACAATATACACTCAGATTTGAGTGTGAAATTCTTTCTCTCCTCTTGTCTCTATGCCTCTCTGTGTCTGTCTGTATGTCTCCCTCTCTCTGTGTGCTGTTGTTCTTCCGTTTAACGTCTTCCCACATAAAGTGATTTCAGACGGTTTGTAGTGATATATTGTTTGATGAAAGTAGTGTGAGTGCGTGCAACTACTTGCGTGTGTGTGTGTGTGTGTGTGTGTGTGTGTGTGTGGTGTGTGTGTGTGTGTGTGTGTGTGTGTGTGTGTGTGTGTGTGTGTGTGTGTGTGTGTCTGTGTGTGTGTGTGTGTGTGTGTGTGTGTGTGTGTGTGTGTGTGAAAATGTGTGTGTGAAAATGTGTGTGTGTGTGTGTGTGTGTGTGTGTGTGTGTGTGTGTGTGTGTGTGTGTGTGTGTGTGTGTGTGTGTGTGTGTGTGTGTGTGTGTGTTAATAGGTAAGTATATGATACGATTTTCAGTGTGCCACAGTTTTCAAAGAAATACAGTAATTTCACCATGTCCGGAACTAGTTTTCTATTCTTCAATACTGTCTCTGCACTAGAGGTGTATCTGATGAAGTTCAAAGCAGTCCTTTGAATGATGTATTCATTTCAGCACATTTTCCAGTGTTGACTTGGGTCATATTTTTTTCCAGTATTGGACACTTCAATTAAGCGTGTAGTTGAGGAGTTAAAAGAGTGTATATAATACAATCTTATGTTCTATCTTATTTGTAAGCGACGTCATACAAATAATTGAATTTGATTAAGATGAGCATGTGTTTATTCAAATGTGTTGGGGGAAAAAGTCACTGATAAAAGTTAAGTTATAATTCAAAGGAATATTCCAACTGGGCTTTGTAATAAATGTTTACAAATTAAACACATGAAAAAATAGTTATTTAACATGTAAGGCAAGTTCAGTGAAGTCGATCCATCAGATAAAATTTGAGCACCTTCCCTTTGCACTACTATTTTTGTTCTCGTACAGTCCAATAACAGATGACTTACACTGAGAGATTCCCCACACATACATGAGACATTTTTGCAGTATTTAGTTCGAGTTGAATTTAATCACATGTGATGAATTAAGCTTTCTGCGTCTCTGGAAATTGGAGTTTGCATTTTTCTTAATTGTGTTTTGGGGCTAATATCAGGGCTTGGTTTAAACACACATTTTATAATATAGAAAATCTGTGTTTTTCAATAAATGTTTAAATCTGTCGTTTGATGCTTTATTTATCAGTGCATAACATTCTGACAAATCCAAATCTATACTGCATGACGTTGTGCCTTCAATGTTGCGAGCTGCTCTTCGAGTAGCTTGGTCAACTATCTCATTGGATGAAAATGCCGCAGTGAGAGGGCACCCAACAAAAAGTAATATTTACTCTCTTTATTGATAGCAGATGCGTTACGTAATTTATTTCCGTTATTATCTCATTACGAATCATTGAATTTGGAGACTGTAAAGCAGAAAGCGCTGATCTAGAATCACAACAACGTAGAAGTTGACAATTGTTAGTGGAAGAATTTAGAATATACTGTAGAGACATTAGAGTTGCTACTAGTTCCGCGGTAAAAATCGACAAGTTTTTTTCTCAAGATGATACAATTTCTCCACTTTTAAGGTTGGTATGATTAAAACTGCGGCAGTGTTACAATCATCTAGTACTGAACATCCGTAAAAAAACTTTCAAGTGGTCTTTATACACATTTTCCAAATGACAATTTACATCGCTTTTAAGAAGGTTTGGAGAATCGTTTTTACTTAGTACAGTGTAATTTGTATCAAATCTAGCTTTGATTGCTCCCATTTGGAAATGGGTGCATAGAAGGGGCTCGAGGCCATTTTAGTTTGATTTACATTTGATTCATTCAATAGAGTAGAAGTATATGTCTGAATGGATAAAGTTGATTTTATGCTTCTAGCTCTTTTTGCAAAATCTGTTTTTGAATTTAAGGATATTTCTTTAGCACAAAAAGTATTTTGTGAAGAGTTCTTTAAAACAAATTTAGATGCAGACGCTTTTCGGAACTCATTGAGAGGCAAAACTCCGATTTCATGGTATGTTCCCATGTTACATGTATGTATAGGAACTCCAAGTGCCAGTTTATACGAGTCTATACTTTGTAATTTATTGAGTACGTGTTGTGGGGCGCTAAAGAATACTTCTTGGGCGTAAATTAATCTTGACCGCACAAGCGCAGAAGATAGTAATGTTAGGCTATCTTTGTCTTGTCCCCACTTTTGTTTGGTTATGATTTTTAAAAAGTTAAAACTTTTCCTCGCTTTATTCAAAATGTATTCAATATGTAGATTCCATGAAAGCTTTGGAGTTAGATAAACGCCTAGCCTAGAAATTTTACAGAACTACCGTATTGTAGTACTGACCCATTCAAAGTAAATTGAGGAAGTTTCTCAGGGTCATGTCCAGAGTTAAAAAGCATTAAATTCGTTTTTTTTTTTTCTACTGAAAGTGAAAGTCCATTTTCATGTAAAAAGTCGTTGATTTTGTTTAGTTCATGTTGATATTTTATTTTTATGTAATTGACAGATCTTAATGGAGTCTTTCTTTTCATAGTGACCTTCATCCACAAACATAAGTCATCGGCGAATGGTGCTAATATTACATCTTTTGATAATCATTTTGCTATATCTGCAGTTAAAATATTGAATAAAATCGGAGATAGTGCTAATCCCTGTGGAAGTCCATTTCTAATGATCCAGTGCTAGAATATGTATGCTCTATTCTTGTTTGAATCACTCTATTTTAAAAAACAACAACAACAACAACAAACTTTGATATAATTATACATTGTTCCACTTATACGAATGGTTTTGAGCTTATACATGAGCCGTTTGTGCCATACTTGTCATATGCTTTTTTATGTCAAAGAAAGTTGCGAGGATGTTTTTCCGTCTCGCAAATTGTTGTTTAACTTGAGTCATTAGTTTAACTAAGTGTTCTACTGATGATCTTCCTTTTTGAAAACCAGCTTCGTTAATTGGGATTACTTGGTGTTTGTTACAAAAATATGTTAACCTGTTTAGAACATTTTTTCCCATCAGTTTTGCACATATGAGACGTTAGGGCGATTGGTCGGTAGCTGTTTATATCAGATCGAGATTTTTCCTGTTTGAGGATGGGAATAATTATAGAATGTTTCCATACAGACGGCAGATTTCCCTCGTTCCAACATTTTGTAATAAAAAGGGATATGAATGTTTTACATTTGGAGGGATATGATGTAACATTTCATTTGAAATGCCATCTAAGCCTACTGATTTCATTTTATTTCCTAGATTACTGAGACATTCTTCCACTTCTTGTAATGTTATGGGAACATTCAGGTAATGGTCTATTACAGGTCAGGGTCGTTGTAAATGGCTTTTCTTTACTCTTGCTCTCTGTGTTGTTTCTTTTCTGCTGTTAGACTCTCTGTGCTGCTATTTTTGGAAAATATGTTGGCGAATGCTTCAGCTTTCTCTGAGTTGGAGGGGAAATCAGAGTTAGGGAGCTTGATCGGATATGTTGGTAAAGATACTCCGTTTTTCATTATTCTTAGATTTGCCCACACCTTTGATAATCTTTGAAACTATTTACTTAATTTTTACAAAAGTTTGACCAGTATTGTCGTTTAGCTTGTGCCATCACTTTGTTAAAATGATTTTTGGCTTATTTTTTTTCTCAGTAGTTTGGAATTACGTTCCTCTCCTTTACTTCGTAAGTACGCTCTTAGTTTTACGTTTTTCTCCTTTTTAGCTTGTTCGCAATTTTCGTTCCACCAGACATTCCCTGTGTGTTTATTTAAGTTTGGCTTGATTAGTTTTATTCTGGGTATTGAATGATTTGCAGCAGATAGCATGGCTTTTTGAAATTTACAATACAATTCATCAACAGTTAGGTAGTTGGATTCATTCATGTCGACGTTAAACGATTTAAGTAAGTTTGTGAAGCTGTCCACGTTAGCTAATTTATAGTTATATTTTGGTATTTTTTCTTGCGACATGTCTTTTGGTTCAGGCCTTATAGATTTAAAAGTGGTGATAATGGGGATATGATCACTGTTCAGAGTGTCATTTAAGGTCTGCCAGTCACATACAGGCGCTGCTAGATCTGGAGATGTTAAGGTTAAATCCATTATTGTACTGGCCGGGCTTGTGATTGGGTTATCGGGAACACGTGTTATTCTCCCGTCGTTTAAAAGATATAAAGGCGAGTCAACAATGTTCTCAACGAAACGACTGCTAGTAATTAATTGGCAATCTTTATCCCAGAATGGCGAATGAGCATTAAAATCGCCAGTTATTATGAACTTGCTGTTCTGATCTGATTTTAGGTGTAGCGATCGAAGCCATTCGGTATTTCTCTCATTAGGCCCTAGAGGTAAGTATATTGACACTACAGTGAATGTGGTGTCAGTGTTTATTCGGACCCTGACTGCACAGGAATAGGCATGTAGTAAGTCTGGTGAAACAGGACTAGTACATGGGTAATATTTCTCTCCTTCTTTTATGTAAATAGCAACGTTGGTCTTATCTTCTGTGGCTCCTTGCTGAGTAATGGGTGGGAAATAGTAGGCACTGAGTTTAGGTAACCTATTCCTCTTCACATTGAGAGAGTGTAAAGCCAATACATTAAATTTTCTTTGGCAAGGTGCTGAGTTAGCTGATCAAGACTAGTTGAGATGGATCGACAGTTCCACTGGAAAACCTTAAAAGAAACGTTATTTAACATGGAATTTAACTTTCTTTAAACCAACTAATATAAAAAAATCTCAAGATCTATATCTAAATCTAATTGTTCATGTTAACACTGTCAAAATGGATAATAAATCATGTGTAGAGTAGTACACTACATATACTTTGTTTGTTACACAAGTGGTGGTATTACAGTCAGGATGAAGTGGATGCTAAGGAATTATAAGTTCTTGTTTCACCAGTCATATAAGAAAGTAAATCTGTTACTCCAAGGGGCGCGGTTGTAGTAGGGTCGCTCCAAACTGGTTCGTAGTATCGAGGTGGTTGATACCGTCATAACTGAATGTCACGACCGACCCATGGAGGTCTGCCCTGACAGGATCGGTCTAGATGGGAGTGAAGGGAGTGACTGACCTCACACGCCTCGCAAGAGACCACACAAGAAAGATTACAATACAATACACCATTTATTCACACCAACACACACATAGTCACAAATAAGCATTCCAACACACACAACATGCACAATCACAATTAAGCATTTCAACACACACAACATACATAGTCACAAACAAGCATTTCAACGCACACAACATAACCATAATCATAAATAAGCATTTCCAACACACGTTCCTTTTTTGTGCTTCATGTGGTTCCCCCTCGCCCCTGCCTCTCTCTGAGAGTACCGTGTCAAATCAGGTGCCCCAAACCGGGTCTGATCTTGAACAGAGTCTTTCAATGCCGACACCCTTGACACACACACACACACCCGAATTGCACGACACAGAGCTAACCACACTGGTCACATGAGCTGTAGGAAGTCCGAGGACAGTGGAGAACGCACCCCGTGGGACGAGGCGTTGTCGCTGAAGGTCCCGGACAGGGGTTAGGACCATCCAGCAAGGTCCACGTGCTCCTCACACTGCGCGGCCCCAACAGCGCAAGCTTTGGGTGAAGCCCCCAGGAGGAGAGAAAACGAAAGGAACTGGAAGGAAAGAAGGGTACTAGAACCCCGCAGTCAGTACGGTCTGAAATATGCTGTTGAATCCTAAAAGCCACTCGCATGAAGGGCGAGGGGAGGTGTTTGCTGAATACATTAGTAACACCAGCTCAACACAGACCTGAGCATAACACAGTAAACAAACAAAATGAGGGATGTTCGCTAAAGGTCTCCTCACACGAAGCAGGTAAGAGATTACATTAACAGGCTAAACAAACGAATTGCAATTTATATCTTCATCCTTCCCTCACTCACGTTCAACATTTTCCTTTCTTAGGAACTGAACTAATACAGTAATCATTGCTTTATAACTGCCACCACATTTGCAAATAATAATAATTCAATGGCACAGTTATCCCCACATTTTATAGCAACATTTCAAAATAGCACAATTCTCCAACCACGCATCCAAACGACTAATCATGCGTACGCACGCTCGCAAACAGAAAACACTCGTTCCCCTTGCACACACAAACAGACGGTGGCCGAAGAATAAGAGACCGGTGATTGTGACAGGGGCGGACGAGCGACACCAAGCAAGTTCCAACCCTAAATCACCAGGTTCTCCCCCATCCCCACCGACTACCGCATCACAGATGCATAAAAAGGAGAAAGAATTTTGGATATAATTTAGAATGGCCAGGTTAAATATTGAATTAACCAGAGAAAAGTGGTTTCAAACAATATTTCTTTTATAATTTTGAAAACAAAAGGAAATTGTGCAAAAGAGAAGAATTAGCCGGCTAACAACAAAAAATGCAACAAACGAACCACGAAACTGATGCTTACCAGCTACCCGTGGGTGACCCAGAAGTGGCGGGTCAAGTGACTCTCTGCCCTCTGTCCAGTCGAGAGGACCAGCAGAGCAGATGCGGAAAAGAGATGACGTCCCTCCCCTACAGGCCGACTGTAGGAATGAAGGTACTGACCGTACCTTCGACGAAGTGGTAGGGAACCAGAACCGGAGCAGGCGCTCCCAGGGACATCTTCCGCTCGAGTGAAGAGAAAACCTGCCTAACCGATGGCAGCCAACATGCCACCCTACGTCACAGTGAGAATACCTCAAGCCTAAGAGGAATGTTGCACGTGCGGCAGGTAAAAAGACAGGTGAGAGGCCGATAGAGACAGCAAGTTCAAGAGAAAGGTGCCAGCCACCCGTGAACCTGCAGGATGACTTGCACGGGCAGTGAAATTAGAGAGAGAGAGAGAGAGAGAGAGAGAAAGTAAACCTAACCTGAGCTGAACGACATTAAGGTGCAAACACACCACAAGCCACATTAAGGGACTGATACACGACAACAACAACGACAATAAATAAATGAATAATTCTACTACCCTAGATGGGCCAATCGTCATAGGACTCGTGACACTGAAATTTCCTCAAAAACTGCACTAGAGCTCTCTAAGTTGTTGATTTAGAACCACTCCGGGCAAAGGACATCAAACATCTTCCACCAGGGACCTCTGGTTCCAGGGAAGAGCTGGTGACCTCTGAAGTCTTGGTAGTTTCCGGAGTGTCTCTGCTTCCGCAGTCTGGCAGTCTTTTTTTGAGTCTCCCAGAACAGTTCCCTGACGTGCCGTCCAAGTTTGCTGCAAGGACACTTGACCCCCTAGGTGTTGGGAGGATGCCGTCTCTGTGTGTCTGGTGGCTAGGATGCAGGTTGGAATGTGAGATAAATGATACGCTTTTTTTTTCATATTGAACAGCTCTGTTGTTGTCAAGGCATTAAAAAGCTCTCATTTCGTGTTGAGTTCGAAATCTTTGACCGGTGCTAGTTTACTCACAATGACCTTAACTTCAGGGTGAGTAGTGGCGAAGTCCCCGACACATTTTGAGAACATTTTGCTGACAAATTTGGGATCCTTCCTCTGAATGTCATTTAGTCCGCAATGGATGACCACTGGGTCAGCTGGTTTTTCGTCAGAGGTTGTAAGTTTTTGAAGCATCAGAGGAAGGTCACAGTCCTATACGCTTCGCAAACGTTGTCTCAAAGCCATACGAGCGGCCCAGTCTTCTCCCATTCACTCCTTTCGTCACCGGTCGTGGAGCTGGGACTAAGGCCCTACAGGAAAATTTGTTTCTCTTCTTTCTGTTTTGATCTAGGCCAATAGAATTCTGTTTTCTTTTTTCCTGATCTTTTACGTCATGGAATCGTTGACGTCATTTTTCTTAAGTTCTTTTCCAACTCCTTTTGCTTTTGATTTTCTTTCTCTTTTGTTCTGTTTCTGTTTTCTTTTGTCTTCCGGGATGTTTGTGGATAGTAGGGATCGATTTTGCTATCTCAGCGTACGTGAGACAGGTAGGATTATCTTTTTTGAGTTTTGATCGTCCGAAAACTGTTGTCATGACAACTCTAGATGTAATCATATTTTCGATCATCTTTTTCTGTTCATGTATCGTATTTTTTAGGTTGACACACGATTACTACCCCGGTAATAATTTTTCATTCATCGACCCACACTCACTGTGTCCGATGTAGAGTTGTGTCGATTTTCTCTGGCGTTCTCCTTGTCATTCTCAAGTTACGCGCGGGGCAGCTTTGCGCGCTGATTCGGATCAGCTTCTTCTTCATGGCGCTTTCCACGTTGTAAAACTCTCTTGGCGCTGTTTTCTTGCTCATTCAGGGGTGTTAGGCTAAAACGGCTGCCCAAGCTTCTGGATCTAGTCAGCCTGATCATATTAATGCAGTTTTGGGGAAAATACCAGCGTACCTTGATCTCGTGTCGAACTGTGTCCGCCATCTTATCTGTGTGTGTGTGCGTGTGTGTGTGTGTGTTTAGACTCGGATTCTGATTTTAATTGTCACTAAAACCCCAAATAAAGATTGATAGAAAAACCCAATCGCAGTGGAAAAGCTGTCAGACATTCAGAGATCGTATGTTTTCTGCTATTGTGATATGCAGTCACCAGCATGTGATCCGTCATTATGCTTTCTTATGTATGCACCCCTGCACATATTTCGCAATAAAACTTCGTCGATCGTCATTTTCGGGCATCTCACAAAGGGTTTTTTCCGTCAGGTATATCATGAGACAGCTGCTCTCTGACTAATTGTCTCGAATCTTTTCATCTGGTGCAGCTGTCATGAAAATGTTTTTCGTTTCCGACCTGCTGAATACTGAACTTTGGCCGTCTTCTGTTTGTGTATGTTCTTCTTTGTTTCGTTTTTTTTATCGTCAACACTGGCGCGGTTACTGCTGAGCTCTGCCTTTGTTCAAAATCTTGTACTTTTAGTGTAAGTGTTACCAGTTGGTAGTTTCTATTCAGTAAAGTCTTGTGTGTGTGTGTGTGTGTGTGTGTGTGTGTGTGTGTGGGGTGTGTGTGTGGTGGTGTGTGTGTGGTGAGAGAGAGAGAGAGAGAGAGAGAGAGAGAGAGAGAGAGAGGGGTGTGTGTGTGTGTGTGTGTCTGTGTGTCTGTGTGTCTGTGTGTCTGCCCATCTGTCGGTCTTTCAATCTGTCAACTGCTCGTAACTGGGGAGGAGGCTGGATGGCAACTGATCTGTTTGGAAGAATTTTTCGTGGAGGTCATTACAGATCAGAGGATGCAGCTGATCTTGAGAGGTACGATGTGCATGTGTCATTCCAGCTGGCCTTTCCGTTGGAATGCATTTCCCCAGGTACTTAATTGCCCCTCCAATCTTACTGCACTACCTTCAGGATTGTCTTTGCATCCTTTTTTTCTTCAATCCTGTATCGCCATACTGGACTACCTTCAGGATTGTTTTGCATCCTTTTTCTTTCTTCAACTCCTGTATCGCCATGTTCTCTTTTGGCATTCCCTTTTCCTCTGGTCAGAACAAGCGAAAAAGTAGGAAATAATGATGATGATGATGATGTGTGATGATGATGATGATGACGATGATGGTGACGATGAAAGGTGAGGTGGTGATGATGATGATGTGATTTATGGTGATGGTGTTTATGATGATGATGGTAATGATGATGATAATAATAATAATAATAACAACAACAAGAACAACGACAACAGAACTGCAACAACAACAAAAACAAAAACAACAACAACACAAAAACAACAACAAAACTCTGTAAATTCTGGTTAACCTCAGAGTTGTGTAAAGAAATATTGATATGACATGCTCGCGCATTTGTTTGTGTGTTTGTTTGTTTTTTGTTTGTTTTGTTGTTCTTTTGTGTATAGTGATTTTTCAACCCCTGTAATCCTGCCTCCAGATATAAGGGGGAAAAGGGGAATTTAGAAGGTGATTTTGGATGTCATTTCCCAGTAATTGTTTTTTTTGTTGAGGGGCAGTCCCCTTACTTTGTAACCCAAAGAGGGTTTTGGGGGCTAATGGTGGGATTTATTAGGGGAAAAAAAAAAAAGGAGAGCAATAAACCATTTAAAGAAAATTTAGGTTTCCCCCCTTGTAAAAAAAAGCACGTTGCAAGGAGGGGGGGGGTTTGACAGTTTTTTACCCCCCTAGCATAGTCACAAAGGACACCAAAAACGCAGCCCCTCATTCAAGAACTACATACAGACCTTAAGGGGCTTCCCAGAGTTTTGTTTCATCACCTCCACCTTTCACAACCCCCAAACCCTTTCCCTTTCCCCTTTCCCCGTCCGAGAGTGGGGGGCCCTTTGTCCTAACCTGGGCCGAATCATCAAAATTTCCCCTGGGGGGCCTGCTCGAGGCCTTGCCAACCGCTGGGTCCCCAAACCAGGGGGAAAGTTCCCTGCGGAAACTCCCTTTGGCAGCGAGCCTCGCCCTGGGGCCCTTTTCATTGGCATTGCGGGACATTTTCTCCCCGCTCCCCACGGCGAGCCCACTTGTCTTTGCGGGGTGCCCCCGTGACTTTTCTAAAAGTGAGTTAGCCTGTCTCCCCTTTTCCCATGCAGGTGTGTTTTCCCGTGACTTTTTTAAACCAAAAACCTCACCTCTGGATTTATACAGGCTCATCCCCCTTTTTGAGAGACTTGCTCAATCCCTTTTTCTGTTGGTGCCCAGTGTTTTAACTCCCCCAAATGAAGAGGAAATTTTGGGCCTGTGAAAAATTGAAAGCACTTTACCCCAGGGTGCGGGAGAAAGAATTTTTTTATTCGTGAGCCAAAAAGGTTTGGGAATCCGGATCCCCCATTAAAAACTTGAAGAGTTCATCCCAGCCTTTTTTTTTGTTTTTTTGTTTTTTTTTTTGGTTTTGTTTTTTTTTTTTCCGGGGATTCTGCTGCCTCTGGGCAAAGGGGTTGTCACTTCTTGGCCTTTCGAGCCACCCCTTTTAAAATCGGCATTGCCCTTGGGTGGTGGTGTGTGTTTTGGTGTGTGTGTGGTGTTTTGGGGGGTTGTGTGTTGTTTTGTGGTGTGTGTGGTGTTGTGAAATTAGTTTTTTTTAAGTTGGGAATGCCCCCTCGTTTTTACCCGTTTTTGGGGTTGAGTGGGGGTATTTTTTGGGTTGGGGAAAGGAGGGGGGGGTTGGAATAAAGTGGAAAAGGGCCCCAAGGGGGGGTGGGGGATTTGGTTTAATATTTTTTTTTGGGGAGTGTTTTTTGCTTTTTACCCGTTGGGTAGCTCATTTTTTTTCTCTATAGGAAATTTTTTTCCCCTGACTTTTTTTTTTCCCCTCACCTCAAAATTTCCTTCTGTTTTCTTTTTTTTCCCCGTATGACCCTTTTCCACAGAGTGGGGATTGATTTTTGTTTTGGTTTGCTTGTTTAAATGTAATAAAGTGTTGTCGGGGTTTTTCCCCTTTTGCCTCCGGGGGTTTTTGCCGTAAGTTTTTGGGTGATTCGGGGATCCCGCCTGGCCCCCCCTCCGGAGCCCTGTCTTTTTTTGACAACATTAAAAACGCAGTAAAAAAAACTTTCCAAAAGTGAAACTCCAGTTGTTTCCGCACCCATGTCCAGAAAAACGGCCCTTTAAAAGCCCAGTATACTTTTTTTTTTAAAAAAGAAAAGAAGAAGCACCTACCCTTCCCCCACCCACACCTCTTCCAGTCGCAAATCATCAAGCCCAAACCGAAAAAAAAAGAACAAAATCACCACACCTGAATCACCACCCTTTTTTGTCCTGCCACAACCCAACTGCAGATCCGCCGTACCAAACTCCAGACACCACTCCCATGGCCCCAAATGCTCACCCCCAGAACTGACGTACATTCCTTGAAATTTCACAACACGATTTATGCGTCAGTAAGATCTGGTGGGTTTTGAGATCAGGGACACCAAAACACGCATTAAACGAGCCCCGGGAAATATTGTTGTGTCGTTGGACTTCTGCAGTTTGGGAAAGATGGGGGGTGGGGAGGAGGAGGCAGGCGGGGTTGGGTCTTTTTCTTTTTTTTAATTTTTTGAGGCTGGCCCTCTAAGGAAGATGTGCGGGTTTGGGGTTTGCGTTTGCAGCGAAGAAATCATTAAATAAAACGGTTTTGGGGTTTGCAGTGTTTTGGTAAAAAAATTTTCTAACTTTTGGGGAAATTTTGTCCCCGGGGATTTTTTTTTGCAGAACAAACTCCTGAACAAATTAAAAAATTTCCCTGGTAGGGAAAATCCGTTTTTTTGTTGTTGCTTTTCTTCTTCGCCCTTGTTCTTTTTGTTGTTATTTGTTTGCTTTTTTTTGGGTTTTCCCCCAATTTTGCGCGCCCTTCATTGGCATTGCACCCACCGCATTTTCCCCCAAGCCTCCCGTCCACTCCCCCTGCGCTAAAGGGAAAATGAAATGTTGGGGTTGGGTGGGGGGGAAGATGTGAATTTTCGGGTGCGAATTTTAAATCATTGTTTTTGACAAAAACCTAAAAGTTTTGAGCACCCATCTAAAAAATTTGGAATTCCAAAAAGTTATTTGGACGGGGGAAAAGGGTTGTTTTTTTAAAATAATGGAGGGAAAGGGTTTCCCTAACAAAGTTGAGAAAGAAAGCAATTTCGGGCTCTGACATGAATGGGGTTTTTCCAAAGCCCGTCTTTGACAAAACTTATTAGAACCTGATCGATTTTGAGCCTGTTTTAAAGACACAGGGCAATTTTCCGGGTACCCCATAAAAGACGGCAAAGGATGGCCATTTTTTTTCCCCCTTTTGGGGGGGGGGGGCATACCCTATTTGCAAAAAGCGGGGTTTTTAAAATTTTTAAAGGTGATGACAGAGGGAAAACAAATTTCCTGCTATTTCTTCCCGGGAAAAGGCTGGGGTGGGTTTTTTTTTAGTGGACCTTTTTTGCTCAAAAAACAATTTAAGGGCCCTTTCCCGTCCTTAAACGAAAGGAAATGTAGTGTAAACGAGATAATTTCAAGGGGAAGGGGAAAGGTTTGGGGTTTAAAAGGGTGGGGTCTGTGTGGAAGGGGTTACCGTATTCAATTTTGGGAGATGGCCCTGTGAGGAACGTGAAGGGGGCTTTGCAACATGGCGGGAGGCCAGGGGCCCAAGTGTGTTTTAATTGTGTCGTGAGGTACGGGAAGGGGTTTTGCCCCCAGGGGTCAGAGGACAATTTCAATGTTTGTGAGTTGTGTCTTTGGGGGTACGTGAAGAGGCTTTGCACCAGGGGCAGGGGACAGAGTAAAAGGGTTTTGTGAAAAGCTTCTGTGGGGCGAGCCATGGAGTCTTCAAATTTTTTTGATAACTAAAAATTATGGCTCTTTCTGGTCACTTCGGTCACCTTTCCCAAAAAACCTACGCAAACGCTCCCCCAAACCAAACCCACTACATCCCGCAAAAACTCAGAACCCAGCACCCCATGGAATCAAAACCATCCCCACAAAAATGCTGCCCCTTCTCAAATGATTTTTGACCCTTTTTCCAAAGGGAGCAGATGTAAATCTGCTTTTCGCCTTTTTTGATCGGGCTTTTCCCACGGGAATGAAGAAAAAACAAATCACAGTCGCCTTTTTAAGGTTGTTTGCCTGGGGGAAAATGTGTGGCATCTTTCGGCTCACACACACACCCACCCCCAACACCCACACACACACACACACACACACAACACACCCCCCAACACACCACCCACACACAACACACAAAAGGGAACTATAAAACGCAATAAAGATAGAAAGATAATAGAAAACACCACCCCCAAAGTCTTTGACTGATTTCTTACATAAACGAATGCAAAAAAATTGTGCACATTCGTGGGTTGACGTATTGAACGATTACGGATGCAAGTACGCAAGTTGTACCCCTTCGTGATTGACGTATTAAATGATAACAGACAGAAAAAGAAAAAATTTGAGCACATTCGGGGACTAAACATCTGAAATGATTACAGACAGAAAATTGACAAAATCGTGCACGTTCGTGACGGGAAAGTCAAAAATGATAACAACAGAAAAATGAGCAAAAAAATTGTGTCCCATTCGTTACAGATTTAATTAACGATGACGATGGCAATTTGAGCACATTTTGACGGGTCTTAAAAAATGATGACGAGTTTTGAAACAAGCCCATTCGTGCCCTGAAATTATTAAATAATGAGTGTGAAAAATTGGCCCACATTCTTTTTCTGTTTTAATTCAATGATAAACAAGTGTGCAAAATTGTGCACTTTTTGTCACGGGACTTATTAAATGATGACGCATGGCAAAATTTGTTACCTAAAAGACATGCCTTTTGGAATTAAACAGCAAAAAAGAAAACTCGTATTTTTTCTGCATTTTTAAAAGACTTATTTAAATCGAATGAAAACCATTGGAAAAATTTGTGTACTTCCCGACTGACTCATTAAATGACAACAGGTCATGAGTTATTACATTCTTTTTAAGTGAATAAAAAAAGAAAAAAAAAAAAGGAAAAAAAAAAGAAGAATGTTATAGAAATAAATAAAACCCTACTACTTTTTACAAACTGCAACTACTACAACTACCCAAACTACGCTACTGCTTGCAAAAAAACTACAACTACTACTACTACAAATACTACAACAAAACAACAAAAACCCAACAACAACAACAGCAATAACAAAAACAATTTAAAAGAAACTTTTAACTAGACTCCTAGACCCAAGACAACTCCTACTACTACAACAACAATACTACTACTACTAAAACAAACAACAACACAACTACAAAGTAGAAAGTAGTAGTATAGTAGTATATTTACCGTAAACCTAAAAAGGGTTTTCTTTTCATATCAAACACAAACACAAAAAAAACCACTATTACTAGGCAGGGATAAAATCAAACCTCCTTTTATTTTTGTCAAGTTTTCCCCGGGGGGAAAATTGTTTTTTTAAATATTTGATGATTAAGTTTTGACAACTTAAAAACTTTTTTGTAGAGTAAAATCATCGGGTCAATTGTCGCGAAAAAATTTTTTTAATTGTTTATGAATTTAAATTTTTTACAGCTGACGCTAACGTTTGAAAAACGTGGAAAATAACCAAAACAAAAGTGATTTTTTAATCAATCCCAAAAATAGGTTTTGTTTAAATTTTGTGAGTGTTGAGCCCGGTTGGGGCTGTGAAAAAAGATAGGGGTGTTATTTAGAGGCCCAAAACAGTAAGGGGGAAAAGGATGAGGACAAAAACAAGAAGGATTGGGGCTTTTAAAATACCAGGGGAAAAAAAGACTTTGGGGAACAAAAAAACTTTAAAACTGCCCTTGGGGTTTAGGGGGTTTTTTTTTCCCCGTGGAAATTTGCCAAGGAGCTGAGTACTCCTGGGGACTGGGGCAACGTTTTTCCCGGGGTTTGGGGTCACCAAATCGACGGAAGGGGGACATCACTGGGTGGGGATGGTTGTTTTTAAAGGAAAAAAATTTTTTTTTTCCCTGCTTCTAAAAAGAAAATGCCTTTGAAAAGGGGCAAGTTCTGTGTTTAATGAGTTTGTGGGTAAAGGACCCCGTAAGTCCTTTTTCCCCGTAAAATTTCCACAAACTGGGACTGATTTAATTTAAAAAAAATTTTGTGTGTGGTGTGTTGTGGTGTGTTGTGTGTTTGTGGTTTTGTGTGTGTGGGGTGTGTGTATGGTTGTGTGTGTGTTGTGGGTGAGGAGAAAGAGAGGAGGAGAGAGAGGAAAAGAGAGAAGGGGGGGGAGAGAGAGAAAAGAGAGAGAGAGAGAGAGCTGTGTGAGAAAATTTTTTCATGTTTGGACCAATTCAAATTAAAATTTGTATTGTAAAATTTTATTGGCCTGGGGAAATTTCCTTGGGTTTTTTTCTTTTCTTATAAAATTTCAAAGTGAGAGAAAAAAAATAAAAGACCCTGTGAACCCTTTCGTGCGTGAATTTTCCTAAAAACTTAGTCTGTCTTTTCCCCCAAATCCCAACAATACACATACAAACATATCTCCCTATATCCTAAACAAATCGGGAATATGAAAGTTTGTAACAAAGGACTCTTTTTCTATGGCTTATAAAGACAAGGGGAACTGGGTGTTTTAAATATTGGGTAACACTGCCCTTTAGTTGTACACAATTGGGGGGGAGGAGTTCATTTTCGTTTTGTCAGCTGCACTGAAACCCCCTTTTTTACCGCGGAACGAGCATAGAAAACGGGGTCTGGTGAAAAAGTAAAAATCCGCCAAAAATAAGCCCCAAAGTAAGAGCACGGGATCATCAACCCGTTATCATGTACAGGGCACAGGAGAAAAATCATCAACCCCCTCCGACATGGGCCTTTTTTTCATTTCCCCTTTGGGAAAACCCCCAGGGCCCCTTTTGAAGCCCCATTTTTAAGTAAAGTACCCTTTTGGGCGAAAAAAATCAGAGTTTTCTCTAAAGTCTGAATTTAAAACAATCAACTTGGGAGGGGGTTCACGTGGGAAAACGATGTCTACTGGGCTTGTGGCATCAATAACTTGAACACACAAACACACACAACACACACACACACACAAAAACAACACACACACACACACCAAACAAAACACACACACAACACACACACACACCCCGGGCACCTCTCCTTCCCAATCAAAGAGCTAGGGATCTTTTAAATTTAGAAGATAACTCACGGAGTTTTTTGCTGCCCGAAATTTACTGATGATGTTTACTTCCCGGAAGCTGTGTAAAATAAGGGGACATATGCCCTTTTATTTTGAACCCTTCATTCCAAAAGTGATCATAAGTGCAGATACAAATTTTTTTTCTTTTATGGGATGCAGCCTCTTTGTACATCAACTTTGGGTTTTTAAATTTTTTCTTCAATAAATTTAGTTTTTTTTCAGGGATTCTGGGGCTGTGCAGTCAAGTTCCCGTCATCTGCAAATTTTTTTAAAATTTTTTATCCGTTAAACGTCATTGTAGTGGCTTGGCATCAAAATCCAAAGTTCACAAAGCGGCATTGTTCAGGGATCCCCCACACACAAAAAACCCCCAAAACACACCACACGGGGAGCACACGCACAGCACGCACGCCCCGCACGCACCCCGCACCACACCACACCCCCCACACAACCCCCAACCCCACACACACCCACACACACCCACACACCCCACCCCACTCCCCACACACAAACACACACACACCACAAAACACACACACACACCACACACACAACACACACCCACAAAAAACACCCACACATACACCCCACAAAACCCTGAACAGGGATCCGGGGGTTTTTTGGGCTCTTTATGATGGCATCCATCTATACATTTTCCCTTTTTCTGAGTCTTTTCCAAAATAATGGCGAATTTTTAACCCTCAACTTGGGGTTTGAGGGCTAGAGGGGGCAAGGTCAGGGGCCCAAAAACAAAAACACTGCAAACATCGCCCAAAGGGGTGGTGTACATCTAAAATAAGGGGCAAGAGACAAAACCCGCTTGAATGGGAAAATTTTTACGGTTTTTCCCTTTGATTGGTGTTAAAGACAAATTTTCATTTTCCAGGGTAGTGGGGAAAAAAATAACCTTTTGCATAGAACAGTTTCTCTTGGGTTCGCAAGGGCCATTAGCTTGCCCGAGTGTGTGAGAAAAAGAAATTTAGTGGGGAAAACTTTTCCTCTCCCCCCCCTAACACCCTTGCAAAACAACACCCAAAGTGATTCTTTGGGCAGTTGCGCTTTAAAAAAGTTTTCAAGAAACCAAAAAATTTGAACCTAGACCACACCTTTTTTTTTAAAAGGAAAACACTCGAATTCCTTTCTTTATAAAAACCAAGGGTAGACAACTTTTTGGGAAATAAAAATTTTTGGGGTAAAAATTTTAGCTGCATGGAAAAAAAACAAACTTTTCGCTCCTTTGAAAAATTCAGAAATTACTTTTTTGACACGCAACAGTTTCAGAAAACGGACCTCTTGTTTTTCTGCGCCGGTTTTTCCAGGGGAAAAACCCAAAGGGGTAGAGAAACGGGTTCAGCGTGAATTTATGGCAATTTCAAAAATGGGCCATTCCCCCCGTTGACCCCCCTTGGGAAAGACGACACCACTGGGAGCCAGGACCCCCCCCAGACCATAGGAAAACCAGCACAGAAATTCAACACAGCAACCCGACAGGAGAAAGCCCCGGCGTAGTTTCTTTCCCGGCTGTGCCTTTTCAATCCTGTTCTTTGGTTTTTTGGAGTTTTATTAGCATAGAGTTACCCCCCCACTGACCAATAAATAGACCTGACCCACACCAGTCATGAAAACAGAACAGGTTACAGATGATCATAATCATGAAAAAAGTAAATTTTGACCAGGGAAGTCACCCCCGCGACAGGGATGGTAAACAAATACCTGTCTGGTGGTAAACTCCCAGTTTTAAGTCCCCGGGAGCAGAGGGGACAGTGGCCATTAAAAATTCCCAGTGTCCACATGATTTGGGACAGGCAAAAGAAGCGAGGGCCTTTTAAAACGGATTTTGACTGAAAGGGAAAAAGGAGCACAAGGAAACCCAAAAAAAACCCCAAAATGGGCAAACCGGGTGAGGGAAACTGAAACTTCACTTGATAACCCAAGGGGCATAAACCCTGCAACATGCCCGCTAAACCCTCTTCCCTGCAGTTTCATTCCCAAAAAAAAGTGCCAGTATACATCCCCGTCCCTACACCAATGAAAACAAAAAACACTCCCATAAAAAAAAGTCAAAAACAACAGATGAAGAAAAAAAATCACAAAAAAAGTCTTGATTGTTTTTGGGCAGGGAAAAAAAATACGGTAGACCAAAACCCCCCAAAGTTTCCCAGAAAAACCCCACAGCAAATACCAACCCCCGAGCGCAAAAAGGTAAGAATAGATTTTAAAAAAATCCCCCCCCATAAAGGGGAATTTCATCAGATGGAGCTGAACATTCCCTGGGAAATTGTCCCGGGAAAACAACTTGGGGGGCACAATTTTAAGTTTTCGGCAGACCCCATACCGGGGCCTTTTTCATTTTTTCAAGAAATCTGGGGAAATCATTTTCAACAACCTGTAAATCAAAGGGTGAAGATGAAAGGGAAAAAACCCTTTTCCAGCATTCTTTAAAGTCACTTTCCCTGACAAGCAAAAACTTGCAAAATTCGGGGAAAAACTGGGGCAATGTTTTCATATTTAAGGGAAATTTAAAAAGAAATGGGGAAAAATTAAGAACCAAGTTTGGGAAAATGATATACGGTCCTGTTTCAAAAAACACACTCAGACAAAGGGTTTCCGCAGACTAATGCCGAAGTTGAGACAATTTCCCCGCGAAGTGGGTGAAATTGAAAGAATGAAGTTTATTCCAAAAAAGGCCAAACCCGGGGGAGATTGAGTAAAGTGACACCGTTAACTTTCCCTTTGTCCCCAGCCCCGTAAAACCCAGGTTATCAGCATTTTGTTAAGGCGGCATCACTCCCAAAGATCCCCTACCAAACTTTAAGGTAGCGTAGCGTGGGGAAAAAAGCTGAAAGAAAAAATGTGAAATTTCCGGGAAAAGGGAAAACCCTGGCAAACACATGACTCAGGGCAAATTTTGTCCCCACAACAGTTTTTCACACGTGGGCACTGTGAAAAGACCAACACACAGGTTTATTCACGTGCCCCAGATCGTGTTTTTGGGCTGTCACGACATCGATAAAGGGCCCCGGACACGTCTTTTAAATTTTGGGCAGTCGCTTCGCCCCCATGGTCCGGACGTCCCATCATTTATTAACACCTGACATAGAAAAGGCAGACAAATCCCGTCCCTTGGGGAAAACCGAAAATGGGGTGTCTGGGGACGGGGTGCTGTTTTCTTAAAGGTTTCCATACGAACCCCCCAGGGGCCCTCAAAGTTATTTAAAAGCTGGGGTATTAAACCCCTCCCCAAAGGGGTAGGTCAAGAAAAAAAAGATTTTCGCCCTAGTCCGTAATGCAAATCGCGAACCCATTTTTCAACGATTCTGAAAACAAAACACTAAAAGAAAACAACAAGCCAAGTCCCTTAAACAACACAGAAGCCCTCTAAATCCACACAACAATTAAAACCCAAAAGTAATTGCCCAAAAGTGCACCCCCAAAGAAAAAAATGTTTAGAAAACAACAAGAAAAAAAACAAAAACCCTAAAATAGCAAAAATAGGAAAAAAGTGCCTAAAAATTTTTAAAAAAAAAAAATATCCCCCAAAAATTTTCCACACACACACACAAAACACACACACATAAAACACCCACACACACCGCGGCCCCGCGTTCGCAAACACACAGACATCCCCCCCACACACACTAATTTCCCCACTTAAAGCGCCCGCTCGCGTCCCCGCACGAAAGTCGAAAAACAAGGAACGTGAAGCATTTGGAAATGTAGCGATTTCAGGAGTATCGCCACATAAAATAAGAATGCCCTAGAACCATGATGATTTCAGTTGCATGAAGGTACTCGAACAATGTGGTTTTCAGAGGAACAACGGAGGGAACGGGCGGGAAGATATATGTTGAAGACATGGCACTAAACGCTTCCATTGGCTGCAATACGTTTTAAACGTGATGCAAAAGCAGTAGGGCATTTCTGCAATGTTATCGCAGTATTTCTAATCTATCTTGACCTTCACTCAGTGCAAAACGCCACAGAGGGCACAAATTTGGCAACATATTACGTACTTTTAATTCCTTTTATTAAAAACTTTTTTTTTAGCAATAAACAAAACAAATACACAAGTGCATAAATACATAAATGAATGAATGAATAAATAGATAAAGAAATAATAAAACAAATGAATACATAAACTTTTCAGACTTTGGATCAGTTCTCAGCTATCAGTTTCTTTGACGATATTCTGGTTCATAGTGTTTCATGGGATGCACACATTCATCATGTGAAAGGTGTTTTTTCGTGTCCGAGGTCTTTCAACCTCCCGGGTCATCCCTCGAAAATCGAGGCGGGTATCCATTCTCTGGAATTTTTTTGACATATGGTTGGAGGTGGTACTATGCGTCCTGAACAGAAAAAGATAAATAAGATTCTGAGAATCCCCACCCCTACTACAAGAAAGCAAGTCAGATCTTTGCTAGGTTTTGCTTAGCTTTACAGGAGATATGTTCCCAGTTTTTTCCACTTTGAATGCTCCACTCTCTGATTTAATCAAGATGTTGGTCGAGCTGGAAGATCTATTTCTTGGACCCCTGAGTGTGCAGTCGCTTTTACAGAAGATTCAGTGAAATTATTGTCGTCAGCCCTGTATACTGTTACCTCAGTAGTTAAGCCCATTGTACTAGAACTGATGCTAGTCTGTTGGGTAGTGCTGTACTACTGCAAGAGATGGTGATTACTTCACCCAGTTGTGTCTGGAGTCGCAAGTTGTTGAACGTGAAACGTCAACACTACCATCGAACGAGAGTGTTTAGCTATGTCTGGGCTGTTCAGAATTCGTTCGATACCTTGGGGAGTCAGGTTATCCTACAAACAATCATCGACCTTTGAGTACCTTCGAGCATCAAATTTTAAGAATTCCCGAATTATGCGTTGGCTTGCTCTGCAGGAATTCTCGTTCGAAGTGGAACCAGTTCCAGATCATGAACATTTTTCGCTGATCTTCTTCACGTTCTTTTGTGAACCAGTCTGTTCCTTAGACATTGGTTTGCGTACGTCCCAGTTTTTAGTCCTTTTCATGTATTTTTTTCTGGAATTTTGTGACCTGTAGTTGTTTACTTCCTCTAGTAAAAACAATTCGGACTTTTTTTTGAGGAGGGGGAGTATGTGACGGTCCGTGTTCCGTCCAGTCACAAATTTTCATGCAACCGTGCTAACCGGAAGGTAGTTGTCCGGAAACCGGTGAAAAGTTTACCTGACTACTGCTCAACTGCGCACTGTTTAACCCGGGTGAGCTGAAACGGTTAGGCAGTCTCTGCAGTGATTCCGGCAACGCAACTAGCCAGAAGCCGAAGAGGGACTCCCATCGGTTTTTGGTGGCAGTCAGGTATTTATCATTCAATATTTATTTATTAGCAAACCGAAACCCTATTCTCGTTTAGGAGCGACTGAAACTTCCTCAGCGCATTGTGAAGGTTTTGCTTAGAAAAGAAAAGTATTTGTAGCCGCCGTGGCGAAGTGGTTAGCGTCGCTGACTCCCGGGTGGGAGGTCGTGGGTTCGAATCCCATCAGAGTCATGTGGGTTTTTTCTGGCCCCGACCAGAGTTGAGTTTGCTGCGGACTCAGTTGGGAAGACTGGGACCACACAGTCGAGTTTCATCCACTTAATGGATGCGTTTCTGAGAGTGTTGCTCAAATTTCATGACCAACACTGCAGGTGCCTGTATCTCTCGGGCCTGGTTGACGCCAGGATATATTATGAAAGGAAGCGTAGAGTACAGCCCTGTCATGTAGTCTCAGACCGAAATGGAAATCCGTAGCATCATCTTAATCATCCTCATTCCCATTGAACAGCATTAAAAAAAAATGTCTCAAATTCTGTGGCCATTCATGCCCTGCTCTCATGGTGACCTCAGTTTCGATGTCCTCTTCGCGTCTGTGGCCTTGGTTTGCTTCCGTCGGGGCACCGGTATTGCGAGTCCATGGGGGCTGTCGTTGGACGGACGTGGTGGCGGGCCTCCGGAGGGAGAGTTCACTCACGCCGGCTCCGCGACTAAGCAATTATTGTCGTCATAGGGGGCTGTAGGTGGTGTCCTGCGGATGTTAGATCAGAACAGGTGCACTGAACACCACCGAAGTGACTCGGCGGCAGTGCAGTGTCTCCTCCGGTGGGTTGCCTCATGACGACTTGACATTGACTGCTCCCTGTGGATTGCTGGTGCCGGGCTGCGGTGGGGCCCTGCCGGGCTATGGCTGTGGACGGGATGTCGGAATGAGCGGCGTGGGTGCACTGCCTCTGAGGTAGCGCAGAGGTTGGGAAAGCAAAAAAAAAAAAAAAAAGTATTTGTTGTGTTCTGTTATACTACGACTTGATAGGTAGCAAAACGAAATCATTTGGAAAACGTGAATAGATGAAGTGAGTGTTAAAGGAAGTGGGCTTCAGGGGAAAAAAAACAACAACACATTTTGTTTATTCTGTGACCTTAAATACTTATGAACTTCATGATGAAAAAAGGTGAGTATTCCAATGTGGTTTAGTTAGGCTTTGCGAGAAGAGGGAGAGTTTTGATGCTATGGATAATAAGCTCCCAAAGTGAACGACATAGACTATCATATATGCTGGTTTTGATTTTTGATGTGGATGAGTATTTAACTCACTCTTAATAGGAATATTGAATAGTTGTTTGTTGATAAACAAGAGTGTGGAAATCTTTCCCTTACATATATTGAAGCAGATGGATCTTTTGAAAAAAAAAGAAACCTAAAATCTGGGGATTATATGAAACGAAATGAACATTCTTGTAGTGATACAACAAAAAGAAATGAGCATTTATGTCATGACAAAAGACATTAATAGTTTTATGAAAAGTAATCATTGTGTGTAATGATGTATTCATGTTTATTGAAGAGGGTCTAGGTGGGAATCCTTCCCCCAATTTGGAAAACTACATTTTGGAAAGGTTTATATTGAATCCTTTCCTGTGTAGTGTTATTCCGGAAAAGGGAATGTTGTAGTGTTGAAGATAGAATATGCTGATGTTTGGCCCACGTTCTAGTGGATGTGATGTGGCTAATGGATATGAATGGTAGTCGTGATTGTAATGAATAGTAGCCATGATAATCAAGGTAGTTAATCAGTTTCCCCAGGTAGAAGTGTACCCTGGTTTGAAGGGGACTGGCTGCCTTTCTGAGGGTCAGGGCCGTAGCTGAGTCTACGCCCCTTGTTCTCCACCTTGTGTCGGCGTGGAGAGGTCGGCCTGAGTGCCGATAACCACCCTACCTGTCACTGACAGGGAAAGGAACCATACAATTGGCACTGCAATGCAAGCTGTCTAAGGCCTAGCTGACTGTGAGAAAGGAACCATACAGTTGGCCCTGTACTGCAACCTGTCACAGCCCTAGCTGACCAGGGAAAGGAACCATACAGTTGGTCCTGCAATGCAAGCTGTCACAGGCCTAGCTGACTGTGGGAAAGGAAACATACAGTTGGCCCTGTACTGCAAGCTGTCACAGCCCTAGCTGACAGGGAAAGGAACCATACAGTTGGTCCTGCAATGCAAGCTGTCACAGGCCTAGCTGACTGAGGGGAAAAGGGAAACCCTACAGTTGGCCCTGCAATGCAAGCTGTCACGGCCTAGCTGACAGGGAAGGAACCATACAGTTGGCCCTGCAATGCAAGCTGTCACAGGCCTAGCTGACAGGGAAAGGAACCGTACAGTTGGCCCTGCAATGCAAGCTGTCACAGGCCTAGCTGACTGTGGGAAAGGAACCATGGAGTTGGCCCTGCAATGCATACTGTCACAGGCCTAGCTGACAGGGAAAGGAACCATGGAGTTGGCCCTGCAATGCAAACTGTCACAGGCCTAGGTGACTGTGGGAAAGGAACCATACAGTTGGCCCTACAATGCAAGCTGTCACAGGCCTAGCTGACTGTGGGAAAGGAACAATACAGTTGGACCTGCAATGCAAGCTGTCACAGGCCTAGCTGATAGGGAAAGGAACCATGGAGTTGGCCCTGCAATGCAAGCTGTCACAGGGCCTAGCTGACTATGGGAAAGGAACCATACAGGTTGGCCCTGCAATGCAACCTGTCACAGGCCTAGCTGAAAGGGAAAGGAACCATGGAGTTAGCCCTGCAATGCAAGCTGTCACACGCCTAGCTGACTGTGGAAAGGAACCATGGAGTTGGCCCTGCAATGCAAGCTGTCACAGGCCTAGCTGACAGGGAAAGGAACCATGGAGTTGGCCCTGCAACGCAAGCTGTCACAGGCTAGCTGAAAGGGAAGGGAACCATGGAGTTGGCCCTGCAATGCAAGCTCTCACAGGCCTAGCTGACAGGGAAAGGAACAATACAGTTGGCCCTGCAATGCGAGCTGTCACAGGAATAGCTGACAGGGAAAGGAACCATACAGTTGGCCCTGCAGTGCAAGCTGTCACAGGCCTAACAGGGAAAGGCACCACATTTGTTGGCCCTGTAATGTAAGCTGTCACAGGCCTAGCTGACAGGAAAGGAACCATACAGTTGGCCCTGCAATGCAAGCTGTCACAGGCCTAGCTGACAGGGAAGAAACCATAGTGATGGCCCTGCAATGCAAGCTGTCACAGGCCTTGCTGACTGTGGGAAATGAACCATACAGTTGGCCCTGCAATGCAAGCTGTCACAGGCCTCGCTGACTGTGGGAAAGGAACCATGGAGTTGGCCCTGCAATGCAAGCTGTCACAGGCCTAGTGACTGTGGAAGGAACCATGGAGTTGGCCCTGCAATGCAAGCTGTCACAGGCCTAGCTGACAGGAAGGGAACCATGGAGTTGGCCCTGCAATGCAAGCTCTCACAGGCTAGCTGACAGGGAAAGGAACAATACAGTTGGCCCTGCAATGCGAGCTATCACAGGAGTAGCTGACAGGGAAAGGAACCATACAGTTGGCCCTGCAGTGCAAGCTGTCACAGGCCTAACAGGGAAAGGCACCATATAGTTGTCCCTGTAATGTAAGCTGTCACAGGCCTAGCTGACAGGAAAGGAACCATACAGTTGGCCCTGCAATGCAAGCTGTCACAGGCCTAGCTGACAGGGAAAGAAACCATAGTGATGGCCCTGCAATGCAAGCTGTCACAGGCCTTGCTGACTGTGGGAAATGAACCATACAGTTGGCCCTGCAATGCAAGCTGTCACAGGCCTCGCTGGGCTGTGGGAAAGGAACCATGGAGTTGGCCCTGCAATGCAAGCTGTCACAGGCCTAGCTGACTGTGGGAAAGGAACCATGGAGTTGGCCCTGCAATGCAAGCTGTCACAGGCCTAGCTGAAAGGAAAGGAACCATGGAGTGGGCCTGCAATGCAAGCTGTCACAGGCGTAGCTGACAGGGAAAGGAACCATGGAGTTGACCCCGCAAAGCTAGCTGTCACAGGGGCCCAGCTGACTGTGGGAAAGGAACCATGGAGTTGGCCCTGCAAAGCAAGCTGTCACAGGCCTAGCTGACAGGGAAAGGAACCATACAGTTGGCCCTGAAATGCAAGCTGTTACAGGCCTAGCTGACAGGAAAGGAACCTTACAGTTGTCCCTGCAATGCAAGCTGTCACAGGCCTAGGTCACAGGGAAAAGAACCATAGTGTGGCCCTGCAGTGCAAGCTGTCACAGGCCTAGCTGACAGGGAAGGAACCGTACAGTTGGACCTGCAATGCGAGCTGTCACAGGCCTAGCTGAAAGAGAAAGGAACTATACAGTTGGCCCTGCAATGCAAGCTGTCACAGGCCTAGCAGGGAAAGGAACCATACAGTTCGCCCTGCAATGCAAGCTGTCACAGGTCTAGCTGACAGGGAAAGGAACCATACAGTTGGCCTGCAATGCAAGCTGTCACAGGCCTAGCTGACAGGGAAAGGAACCATACAGTTGGCCCTGCAATGCAAGCTGTCACAGGTCTAGTTGACAGGGAAAGGAACCATACAGTTGGCCTGCAATGCAAGCTGTCACAGGTCTAGCTGACAGGGAAAGGAACCATACAGTTGGCCCTGCAATGCAAGCTGTCACAGGCCTAGCTGACAGGGTATTGAACCATACAGTTGGCCCTGCAATGCAAGCTGTCACAGGCCTAGCTGACAGGGAAAGGAACCCTGGAGTTGGCCCTGCAATGCAAGCTGTCACAGGCCTAGCTGACCGTGGGAAAGGAACCAGGAGTTGGCCCTGCAATGCAAGCTGTCACAGGCCTAGCTGACAGGGAAAGGAACCATACAGGTGGCCCTGCAATGCAAGCTGTCACAGGCCTGGCTGACAGGGAAGGAACCATACAGTTGGCCCTGCAATGCAAGCTGTCACAGGCCTAGCTAACAGGGAAGTATCCATAGTGTTGGCCCTGCAATTCAAGCTGTCACAGGCCTAGCTGACAGTGGGAAATGAACCATGGAGTTGGCCTTGCAATGCAAGCTGTCACAGGCCTAGCTGACAGGAAAAGGAACCATACAGTTGGCCCTGCAATGCAAGCTGTCACAGGCCTAGCTGACAGGGAAAGGAACCATAGTGATGGCCCTGCAGTGCAAGCTGTCACAGGCCTAGCTGACAGGGAAAGGAACCATACAGTTGGCCTGCAATGCAAACGTTCACAGGCCTAGCTGGCAGGAAAAAAAAACATACAGTTGGCCCTGCAATGCAAGCTGTCACAGGCCTAGCTGACAGGGAAAGGAACCATACAGTTGGCCTGCAATGCAAGCTGTCACAGGCCTAGCTGACAGGGAAATGAACCATACAGTTGGCCCTGCAATGTTGTCACAGGTCTAGCTGACAAGGAAAGGAACCATGGTGTTGCCCTGCAATGAAAGCTGTCACAGGCCTAGCTGGCAGTGGGAAAGGAACCATGGAGTTAGCCCTGCAATGCAAGATTTCACAGGCCTAGCCGACTGTGGGACAGGAACCATGGAGTGGCCCTGCAATGCAAACTGTCACAGGCCTAGCTGACAGGGAAAAGAACCATAGAGTTGGCCCTGCAATGCAAGCTGCCACAGGTCTAGCTGACAGGGAAAGGAAACCATACAGTTGGCCCTGCAAAGAACGCTTTCACAGGCCTAGCTGACATGGAAAGGAACCATGGTGTTGGCTTTGCAATGCAAGTGGTAACAGGCCTAGCTGACAGTGGGAAAGGAACCATGGAGTTCGCCCTGCAATGCAAGCTGGGCACAGGCTAGCTGACTGTGGGAAAGGACCCATAGTGTTGGCCCTACATTCAAGCTGCCACAGGCTAGCTAACAGGGAAAGGAACCATTTTCTTGGCCCTGCAATGCAAGCTGTCTCAAGCCTATTTACTGTGGGAACGGAAACATACAGTTGGCCCTGTAATGGAAGCTGTCACAGGCCTAGCTAACAGGGAAAGGAAAACCCTACAGTTGGCACTGCAATGCAAGCTGTCACAGGCCTAGCTGACAGGAAAAGGAACCATACAGTTGGCCCTGCAAAGCAAGCTGTCACAGCCTAGCTGACATGGAAAGGAACCATTGTGTTGGCCCTGCAATGCAAGCTGTCACAGGCCTAGCTGACAGTGGGAAAGGAACCTGGAGTTGGCCCTGCAATGCAAGCTGTCACAGGCCTAGCTGACTGTGGGAAAGGAACCATTAGTGTTCACCCTGTAATGCAAGCTGTCACAGGCCTAGCTGACAGAGAAAGGAACCATACAGTTGGTCCTGCAATGCAAGCTGTCAGAGGCCTAGCTGACTGTGGGAAAGGAACCATACAGTTGGCCCTGCTATGCAAGCTCTGACGACCTAGCTGACAGGGAAAGGAACCATAGTGTTAGCCCTGCAATGCAAGCTGTCAAAGGCCTAGCTGAGTGGGAAAGGAACCATACAGTTTACCCTGCAATGCAAGCTGTCACAGGCCTAGCTGACTGTGGGAAAGGAACCATGGGGGTTGGCCCTGCAATGCAAGCTGTCACAGGCCTAGCTGACAGGGAAAGGAACCATGGGTCGGCCCTGCAATGCAAGCTGTCACAGGCCTAGCTGACAGGGAAAGAAACCATAGTGTTGACCCTGCAATGCAAGCTGTCACAGGCCTAGCTGACTGTGGGAAATGAACAATACCGTAGGCCTGCAATGCAACCTGTCACAGGTCTAGCTGACTATGGGAAAGGAACCATAGAGTTGGCCCTGCAATGCAAGCGGTCACCCGGCCTAGCTGACAGGAAAGGAACCATGGAGTTGGCCCTGCAATGCAAGCTGTCACCTGCCTAGCTGACTGTGGGAAAGGAAAACCCTGGAGTTGGCCCGGCAATGCAAGGTGTCACAGGCCTAGCTAACAGGGAAAGGAACCATGGAGTTGGCCCCTGCAATGCAAGCTGTCACAGGCCTAGCTGACAGGGAAAGCAACAATGGAGTTGGCCCTGCAATGCAAGCTGTCACAGGCCTAGCTGACTGTGGGATAGGAACCATGGAGTTGCCCTGCAATGCAAGCTGTCACAGGCCTAGCTGACAGGGAAAGGCACCATACAGTTGGCCCTGCAATGCAAGCTGGGCACAGGCCTAGCTGACTTTGGGGAAAGGAACCATACAGTTGGCCTGCAATGCAAACTGTCACAGGCCTAGCTGACTGTGGGAAAGGAACCATACAGTTGGCCCTGCAATGCAAGCTGTCACAGGCCTAGCTGACAGGGAAAGGAACCATGGAGTTGGCCCTGCAATGAAGCTGTCACAGGCCTAGCTGACAGGGAAAGGAACCTTACAGTTGGCCCTGCAATGCAAGCTGGGCACAGGCCTAGCTGACAGGGAAATGAACCAAAGTGTTGGCCCTGCCCAAAGCAAGCTGTCACAGGCCTTGCTGACAGGGAAAGGAACAATGGAGTTGGCCCTGCAATGCAAGCTGTCACAGGCCTAACAGGGAAAGGAACCATACAGTTGGCCCTGTAATGCAAGCTGTTACAGGCCTAGCTGACAGGGAAAGGAACCAAAACAGTTGGCCCTGCAATGCAAGCTGTCACAGGGCCTAGCTGACAGAGAAAGGAACCATACAGTTGGCCCTGTAATGCAGCTGTTACAGGCCTAGCTGACAGGGAAGGAACCATACAGTTGGCCCTGTAATGCAAGCTGTCACAGCCTAGCTGACAGGGAAAGGAACCATACAGTTGGCCTGGCAATGCAAGCTGTTACAGGCCTAGCTGACAGAGAAAGGAACCATACAGTTGGCCCTGCAATGCAAGCTGTCCCCAGGCCCAGCTGACAGAGAAAGGAACCATTTCAGTTGGCCCTGCAATGCAAGCTGTCACAGGCCTAGCTGACAGGGAAAGGAACCATACAGTTGGCCCTGCAATGCAAGCTGTCACAGGCCTAGTTGACATTGGGAAAGGAACCATGGAGTAGGCCCTGCAATGCAAGCTGTCACAGGCCTAGCTGACAGGGAATGGAACCATACAGTTGGCCCTGCAATGCAAGCTGTCCCAGGCCTAGCTGACATTGGGAAAGGAACATGGAGTTGGCCCCGCAATGTAAGCTGTCACAGGCCTAGCTGACAGGGAAAGGAACCATACAGTTGGCCCTGCAATGCAAGCTGTCACAGGCCTTGCTGACTGTGGGAAAGGAACCATACAGTTGGCCCTGCAAAGCAAGCTGTCACAGGCCCAGCTGACTGTGGGAAAGGAACCATACAGTTGGCCCTGCAATGCAAGCTGTCACAGGCCTAGCTGACAGGGAAAAGAACCATACAGTTGGCCCTGCAAAGCACGCTGGCACAGGCCTAGCTGACAGGGAAAGGAACCAATGGTGTTGGCCTTGCAATGCAAGCTGTCTCAGGCCTAGCTGACTGTGGGAAAGGAACCGTATTATTGGCCCTGCAATGCAAGCTGTCACAGGCCTAGCTGACAGGGAAAGGAACCATACAGTTGGCCCTGCAATGCAAGCAGTCTCAGGCCCAGCTGACTGTGGGAAAGGAACCATACAGTTGGCCCTGCGAAGCAAGCTGACACAGGCCTAGCTGACAGGGAAAGGAACCATACAGTTGGCCCTGCGAAGCAAGTTGTCACAGGCCTAGCTGACTGTGGGAAAGGAACCATACAGTTGGCCCTGCAATGCAAGCTGTCACAGGCCTAGCTGACAGGGAAAGGAACCATAGTGTTGGCCCCGCAATGCAAGCTGTCACAGGCCTAGCTGACAGGGAAAGGAACCATTTCAGTTGGCCCTGCAATGCAAACTGTCACAGGCCTAGCTGACAGGGAAAGGAACCATACAGTTGGGCCTGCAATGCAAGCTGTGACAGGCCTAGCTGACTGTGGGAAAGGAACCATGGAGCTGGCCCTGCAATGCAAGCTGTCACAGGCCTGCTGACAGGGAAAGGAACCATGGAGTTGGCCCTGCAATGCAAGCTGTCACAGGCCTAGCTGACAGGGAAGAAACCATAGTGATGGCCCAGCAATGCAAGATGTCACAGGCCTTGCTGACTGTGGGAAAGGAACCATACAGTTGGCCTTGCAATGCAAGCTGTCACATGCCTAGCTGACTGTGGGAAAGGAACCATGGAGTTGGCCTGCAATGCAAGCTGTCACAGGCCTAGCTGACTGTGGGAAAGGAACCATGGAGTTGGCCCTGCAATGCAAGCTGTCACAGCCTAGCTGACAGGGAAAGGAACCATGGAGTTGGCCTGCAATGCAAGCTGTCACAGGCCTAGCTGACAGGGAAAGGAACCATGGAGTTGACCCTGCAATGCTAGCTGTCACAGGCCTAGCTGTCTGTGGGAAAGGAACCATGGAGTTGGCCCTGCAATGCAAGCTGTCACAGGCATAGCTGACAGGGAAAGGAACTATACAGTTGGCCCCGCAATGCAAGCTGTCACAGGCCTAGCTGACTGTGGGAAAGGAAAACCCTACAGTTGGCCCTGCAAAGCAAGCTGTCAAGGCCTAGCTGACTGTGGGAAAGGAACCATACAGTTGGCCCTGCAATGCAAGCTCTCACAGGCCTAGTTGACAGGGAAAGAAACCATGAAGTTTTCCCTGAAATGCAAGCTGTTACAGGCCTAGCTGACAAGGAACGGAACCTTACAGTTGTCCCTGGAATGCAAGCTGTCACAGGCCTAGGTCACAGGGAAAAGAACCATAGTGTTGGCCCTGCAGTGCAGGCTGTGACAGGCCTAGCTGACAGGGAAAGGAACCATACAGTTGGCCCCTGCAATGCAAGCTGTCACAGGCCTAGCAGGGAAAGGAACCATACAGTTCGCCCTGCAATGCAAGCTGTCACAGGTCTAGCTGACAGGGAAAGGAACCATACAGATGTCCCTGCAATGCAAGCTGTCACAGGCCTAGCTGACAGGGAAAGGAACCATACAGTTGGCCCTGCAATGCAAGCTCTCACAGGTCTAGCAGGGAAAGGAACCATACAGTTGGTCCTGCAATGCAAGCTGTCACAGGTCTAGCTGACAGGGAAAAGAACCATACAGTTGGCCCTGCAATGCAAGCTGTCACAGGTCTAGCTGACAGGGAAATGCACCATACAGTTGGCCCTGCAATGCAAGCTGTCACAGGCCTAGCTGACTGTGGGAAAGGAACCCATACAGTTGGCCCTGCAATGCAAGCTGTCACAGGCCTAGCTGACTGTGGGAAAGGAACCATACAGTTGGCCCTGCAATGCAAGCTGTCACAGGCCTAGCTGACAGGCAAAGGAACCATGGAGTTGGCCCCGCAATGCAAGCTGTCACAGGCCTAGCTGACAGGGAAAGGAACCTTACAGTTGGCCCTGCAATGGAAGCTGTCACAGGCCTAGCTGACAGGGAAATGAACCATAGTGTTGGCCCTGCAATGCAAGCTGTCACAGGCCTTGCTGACAGGGAAAGGAACAATACAGTTGCCCCTGCAATGCGAGCTGTCACAGGCCTAGCTGACAGGGAAAGGATCCGTACAGTTGGCCCTGCCCAAAGCAAGCTGTCACAGGCCTAGTGACAGAGAAAGGAACCATACAGTTGGCCCAGCAATGCAAGCTGTCACAGGCCTAGCTGACAGGCAAAGGAACCATGGAGTTGGCACTGCAATGCAAGCTGTCACAGGCCTAACAGGGAAAGGAACCATACAGTTGGCCCTGTAATGCAAGCTGTCACAGGCCTAGCTGACAGGGAAAGGAACCATACAGTTGGCCCTGCAATGCAAGCTGTTACAGGCCTAGCTGACAGAGAGAAAGGAACCATACAGTTGGCCCAGCAATGCAAGCTGTCACAGGCCTAGCTGACAGGAAAGGAACCATACAGTTGGCCCTGCAATGCAAGCTGTCACAGGCCTAGCTGACATTGGGAAAGGAACCATGGAGTAGGCCCTGCAATGCAAGCTGTCACAGGCCTAGCTGACATGGAATGGAACCATACAGTTGGCCCCGCAATGCAAGCTGTCCCAGGCCTAGCTGACATTGGGAAAGGAACCATGGAGTTGGCCCGCAATGCAAGCTGTCACAGGCCTAGCTGACAGGGAAAGGAACCATACAGTTGGCCCTGCAATGCAAGCTGTCACAGGCCTTGCTGACTGTGGGAAAGGAACCATACAGTTGGCCCTGCAAAGCAAGCTGTCACAGGCCTAGCTGACTGTGGGAAAGGAACCATACAGTTGTCCCTGCAATGCAGCTGTCACAGGCCTAGCTGACAGGGAAAAGATCCATACAGTTGGCCCTGCAAAGCACGCTGGCACAGGCCTAGCTGACAGGGAAAGGAACCATGGTGTTGGCCCTTTCAATGCAAGCTGTCTCAGGCCTAGCTGACTGTGGGAAAGGAACCATATTATTGGCCCTGCAATGCAAGCTGTCACAGGCCTAGCTGACAGGGAAAGGAAAACCCTACAGTTGGCCCTGCAATGCAAGCAGTCTCAGGCCTAGCTTACTTTGGGGAAAAGGAACCATACAGTTGGCCCTGCGAAGCAAGCTGACAGGCCTAGCTGACAGGGAAAGGAACCATACAGTTGGGCCCTGCGAAGCAAGCTTTCACATGCCTAGCTGACAGGGAAAGGAACCATAGTGTTGGCCCTGCAATGCAAGCTGTCACAGGCCTAGCTGACAGGGAAAGGAACCATGCAGTTGGGCCTGCAATGCAAACTGTCACAGGCCTAGCTGACAGGGAAAGGAACCATACCGTTGGGCCTGCAATGCAAGCTGTGACAGTCCTAGCTGACTGTGGGAAAGGAACATGGAGCTGGCCCTGCAATGCAAGCTGTCACAGGCCTGCTGACAGGGAAAGGAACCATGGAGTTGGCCCTGCAATGCAAGCTGTCACAGGCCTAGCTGACAGGGAAAGAAACCATAGTGATGGCCCTGCAATGCAAGCTGTCACAGGCCTTGCTGACTGTGGCAAAGGAACCATACAGTTGGCCCTGCAATGCAAGCTGTCACAGGCCTAGCTGACTGTGGGAAAGGAACCATGGAGTTGGCCCTGCAATGCAAGCTGTCACAGGCCTAGCTGAACTGTGGGAAAGGAACCATGGAGTTGGCCCTGCAATGCAAGCTGTCACAGGCCTAGCTGACTGTGGGAAAGGACCATGGAGTGGGCCTGCAATGTAAGCTGACAGGAAAGGAAACATACGTTGGCCCTGCAATGCAAGCTGTCACAGGCCTAGCTAACTGTGGGAAAGGAACCATAGTGTTAGCCCTGCAATGCAAGCTGTCACAGGCCTGCTGACAGGGAAAGGAACCATACAGTTGGCACTGCAATGCAAGCTGTCTCAGGCCTAGCTGACTGTGAGAAAGGAACAGCTTGCATTGCAGGGCCAACTGTATGGTTCCTTTCCTTGTCAGCTAGGCCTGTGACAGCTTGCACTGCAGGGCCAACTGTATTGTTCCTTTCCCTGTCAGCTAGTCCTGTGACAGCTCGCATTGCAGGGCCAACTGTATTGTTCCTTTCCTGTCAGCTAGGCCTGTGACAGCTTGCATTGCAGGGCCAACTCCATGGTTCCTTTCCCTGTCAGCTAGGCCTGTGACAGCTTGCATTGCAGGGCCAACTCCCTGGTTCCTTTCCCTGTCAGCTAGGCCTGTGACAGCTTGCATTGCAGGGCCAACTGTATGGTTCCTTTCCCACAGTCAGCTAGGCCTGTGAAAGCTTGCATTGCAGGGCCAAGTCCATGGTTCCTTTCCCTTTCAGCTAGGCCTGTGACAGCTTGCATTGCAGGGCCAACTGTATGGTTCCTTTCCCACAGTCAGGTAGGCCTCTGACAGCTTGCATTGCAGGGCCAACTGTATGGTTCCTTTCCCACAGTCAGCTAGGCCTGTACAGCTTGCATGCAGGGCCAACTGTTGGTTCCTTCCCTGTCAGTAGGCCGTGACAGCTTGCATTGCAGGCCATCTGTATGGTTCCTTTCCCACAGTCAGCTAGGCCTGTGACAGCTTGCATTGCAGGACCAACTCTATGGTTCCTTTCCCTTTCAGCTAGGCTGTGACAGCTTGCAGTACAGGGCCAACTGTATGGTTCCTTTCCCACAGTCAGCTAGGCCTGAGACAGCTTGCATTGCAGTGCCAACTGTATGGTTCCTTTGCGTGTCAGCTAGGCCTGTGACAGCTTGCATTGCAGGGCCAACTCCATGGTTCCTTTCCCACAGTCAGCTAGGCCTGTGACAGCTTGCATTGCAGGGCCAACTGTATGGTTCCTTTCCCTGTCAGCTAGGTCTGTGACAGCTTCATTGTAGGGCCAACTGTATAGTTCCTTTCCCTGTTAGCTAGGCCTGTGACAGCTTGCATTGCAGGGCCACTGTATGGTTCCTTTCTCTGTCAGCTAGGCCTGTGACAGCTTGCATTGCAGGGCCAACTGTATGGTTCCTTTCCCTGTCAGCTAGGCCTGTGACAGCTTGCATTACAGGGCCAACTATATGGTGCCTTTCCCTGTTAGGCCTGTGACAGCTTGCACTGCAGGGCCAACTTTATGGTTCCTTTCCCTTTCAGCTACTCCTGTGACAGCTCGCATTGCAGGGCCAACTGTATTGTTCCTTTCCCTGTCAGCTAGGACTGTGACAGCTTGCATTGCAGGGCCAACTCCATGGTTCCTTTCCCTGTCCGCTAGGCCTGTGACAGCTTGCATTGCAGGGCCAACTCCATGGTTCCTTTCCCTTTCAGCTAGGCCTGTGACAGCTTGCATTGCAGGGCCAACTCCATGGTTCCTTTCCCACAGTCAGCTAGGCGTGTGACAGCTTGCATTGCAGGGCCAACTCCATGGTTCCTTTCCCTTTCAGCTAGGCCTGTGACAGCTTGCATTGCAGGGCCAACTGTATGTTCCTTTCCCACAGTCAGCTAGGCCTGTGACAGCTTGCATTGCAGGGCCAACTCCATGGTGCCTTTCCCACTGTCAGCTAGGCCTGTGACAGCTTGCATTGCAGGGCCAACTGTATGGTTCCTTTCCTGTCAGCTTAGCCTGTGACAGCGTGCATTGCAGGGCCAACACTATGGTTCCTTTCCTATCAGCTAGGCCTGTGACAGTTGCATTGCAGGGCCAACTGTATGGTTCCTTTGCCTGTCAGCTGGGCCTGTGACAGCTTGCATTGCAGGGCCAACTCCATGGTTCCTTTCCCACAGTCAGTAAGGCCTGTGACAGCTTGCATTGCAGGGCCAACTGTATGGTTCCTTTCCCTGTCAGCTGGCCTGTGACAGCTTGCATTGTAGGGCCAACTGTATGGTTCCTTTCCCTGTCAGCTAGGCCTGTGACAGCTTGCATTGCAGGGCCAACTGTATGGTTCCTTTCTCTGTCAGCTAGGCCTGTGACAGCTTGCATTGAAGGGCCAACTTTATGATTCCTTACCTGTCAGCTAGGCCTGTGACAGCTTGCATTACAGGGCCAACTTTATGGTTCCTTTCCCTGTTAGGCCTGTGACAGCTTGCATTGCAGGGCCAACTGTATGGTTCCTTTCCCTGTCAGCTAGGCCTGTGACAGCTTGCACTGCAGGGCCAACTGTATCATTCCTTTCCCTGTCATCTAGGCCTGTGACAGCTTGCATTGCAGGGCCAACTCCATGGTTCTTACCCTGTCAGCTAGGCCTGTGACAGCTTGCATTGCAGGGCCAACTCCATGGTTCCTTCCCTGTCAGCCAGGCCTGTGACAGCTTGCATTGCAGGGCCATCCCATGGTTCCTTTCCGTGTCCGCTAAGCCTGTGACAGCTTGCATTGCAGGGCCAACTCCATGGTTCCTTTCCCACAGTCAGCAAGGCCTCTGACAGCTTGATTGCAGGGCCAACTCCATGGTTCCTTTCTCACTGTCAGCTAGGCCTGTGACAGCTTGCATTGCAGGGCCAACTGTATGGTTCCTTTCCCACAGTCAGCTAGGCTGTGACAGCTTGCATTGCAGGGCCAACTGTATGGTTCCTTTCCCACAGTCAGCTAGGCCTGTGACAGCTTGCATTGCAGGGCCAACACTATGGTTCTTTCACTGTCAGCTAGGCCTGCGACATCTTGCATTGCAGGCAACTCCATGGTTCCTTTCCCTGTCAGCTAGGCCTGTGACAGCTTGCATTGCAGGGCCAACACCATGGTTCCTTTCCCACGTCAGCTAGGCTGTGACAGCTTACATTTTCAGGGCCCAAGTATGGTGCCTTCCCGTCGTAGGGGTACAGCTTCATTACAGGGCCAAAACATGGTCCCTTTCCTTCAGCTAGGCCGTGAGAGCTTTAAAAGCAGGGCCAACGTATGGGGCCTTTCCCCCGTTTACTAGGCCTGTGACAGCTTCATTTTAGGGCCAACACTTGGTTCCTTTCCCCATCAGCAGGCCTGTTTTAAACTTATTGCAGGGCCAACTCAGGTTACTTCCCACTGTCAGCTAGGGCCCTTGGGCAGTTGCATTGCAGGGCCAACACAAGGGGTTTCCCTTTTTCCCGTCACTACCTGTACAGCTTGCATAACAGGGCCAAATGTATGTTTCCTTTCCCCCAGTCAGCTAGGCCTGAGACAGTTGCATTTAAGGCCAAAACCATGGGTTCCTTTCACTGAAAAAGTGTGCATTGCATTGCAGGGCCAAAACAATGGTTCCCTTTCCCTGTCCTAGGCCTGTGACAGCTTTTCTTTGCAGGGGAACTGTAGGTTCCTTTTCCGGGGGCGGACTGTGCGCTTGATTGCGGCCAACACCTTGGGGCCTTTCCGTTATAGGCCTTTGACGTTGCTTGCAGCGCCAACTGTTGGTTCCTTTCCCTGTCCTAGGCCTGTGCAGCTTTCCCGCAGGGCCACTGATGGTTGCTTTCCCTTTGCTAGGGCCGGGACATGAATTTCAGAACCAACTCCCTGGTTCCTTTCCCCCCATCAGCACTCCCGTAGCTTGCTGCAGGGGGAACCAGGTTTTTCCCACTTCGCGACCTGTGACAACTTCATTGCGGGCCAAACCCTGGGTTCCCTTTTCCCTTTTTTTCCCGGCCCGGGGACGCTTCCTTTGAGGGCGAAATGTAGGGGTTCCCTTCCCTTCATAGGCCTGTACGCTGATTGCAGGACAATGTATGGGTTTTTCCCCGTCAGCTAGGGCTGTGACAGCTTTCATTACAGGGGCCAAATGTTGTTTGTTTCCCCGTCAGGAAGGGCTGTGACAGTTGATTGCGGGCCCAAATCCCTGGTTTCCCTTTCCCCATCAGCTGCCTGTGACGTTACATTGCAGGCCAACCATGGTTCCTTTCCCCGTCAGTAGGTCTGTGACGCTTGCAATGCAGGGCCAACGTATGGTTCCTTTCCCCCGCAAGCCTGTTTTTGTTTCTTTGCGGGCAACTCCTGGGTTCATTTCCCCGTCCTAGCCTGGACAGCTTGCACTGCAGGGGCCAAAGTATGTTCCTTTCCCTGTCACTAGGCCGTAAAGCTTGCATGAGGGGCCCAAATCCATGGTTTTCCCCCTCGCTGGGTGTAACTTGCCCTTTTCAGGGCCAACTCCAGGTTCCCTTTCCCCCGTCACCAGGGCCCGTGACGCTTTGTTGCAGGGCCATCCATGGTTCCCTTTCCCTGTCCGCTAACCGGACAGCTTGCATTGAGGGCCAAATCCAGGGTTCCCTTTCCCCCAGTCGCAAGGCCCCCGCAGCTTTAATTGCGGGCCAACTCCCTGGTTCCTTTCTCACGTCAGCTAGGCCCCGTGACGGCCAAGTATGGTTCCTTTTCCCACAGAGCTAGGCCCCTTTACGCTTGCTTGCAGGGCCAACACTGTTTTTTTCACTTTTAGTAGGCCGCGAAACTTGCTGCGGAACTCCATGGTTCCTTTCCCCTAGCTAGGCCCGGACAGTTCATGCGGGCCCCCATGGTTTCCCTTTCCCCCAGTCAGTGGTTGACAGCTTTTCATTGCAGGGCCAACTGTATGGTGCCTTGCCCTGTCAGCTAGGACTGTGACAGCTTGCATTACAGGGCCAACACTATGTTCCCTTTCCCTGTCAGCTAGGCCGTGAGAGCTTGCATAGCAGGGCCAACTGTATGGTTCCTTTCCCACAGTCAGCTAGGCCTGTGACAGCTTGCATTTAGGCCAACACTATGGTTCCTTCCCACAGTCAGCTAGGCCTGTGACAGCTTGCATGCAGGGCCACTCCATGTTACTTCTTCCCTGTGCTAGGCCTGTGACAGCTTGCATTGCAGGGCCAAACAATGGTTCCTTTCCCTGTCAGCTAGGCCTGTGACAGCTTGCATAACAGGGCCAACTGTATGTTTCCTTTCCCACGTCAGCTAGGCCTGAGACAGCTTGCATTCAGGGCCAAATCATGGTTCCTTTCTCACTGTCACTAGGCCTGTGACAGCTTGCATTGCAGGGCCAACTCCATGGTTACTTTCCACTGTCAGCTAGGCCTGTGACAGCTTGCATTGCAGGGCCAACCAATGGTTCCTTCCCTGTCAGCTAGGCCTGTGACAGCTTGCATACAGGGCCAACTGTATGTTTCCTTTCCACAGTCAGCTAGGCCTGAGACAGCTTGCATTTCAGGCCAATCATGGTTCCTTTCTCACTGTCACTAGGCCTGTGACAGCTTGCATTGCAGGGCCAACACAATGGTTCCTTTCCTGTCAGCTAGGCCTTGAGCAGCTTGCTTTGCAGGGCAACTGTATGGTTCCTTTCCCTGTCAGCTAGGACTGTGACAGCTTGCATTGCAGGGCCAACACCATGGTTCCTTTCCATGTCAGCTAGGCCTGTGACAGCTTGCATTGCAGCGCCAACTGTTGGTTCCTTTCCTGTCAGCTAGGCCTGTGACAGCTTGCATTGCAGGGCCAACTGTATGGTTGCTTTCCCTGTCAGCTAGGCCTGTGACAGCTTGCATTGCAGAACCAACTCCATGGTTCCTTTCCACAGTCAGCTACTCTGTGACAGCTTGCATTGCAGGGCGAAATCCATGGTTCCTTTCCCATGTCAGCTAGACCTGTGACAACTTGCATTGCAGGGCCAACACCATGGTTCCTTTCCTTTTCAGCTAGGCCCGTGACAGCTTCCTTTGCAGGGCGAACTGTATGGTTCCTTTCCCTGTCAGCTAGGCCTGTGACAGCTTGCATTGCAGGACCAACTGTATGGTTCCTTTCCCTGTCAGCTAGGTCTGGACAGCTTGCATTACAGGGCCAACTGTATGTTTGTTTCCCTGTCAGCAAGGTCTGTGACAGCTTGCATTGCAGGGCCAACTCCATGGTTCCTTTCCCTATCAGCTAGGCCTGTGACAGCTTACATTGCAGGGCCAACACTATGGTTCCTTTCCCTGTCAGCTAGGTCTGTGACAGCTTGCAATGCAGGGCCAACTGTATGGTTTCCTTTCCCTGTCAGCAACGCCTGTGATAGTTTGCTTTGCAGGGCCAACTCCATGGTTCATTTCCCTGTCAGCTAGACCTGTGACAGCTTGCATTGCAGGGCCAACACTATGGTTCCTTTACCTGTCAGCTAGGCCTGTGACAGCTTGCTTTGCAGGGCCAACTGTATGGTTCCTTTCCTGTCAGCTAGGCCGGTGACAGCTTGTATTGCAGGGCCAACTGTATGGTTCCTTTCCCAAAGTCAGCTAGGCCTTAGACAGCTTGCATTACAGGGCCAACTGTATGGTTCCTTTCCTGTCAGCTAGGCCTGTGACAGCTTGCATTGCAGGGCCAACTCCATGGTTCCTTTCCCTGTCAGCTAGCCTTGACAGCTTGCATTGCAGAACCAACTCCATGTTCCTTTCCCACAGGCACTACTCCTGTGGTCAGCTTGCATTGCCAGGGCGAAATCCCTGGTTTCGTTCCCACCTGGTCAGCTAGACTGTGACAACTTGCATTGCAGGGCCAACACCAGGGTTCCTTCCTTTTAGCTAGCCCGTGACAGCTTCCTTTGCAGGGCGAACTGGATGGTTCCTTTCCTGACTCGCTAGGCCGTGACAGCTTGCATGCAGGACCAACGGTATGTTCCCTTTCCCTTCAGCGTAGGTCCTGTGACAGCTTGCAGTTCAGGGCCAACTGTATGTTTTGTTGCCCTGTCACAAAGGTCTTGACAGCTTGCATTGCAGGGCCAACTCCATGGTGCCTTTCCCTATCAGCTAGGCCTGTGACAGCTTTACATGCAGGGCCAGACACTAATGGGTTCCTTTCCCTGTCAGCTAGGTCTGTGTCAGCGTGCAAATTGCAGGGCCAACGTATGGTTCCTTGCCCCTGTCAGCAACGCCTGTGATAGTTTGCTGTGCAGGGCCAACTCCTGTTCATTTTCCCTGTCAGCTAGACCTGTCAGCTTGCACTGCAGGGCCAACTGTATCGTCCTTTCCTGTCTTCTGCCTGTGACAGGCGGGCAGCAGGGCCAAGCTCCATGGTTTGCTTACCCTGTCAGCGAGGCCTGTGACAGCTGCAGTGCAGGGCCAACTCCATGGTTCTTTCCTGTCAGCCAGGCCTGGGACGCTTGCATTGCAGGGCCATCTCCATGGTTCTTCCGTGTCCGCTAAAGCCTGTGACAGCGTGTACAGGGCAGGGCCAACTCCAGGGTTCCTTTCCACACAGTCACAAGGCCGCTGACAGCTGTTTGCAGGGCCAACTCCATGGTTCCTTCTCCTGTCAGCTAGCTGACAGGCCAACTGTATGTTCCTGTTCCCCCCATCAGCTTGGCCTGTGACAGCTTGCATTGCAGGGCCAACACTATGTTTCTTTCACTGTCAGATAGCCTGCGACATCTTGCATTGCAGGGCCAACTCCATGGTTCCATGCCCTGTCAGCTAGGCCTGTACAGCTTGCATGCAGGGCCTACACATGGTTCCTTTCCCACAGCCCAGCTAGGGCTGTGGACAGCTTACATGCAGGCCAACTGTATGGGGCCTTGCCCTGGCACTAGGACTGTGACAGCTTGCATTACAGGCCAACACTAGGGGCCCTTTTCCCTGTCAGCTAGGCCCGGTGAGCTTGCAGAGAGGCCAACTGGATGGGTTCCTTTCCCACAGTCAGCTAGGCCTGTGACCCGCTTGCATTGTAGGCCAACACGATGGTTCCTGTCCCACTGTCAGCTAGGCCTTGACAAGCGTGCATTGCAGGGCCAACTCCAGGTTACTTTCCCACTGTCAGCTAGGGCCTGTGACACTTGCGGCAGGGCCAACACAATGGTGCCTTTCCCTGTCAGCTAGGCCTGTGACACGCTTTGCATAAATCAGGCCAACTGTTATGTTTGCCTTTCCCCACAGTCACTAGGCCTGAGACAGCTGCATTTCAAGGGCCAAATCCATGGTTCCTTTCTCACTGTCAACGAGGCCGGACAGCTGGCATTGGCAGGCCCCAACTCCATGGTTTACTTTCCCACTGTCAGCTAGGCCCTGGACAGCTGTGCATTTGCAGGGCAACACAATGGTTCCTTTTCCCGTCAGCTAGTCCTGTGACAGCTGTGCATAACGGGCCAACGGTAAGGGTTCCTTTCCCCAAGTCCAGCTAGGCCTGAGACAGCTTGCATTCAGGCCCAAATCCATGGTTCCTTTCTCAACTGTCACTAGGCCTGTGACCGCGTGCATTGCAGGGCCAACACTATGGTTCCTTTCCATGTCAGCTAGGCCTGTGGACAGCTTGCTTTGCAGGCCACCTGTATGGGTCCTTTTCCCTGTCAGCTAGGACGGGTGACAGCTTGCATTGCAGGCCATCACCATGGGTCCTTGTCCATGTCAGCTAGGCCGGTGGACAGCTGCTTTGCACGCCAACGGTGGTGTTCCTGTCCCTGTCAGCTAGGCCTGTGACGCGTGCATTGCAGGGCCAACTGTAATGGTTGCTTTCCTTCCCGTCAGCTAGGCCTGTGACAGCTTGCATTGCAGAACCAACTCCTGTGTCCTTTCCAACAGTCCCAGCTACTCCTGTGGACAGCTTGTGCAGGGCAGGGCGAAATTCCATGTTCCTTTCCCACTGTCAGCTAGACCTGGGACAACTTGCAGTACAGGGCCAACACCATGGTTTCCGTTCTGTGACAAGCTAGGCCCGTGATCAGCTTCTTTGCAGGCGAACTGTATGGTCCTTTCCTGGCTGCTAGCCGTGACAGCTGGCATTGCAGGACCAAACTGTATGGTTTCCTTTCCCTGGCAGCTAGGTCTGTGACAGCTTGCCATTACAGGCCAACTGTATGTTGTTTCCCTGTCGCAAGGTCCTGTGACACTTGCATTGCAGGCCAACTCCATTCTCCTTTCCGCTAGGCAACTAACCGGACAGCTTACTTGCAGGGCCAACACTAGGTTCCGCTCCCTGTCGCTAGTCTGGGACAGCGTGCAAGCGGGCCAAACTGTATGTTCCTTTCCTCTGTCAGCAAACGCCTGTGATAGTTTGCTTGCAGGGCCAACTCCATGGTTCATTTCCTGTCAGCTAGACCTGTGAAAGCCTTGCATTGCAGGCACACTATGGTTCCTTTAACCTGTCAGCTAGGCCTGTGACAGCTTGCGTTGCAGGGCCAAAAGGTATGGTACCTTTTCCTTCAGCTAGCGGTGACAGCTTGGGATTCTGGGCCAACTGTATGTTCCTTGCCCAAAGTCAGCTTAGGCCTTAACAGCTTGCATTACAGCCAACTGTATGGTTCCTTTCCAATGTCACTAGGCCTGGTACAGCTTGCCATTGCAGGGGCCACTCCATGGTTCCTTGTCCACTGTCAGCTAGGGCCTGTGACAGCTTGAATTGCAGGCCAACACTATGGAGACTTCCTGTTACTAGGCCTGTGACATCTTGCATTGCAGGCCAACTTGGATGGTTCCTTTCCCTGGCAGCTAGGCTGTGACAGCTTGCATTGCAGGGCCAACTGTATGGTTCCTTTCCCTGGCACTAACCTGTGACAGCTTGCATTGCAGCCATCAGGATGGTTCCTTGCCCTTTCAGCTAGGCCTGTGACAGCCTGCATTGCAGGCACCGCCATGGTTCCTTGCCCCACAGTCAGCTAGCCTGTGACCAGCTTGCATGCAGGCGCACCACTCCAGGATCCTTCCCCTGTCAGCTAGGCCCTGGGACAGCTGGCATTGCAGGCCAACTGTATGGTTTCCCATACCACTGGTAGCGAGCCTGTGACAGCTTGCATTGCAAGGGCCAACTGTTATGGTTCTTTCCCTGTCAGCTAGACCTGTGACTGCTTGCATTGCAGGCCAACTGATGGTTTCCTTTTCCCTGTCAACAGACCTGTGACACTGGCATTGCATGACCATCTGAATGGTTTCCTTTCCCTGCGACCTTGTGACAGCTTGCCATTGCAGGGCCACGGTATGGTTTCCGTTCCCCGTGTCACTAGCCCTGTGACTGCTTGCAATCGATGCCAACTGGAATGGTTCCCGGTCCGGTCAGATAACCTGTACATAGGATGGCCTAGCCAATTCACGGATGTCTGTTCCATGACACGACTGTCGCCAACACGTGGAGTCCGACGTCCAACCCAGTAAACGGAAAGACCATGATGAACTTAAAAATAAAAAACAAACACACCGGACATCAGAGAGTACCATCGGATCACGCTGGGCGTCAACGGGTACAAATCTGGAATGTATTGCACCTTCGAAAAGAAGGGAACACAGATGGATCATGGAGTGTCACCTGTTAAGAAGGATGAGGTATGCAAGCTGATCAACGATCCCTTTGCAGAAATTGACTAGTCCTGATGGACGACCTGATGAAGTAAGCTGAGTAAGCTAAGATCCGATGGCATCTGCCCAACCAAATCGCTTTCTTCGCTATCAGTGACGTACCCAAACCGAATGATGTTGAGTGCTATTTCGCCTGTGTCGACAGGTTCGTCCCCCCCGAGGTGCAACTCCGTGAAATGGATACCTGACTCCACTCCATTTCATGGGTCCTGAGTGGCGACGGTTGGAGACAGCTGTTCAATACCAAGCTGAAACGGACGCCAGTTCTACCGAACTAACACAAACTGTTGCCCTTCTAAAGCTGGTGACGCCACCAAGACCTCTTCGTTTCCCTGCAAACTATCTGGACAGGATTGGACCTCTCTGTCCCTGCTGCTTGGAAACAACAAAAATTGGAACAAAAAACCTCAGTCTTTACAAACCTGAGTACAAGGTAACGGCACCGGGCTCTTTGCTCAAAGCCAACCTGTTATTTTTCAGAGGCGTGTCTGACAAATTGAGCTTAAGGGTGTCAGCAAAACGCCCCAATAGTTTGGTCAAGGAGTCCTGCCTGAGGCAGGAGGGAGGAGTTCATCAAGAGTTTCTGTTATAGACAGAAGACTATGTACCCCTACCAACAACACAGAACAGCCCCTCTTTCCTCTACACAACAGGAGGTCCTGAAGATGGATCACACCAAACCCCTTTCGATTTGAATGATGCGAGTAAACCATTTTCTTCTTCCTTCAGTAGGTTAGTATGGTACCTTCGTCTGAACCTCCCCGTGTGGTGCTGGAACTGGATGGACGGTCTGATCTCCGGTCCCATACGATGTAAGCCGAAATGATTCTTGTATCGAGGATCCTCATCGTGTTGGGAGTGGTGCGTTTGCGCGCCGTCGAAAAAGGACCAGTGGCCAAGACTCGTCAATCTGGAAAAACATCCAACTTGACCCCAAACATGTTTCGCCTTTTCCAGAGCGGTGAGCGTCGTGCCCAGAACTCTCCTCGTCTTTTTTCTTGACTCCGTGTTCTCATACCATGGTTTCAAAGAGAAGTTGGGTAGGTGTTTGAACACTTTAGTGACGTTCTTCGATGCAAGCGAGGCAACCGAAAGAAAAACAACCCCAGGTTGTCCGGTGTACAGAAAAGAGTGGTTTTCGTCCTCACGAGTGGTAGATACTCCGTAAAAATGGTCCGTGAGGAAAATCAGATGGAGACGATCGCAGCAGCCATGGGGTAGTTCTGGAGAAGGAGGAGACAGAAGCTGGGTGAGGCGAAGGGAATGGGACCATCTTACTTTGAGTCGGGATGTTGCTGTCTGGCGTGTTTCCTAGACATCCTGGTCGTTAATGTCTTCCAGGAACCTCTTCGATATCTTGTCTGTTGTTGAGCAGACGAGAGTGTCCCCGTGACTCGGACGTTGTTTCCTGGATGCAGGAAAGAAACGATAGTCCTCGTTGTCCTACTGTGTGGGTGAGGATGAATTTTTAATTAAATCGTTTGAGCTTTGTGCTCTGAAAAATGGCGTTGAGACGGTCCTTCCCAGTCCGGTCTTCCCTGATGCTCCCAGCGGATGTTAAACATTGCGTTCATGCTTGCCCTCAAAAGAATGAGAGCGAATGGTGCGGTGTTTTCCCCAGCTGTCGGCGTAAATCTGCCGGATTTCGGAAGCAATAGAGCTTGATTGAAATGACCACCACCCCTCAGATCTTATTCGTCGCCTTTTGTTTTGCCCCCCAACAACTGAGATAAAGTGTTCTATGTTTTTTTCTTAGATTGCAAACGTTGCAAAATAGGAATGTGTCCTAAAGTATGTACAGATTGCACATTCTTTTGCCATGTTTATATTTCTCTGGAAAGATGGCGTGACAGACCTCACGGACGTGGTTTTTTAGTCGCCATAATCTGTTTTTACAAAAAAGAAAAGAAAAAAAAAAAAAAACCGTTTCCTCGATAAAACTCATACTGCAAACACATGTATCTAAGGTTGTACGCCACGGGTAATTGACATCACCATCATGTAGTCATCAACCACATCTCATTTAATGGTTGTACCTCCCAGCTAAAGACATACCCATCATAAAAACCCTGGACCACTCATATCAAAGCTAACCCCCCTTGGTTTTCTGCGATAGCCGTGTATAAACTCATAATGAATGGTCACAGCGCCTAATAAGTAATAAAATATTAATGACTGACGCCGAAAAAATGTCCACAAGAGAAATTCACGACAATCCGTGTTCCCCCCTGCGTTTTACAATGGACCCAACAGGTGACACACATCGTTCAAACGCTCACCGTTGTGACTTTTAAACTGTGTCAACCCATACTTTGCCTGTCCTTAAATATTTTCAATGTCATTCAGATTTCCCTCATTTTATCAAAAGGGTCGCGTAGAGTGGTACCGTTTCTAAACCCTGTAGCTCAAAAACTAAACATCTGATTTTGCATGTGGTTTTCGCCAATAAAACGAGCGTAAAAAGTGTTTTTAGATCCATGTAAAACTCCCAACCAACTGTTCGATATAAGAGACTCATTTCGTGAATAAAAGGGCACATAAATGTCGTACCTTCTCTCCCCAAGACAGACCTTCATAAAACCATCACAATAAACCCGTGAAAGGAAGGTAAGAACGTTCTGATGGGGTGGGGGGGGGGGGGGTGGGGGCGTCACCAGGTGGGGGGGGGGCGGTCAGTGCAATTTGTTTTAAAAGTAGCAAACGTTACATTATAAGACCCATGTTAAACTTATCATTTCTGTAAAATTCTGTTGCTGAAATAATAATTGTGATAGAAGAAGTCATTGGTAAGCATTTTTCTTTTTTGTTTATTAATATATGTCAGGACCAGAGCGTAGCATTACGTTTTGTGCGGAAATGAGCTTAAAAAAAAAATCATCGTGAACTTATTCAGTGAAAATGTTGGAATTTGATGTTAGATAAAACAGTTTTACTTTCCATGACCATAACACATTAACACAAAGCACATTTGCCAGGACAACAAGAGGGACTCTTATACGCCCGCTTATGGAATTTGATGTTAGATATAACTCTTTTGTTCGAATTCGAATACGAGTAATTCTTAATACAGTGAAATAGTGATTCTTCTTCTTCTTATTATTATTATCTGGCGGTGGCGCTGTCTGTCTGGTCCTCTGTGGTCTTGCGTTATGCGTATTTTTCGGGGCGTCGCGATCACGGTCCTCGGTTTAAAAAACCCGCACAAGCCGTGAACACTGGGTGAATTTGTTATAAAGTGCAATATGTGACCAGCTTAACGGAAACCCTCCTAATGATGGGGTAAAAAAAAAAAGTGCATCGTTGTTGTGCAGGCGTATGCCCCCCTAGCCCAAGGATGAATAAAAACCATGGTGTTTCGTTGTAGGAGGGCGGTAATTAAACGTCAGGTACAAACCCCCTCCTAACCTCCCTTATTTAAATTATTGATCGTCCCCCACGAATAAGGACAGGAAAAATGTGTCCAACGTAGGCTAAGGTTGTGTTACACTTTTCGGTAAAAGGAAAGTAAAGACCCGAGAACGGTTGCTGCCTTTAGTCACTTGCCGGAAAGGACCTTGCTATGGGGAAGCACAGAAGCCACCTAACAACGCTAGACTTCAAGGGGCGATTGCGTCCCTTGAACACAGCTAAAACCCCCATTATATGATTGGGTATGATCAACTGCTAACTCATGCACATCAAGCCCCCAAAATCGGCATTGAAGTCGGTTTTATAAAAAATACTGCGCTAGTGGCGGTGTTGTAAAGTGGAATGAGCACCAAAAAAAAAGATCAACTGGCACTCCCGTTCCAGACTGGTTATTTCGTCCTACCAAAATGCCAAGTTGCGAATTTGTAGTTTATACGATTGTTTGGACAAATTTGTCGACAGATTCAGATTTCTTTCAACTTTCTGGAGACCGGATATGCTGTAACATGGCACTCAGTCGTTGAAGTTGGATCACTCTTACGAACCCTCCATGCGACAGCAGTTTTCCGTTGAGTACAACTCTGTGTTTCCGAGTCAAGCTGTAGCTTCTTTTTTTCTGTATGATAGCGTTCCAACGTGATTGTGGTCTTGATGGCTGTTCTAATAGGTCGTTTCTGTTTTTGCTTGTATCAGAGGGGACTGTTAATCCATTAGTTTTGGGAACCAGGTCCCCACATCCTCGTGTTTGTTTCCTGGGTGTCGTCTTCTGTCGGACTGACTTTAGTTAGAACTTACTTTTTGCTTTGACTTTAGTCCGTTTATAGCTCAAACTATCACGGACAGGGGAGAACATGTTCATGTGCACTAATATCACGATGCTCTGATGCAACATGAATTTTTTACTTTGACACACAAATACGTTCATATAGCCTTCCGATTCGATTATACAAAAAATTTTTTTTTTTTTTTTTTTGTTTTTATCCCCGATAAATTTTTGGTTTTAAAAAAATTATTCAGATTATTTAAAGAAGTTGACAGATAGACGTATAAATTAGCGTGCATGTGCTTTCCTCGCCCTTAAGGTGTTTCAATAGTGACGTCCACCATCGGATCTCGCGATGCAATCCCGAGCCCCCTGTCATACTCATTCGTTCGCCCCTAAGGTGCATTAATAGCAATGTCCGAGAGACGATCATGATCATCTGGTAATGGTGGAGCGGGTAAACTTCGGGACCTTCAAGGGAGCGGACTGCTTTTTTTTTTCAGCAGGTGTTTGTGTCCCTTGGGAGACGCGTAAACAAAACAAACAAACAAACAAACAAAGACACCTACTAACCCCCAAAGCTCATTCTTTAACTATTAATGAACCAATCTAAAGAGGCAGTCATGATGACTGGGTAAAGGTGTAGCTGGTACACTTCGGACCGTTCAAAGGGAGCTGACTGCCTTTTTTTCATCAGGATGTTGTCGCCCCTTGGGAAAGCCTAAAAAAAAAAATCATCTGCATTTTTTTCTTTACGGTTTTAAATCTGATTGCCCAACAAGAACGCAAGCCTCGCAACGCCCGAACGCCCTAGGGTCTTTTCATAGGGACCTCACACTGATCGTCGATGTCATCAGCGGCCATGCTCTATCGTATAGTTGCCCCCTAAGGGGTTTTAATAGCAATGTGGAAAATCTGTGATATCAGCTAATGATGGGTTTAGCCAGTACAGTTCAGGAGTCTTTCCAAGTGAGCCCGCTGATGGTTTTGTTTGTTTTGTGTTGACACCCTTGGGAGACAGTGTAAAACAAATAAACAAAACAACCAAACAAACCAAAGAAACCGATTAACCCCCAAATCTCATTCTTTAAAACTTAATGAACGGTTTAAAGAGTCATTCATGCTCAGCTAGTAAGGGTTCAGTAGGTAAAGTTCGGCCTTTCCAAGAGAACTGACTGTCTTTGCATCATGTGTTGTCACCCTGGGAGACGTCCTAACCCAAACACGAGTCGCTAAACCAGTCTGTCTTTTTTATTGGTTGTTTACATTTTTTTCTTTACAGCTGATTGTACCCTATATGCAATCGCCCGTTAGGGGGTCTATCATTAGGACCACGGCAGTGGATCGTTCGATTTTTATCACCGAGCATCCTCGTCCCCATGTGATTCGTCCTTAAAAAAAGTCCTTAAACCAGTAATGTCAGTTTTTTTTTTTTTCTTACCGCTTTTTCATCTGATTGCATCATCAAGAGCAAGCCTTCGTCATCGCCCGAAGGGTCTCTTCATAGGGACCTCACATCGATCTCCCTCCGATGCCATCTTCAACCGCCACCGTCAACCGCCACCGTTTTTAGGGAGCGTGAGAAGTCCCCTCACTCTTACTACTTGCCTTGCTCCGAGGCCTTTACGCCCGCTGGATCGGGACCATCAGAGACACGGCTGTTGTGTCTGCGCTCCCGGCGTCAAATAAGACACACCACGTCCATAATACTGTGGTGTACTCACCACCATGGTGCAAAAAGAATCCCATAGCACCCCCAGAGCCGCCAGCGAAGAGTAGTAAATGCAGCCAAACGAAAGTGTGGGAAAAAAAAGTTTGCTGTAAAACTAAAGACATTATGCAAAATAATATAAAATGTAGGGACAGTCTTTGAGCCTACGCCTGAGAATCCATCCCAAAGATGCAAGGGGAAGAACAAAAGACAAACACAACACAGACGGCAGAAACAAATACAAACAACCTCAATTGAATCATAGCAAAATCCCGGAAATGAAATGAGGTTAGGAAAGTAAACGATAAACGAAACAAGTGGGGTAGGTTTTGCGCCCATAAGGAAACCTAACACAGAGTAACTTTTATTCAAGACTGGCACAGCCTTTTAAACTTGAATAAAGTCACACAATACACAGACGAACAATCTAATAGTGGGGCAAAAAAACAACGCCAGGCCAACAACTGAGCTGGCTGGTCAAAGATTTGGAACTATTGAGGGGAGGAGGGAGGGGCGTTTGAAGATGGAGAAACGGGGAACATAAAAATTAAAAAAAAAAAAAGTTTACAAATATGAAACACTTCTGTAGCTGCATAAGGAACCAGCGCATTCCCCTTTTGAAGGAGATTATATTTGTCTTGCCTGCCTCCGAGGCCTTTCGCCCCGCTGGATCGGGACTCTTCAGGGAGACACAGCGGTTTGTGTCTGCGCTCCCGGCGTCAAATAGAGACCACACACTGTCCAAATACGGTGGTGTTTTCGCCACCACCATGGGTGCAAAAAAGATCCAATAGCACCCCCAGAGCAGCCAGCGAAGAGTAGTAAATAGCAGCCAAAAATCGAAAGTGTGGGAGGAAAAAAAAGTTGCTGTAAAACTAAAGACCTTATGCAATAATATCAAATGTAGGGGACAGTCTTGAGCCTACGCCTGAGAATCCACCGCCCAAAGATGCAAGATAACAAAAGACAACACACAGATGGCCAAAAACCAATACAAAAAACCTCAATTTAATCAAAGCAAAATCGGAAATGAAATGAGGTAGGAACAGTAAACGATAAACAGTAAACAAGTGGGATGTTTTGCCTCCCAGAAGGAAACCTAACACAGAGTAACACAGACCGGTATACAAATATATCTGCCTTCAAAAGGGATTGCGATGGTTTCCCTTATGCAGCTTACAAGAGTTTTCATATCTGTAACATTTTTTTTATTTAATTTCATTTTCCCAGTTTCTTTCCATCTTCAAACTCCCCTCTCCTCTCCCCTCAAGCACATCTTTGCCAGACAGTTCAGTTGTTGGCCCGCACCATGTTTTTTTTGCCCCCTCTTAGATTGTCGTCCTGTGTTATTGTCTGACTTTATCAAGGTTAAAAGGCGGTGCCAGGCTTGAATAAAATTACTCTGTGTTAGTTCCTTATGGGAGCAAAACAGCCCATCTTGTTTTACTGTTTTTATCGTTTACTCTTCCTACCTCTTTCATTTCCCGAGTTGCTTTGATTAAATTGAGGTTGGAAGCCAAGATTCGTCTACTCTGCAATGGTTAGTAAACTGAAGTCCAAAGATTTGGGGTTATAAAACGCGCCAACATTGTAAGTGCACTTTCGGTTATATTTAAAAGGTTCATTTTAAATAGTTTTAAAAATAGTGTAAAAAAGATGTTCATCTGTATAACCCAACAAACTAAACGTGTGTGCTTAACGTACCCAAGTGACAATGGCGCGGTGATTATAGGATTGCCCTGAAAGAAATTGTTTTAAAGTAAATTGGAGTAACATATTTGAAAAGAGCTAAGAATAACTGGGTAGATGTGAAAGGACGAACAAGGCAATCTATTAAACATTTAAAAATACCCGATGGCCTACTAACAACTTTTGTTTTCCTTAAAGAAATATTTAGCAATTTTTAGCATTAAGTTTAAAAATAATGAGGCAAAAATCTTTTTTATTACTAAGAATTCCAGAACTTAAAGACCAAAGGGAGTACGTTTTTCCTAGAAGCCTTGCTCCGAATTTAGGCTTTTAGGATAGGGTGGTGAAGACGTATCATATTAAAACTCATATGGCTCTTAAAAAGCGGTCTTTATGGTATGTGAGCAGTAGACCCGATTTTCGAATTAACCCCCATGCTTATTCTATTTAGAAAAAGTTAAAACCAAATACTAATTTATTTGATGGCAGCCATCTACTTTTCGCGAGCACTGGCGCAACTAGGTAGGAGTTTGCCGATTATCAGTATATACAGGTTGGTGGCGACAGTCAATGTAAAGAAGTAGTTAATTTAGACATAAATGCTTTAAATGTAAAAATAACTAATCAAGATGGAAGTTAGTTTTGATTTGTTCTGATTTATAATGAGTGTTTGAAGTACAAGAAGCGTGACTGTAAGCCTGAAATTTTATGTGCCTGAAGAAATGTAAATATTGTCCCGTTCACGATCTCCAAATCCTATTTGCATGGAACCCCCGTTTTAAAGTACTAATAACGTCAATTTTTGAGGTTTTTGGCGGATAATTGTGTTGGGGAAAAGATGTTAATTTTGGCCAAAACTGACATGAAAGGACGTGATTGTATGTAAAAAGGGGGTGTGGGGCAGAATAACAATGGTGTCGGAACGAACATAGTTACATTCTCTCAAGCCCCAAGCTCGAGTGTCCCTACGTGGTGTCGCCCATGCGCTGAGCACGGTAGCGAGCCTGCGTGCGTTGTAGAAGTTAACGGAGCTCCGGCCAATGGATACGAGACACGGGTGCCGGATACACCGTAGTGGGCCAAGTGGTTTTGGTACCAGCAGAACACATACCCAGGAGAACAGTTTTCCGTAGTGTTGGCCTGAATCCAGAATGTAGTCTGTGTTAACCTGTGGCGGTAATAAGTTTGAAGTCACCATTCATCGCAGGGAGAGGTTTTGGTCATGAATAGCCCTGTGCAGGAAGTCCTGATCGGAAACTTCGCAAAGAGAGTAGGAGATCCGGTGATTCTGTGCCTGTATACGCAGACCCGGCGTTGAGGGGCGTGCAGAACGCGCGCAGAGACCAGGAGCACAGAACCAGTACCACCTGCCCGTCGAGGATGCATTCTGAACACCTCTACCAACAGTGAATTAATTCAGATGCAGGACCAGGATGAAACCATGAGGAAGGCTCGGAGTGCGTGTGAAGCAGGGACGTACTTCCACACGCAAGTGTGGACGAAGTCGAGTACGGCTCGAAATCTGGTGGTAACTGGTCCGGCGGTTTGAGGGTCCCAAGGACGTAAGCGTCAGATCTGCGTCCCACTGAACTACGGAACCACGGTGATGAGCTAGCCTATGACGTACCATGTCTGGTCACTTAAGTACCACCCGAACGCAAGGAGCGAGTTGGTCGCCCATTCTTCTATTGGCCAGCATACATGCTGATATGCGTCGGTACTGCCAGTCATGCGTCCAGTGTCTGCGTACTGTGACGGGAAGAGTCTCAAAGATTTCCCTTGTAAGGAGCCACTGATGCGCAGGCCCCATGCAGATACTGAGGGATCTCTGGTTGCAACCAGAAAGGCAAAGTTTCCGCTCAGCGCAGAGGACTCGTTAATTAAGGAACAAGGTAGCCTGAGACGTGTGAGTTTGACAAAGAAGAACTTGGCAACAGCAGGTTGCAGGTACAAGCGACATTTTAAGTTGAGGACGAAACCCAGGCAGTAGCTGTGGGTCTAAGAGTGTTAGTGGGAGGATCACAAGGTGGGCACTGCAGCAGCAGCCATCCAGTTTACGGTGCAGGCGTGTCCTGAAAAGGACATGTGGGCGGCAGACTTCTTGAGTGCTTGCCAGAGAGAAGAGAGAGGAGAGAGAGAGAGAGAGAGATAGAGAGAGAGAGAGAGACAGAGAGAGAGAGAAAGAGAGAACCGTAAGTTCCTGTTCCTGTGTCAAGAGGGTTGACATTGTCGAAGATATGCATATGTCAGTGTCATTGGAAGAGAATGACTAGCAAAGTGTTGCTGGGGGTGTGGTATTGTAGCACGTGTTGCAATGGCGTCGTGCTTGTCGTACACCCTCATATGAAATTTTAAATGAAAAGCGTAGTGTAACGGCTGCCGGGTAAGTGCCTGCGTTAGGTCGGTGAGGCAGAGTTAACCAGTTGAATAATGTATTCTGTCGGTTAATGAGTATTTAAAAGTACTGTTGTTGGAATGATGATGGAGTGCATCAAAAGTAAACAGCAGGGCAGAGTGAGTGTTGTGGAGTGGGATGTTATAGGTAGGGTGTGAGTAACGCCGATCGAGTGTGAAGTTTTTCGTTTTTAATAACCTGTAGTTAAAACTTAGGCAGGGGGCGGTGTCACGATCGGCGTAGTAAATCAGCCGTCCATGTGTTTGGAGTAATGGTAATTCAAAATAGAAGAGGCGTGTGCCGTGTGCGTGTGGCATGTGTGTATAGGTGTGTGTGCGAGAGGCGTGTGCAAGAATGGGGTTTTGGTTAATGAAGGTAAGGCTAGGTTAGGGGTCTGGGGAAATAAGACATACAATATTCTGAGTTTCCAATCTTCACTTTAGTTGAAGGGATCGAAGCGGGAAGGTGGTTTCGTTCCCGATTGTTTACCCTTTTGTGACATTGGTTCTACACCAGAGTAGGCGGGCAGATATCGCGTTGTTGTGTTGTCAAGTCTGTGAGTTGTTGTAGTAAATTGTTCGTGTTTGTTGCACGAGCAACAACTAGTCCGTTGGTCGGGCGTGTCAGCTCTGAGCGGAAGATCACGCCTCTGACCAATCGCTGTTTTGTGTTGTGATAGAGTTCGCTTGATTCCGACCAAGCGGAATGCGTTTGGGGCAGCTTCACTTCGTCCCTGGTGGTCGTCGAGTGGAGACGGTACTCCCTTGTAGGGGCGGCGGCAGCGCCGTTAGTTTTTGAGGAGTGGCTTTTGAGTCATAGTAAGTGCCAGGTCCTCGTCGGGTTTTTGGGTGCCCTTGGCCTGTGCCGAGGCGGCCGTCGCTTTGTTGGCACCACTTCAGGCAGTTGCAGAACTGGGGTGTTGAACGCTGTTTTGTCCAGTTGGTATTTGTTAGGTTCATGGGGGTGTTGTGCGTCCTGTTGTCTTGTATATGCGAGTTGTACTGTAGTTGTCTCAATGTTATGTTTATTGCAATTATTTTGGTTGCGTATATCTGGTTTCTGGTATGATGTCGTCTTGGTTTCTGTGATATGAAACTTTGTTGTCAGCCGTTTGTGTTGGTACCCTCTTTTCTGTATATCCTGTAAGTAGTGTACAAGTGGTTCCTGAGTTCGATGTACGTGAACAGTTTGGCTAGACAATGTGGGTTCGATATAATAACCGTTTGATTGGACGAGTGATGTAGATATTGTTGTGATTAGTTCAAGTTAAGTTCAGGGGGGGCTAAGAAGTAAGACAGGTGCTTTGGTTGAGGATCATAGTATGAGTCAGGTGCAGATGTGTCTGCGGTAATCGTAAAGGATTGTGCTCAATTTCAGTTGTAAATAGTAAGTAAGTTCGTTGAAATTGATTAAAACGATTTTCGGAAAGTTGACCTGCACAGCATTGAATCGGTTAACTGTGTAGTAGGGCCAAGCTGAATTGTGGTCGATTGTGTTATACTGAGTACGGTCGTTACTATTCAACTTATATTAGTGTCTTCTAACTTTCGTACGAAGTCTTGGTTCTTCGCGACGCGGGTGTCGTGCGCGTGCGGACTGTATCTGTGACGTACGTATTTGGTACAGGACAGTGATCCGTATGGTTAGAGGTTCGTTTAATTTTAAAAGTAATGACAGTCGTCACACATGCAGGGATGTACGTGTTTGTGCCAGACTAGGTGGAGAAAGATATCTTAGGTAGTAGGGAGACTGTCCATTATGAATTTTTAGTCGGAAGAGGGTGAGGTAAAGTTTAAAGGCGGGTAGCTCAGCAGTTGATAGGGTAAAAACGAGGAGTGCAGCAGTAATATTGGTATGAAGTATGGTACTGGTGTTGGCATACAAGGGAGTTAACCACTGGGTTATCTGACAAGAGATGACATGAGAGTGGGGAGCTGGATGGAAGGGGGGGGGGGGGGGGGGGGGTGGGGGGGGGCGAACAAATCAGAGAGTGTGTGATATATAATTATAATTGATCAGGGCCAAAGAGGGGGAAGAATGGAAGGATTGTAGGCGCGACCGATTCGCCTGGTGATGAAATATGCTAGAAAGTGAAGGTTTTTTTTGTTCTTTTGGTGGTTGGTTGGTCTTGAGATGGGTATTAATACTGATTCTATGTGGAAACATTCCTTGTGAGATTGGCCCTTTTCCTAGTTTAGATTTAGTATATCCTAAGGGGCCCCATGGAGTCCCCATGGTGAGTGCTTAGATTGGTTTTATTCCCAGAATGGGGGGTGATTCATAAGTCATATGTAATAGCGTAGATTGGCGCCGAGAGATATTGTTTTACGGCTGTTGTAAGGTTGGCAAGGAATGGATCTGATTACCCCAAAGTAACGGTTTGGGGGGGGGGTGTAACCGAAATTTCAAAGGGTCACTCTCATGCCGCGAGTGAATAGGCAAAGGGAGATGGAGGATTAATGCGTTATACCAAGGAGCCGATGAGCCCTTGATGGACTCGGGTATAGCAACATTACAGTAGTGGGCCTACAGTTGTGGTCACAGGTATCCTGTTCCGTCCTGAGACGGGGCCAACCCCTTCGGGTCCTCTAACCAGGCAGTCTACGGCCGCGTGCCCGGCAGGTGAGCGGCGGCTCGCCTGTACCCGCTGTTTTTGCCTGGAAAGGGGGACTAACCAGCCGTCTGCCGTTGGTGAGCAGCTCTCCGCCTGCTACTGGGGCTCGCCTCTGGGAGTTCTCCGCCCCTGTACTTTCCCTGGTCGGCGTCCGTGAGAGGCGCTGCACCAGGCCTTCCCTCGCCAGCGTGTCCGGCGGGGCCTTCAGAGGAGAGGCGTCGAAGCCCCGACATCCGACGAGAGGGCGTCTGGTGGTATGTGGTGCGTTGGGTGTCGGTCGCTCATCGTCAGGGAGGAGCCAGTCTGCGAGGAGCCACGGTCAGCGCCGGGGGTGCAGAATCTTCCGGGGAGGGTCAGCCGGCGAGGCCAACGGACAGCGCCGAGGAATAGGAGCTCTCAGGGCTGGATGGGTTTTCCCATGTGGTGGTAGAAAGGGTGTGGCATTAAGGCAGTAGAGTTAAGGGTGTAGCTACTATGCCTTCCTTTTGGGACGTAGTGGGGCCAGCCAGGGGAGGGACTTGTCGTTGCCTCCCTTAGGACGCAGTGACCGGTGCGGTAGTGGTCCCGGTCAAAGAGAGGGGGGTCCTGGGGAGAGGTGTGGGAGTAGTAGTTTAGAGATTAAAGTCCCTTGGGTTGTCCTTGTCCCTAGTAGTTGGCCACCACGTTGCGGGGTAATCTCTGCATCCCTAGGTCGCAGTGATTATACCGCAACTGGTCTTTATAGCTATAGGTTAGGGTTTCTCAGGTCTACAGGGTAGTGGGGTCAGTGGAAGAAGTGGAATACCGGGTTGTGTGGTTGTGGAGGGACGTTGAGTGGTGGCGGCCATAGTGGTGAGTGTGGTGTTGGTGTGTGTGTGTGTGTGTGTGTGTGTGTTGTGTGTGTGTGTGTGTGAAATAAAGAAGTGCGCATGATTGAAAGCGTGTTGTGTGCTGTGTTGTCGCTCTAGTGTGTTACATAGGCGTGGTAGGGTGGTAGGGCCGTCCGCTTAGCGACCGTGTCATAGGGAAACTGCACCGTGTTCCCCAGTGAAGCTGACAGGTGCCGACAGTGACCTGTTTATTTTGGCCCGGTACGGCTGTCCAGGTAGGAGTCCCGCGAAATAATTTTTCTGTCAGTTTGTAAGGGAAAGATATGCATGTCCAATATGGTCCAGGTTGAGCCTGTTCGCTTCAGAAACGCATGCTCTCCACTGGGTTGAAATTTCAATTCACTTTGTGTGTTCGTTAGTCTGTTTCAATCGTTTTTTTGTTGGCAAATCTTTGTGGTGCTTGTCAGCAATGCGTATGAAAGAAGACGCATTCATGTTTGGTATCGTTCTGTCAGTCAAAGACCCCATAATTCAGTGACATCAATCGACCACAGTTCGTTGCATTCTGGCACAAAGTATTAATGAAGAAACACAGCATCCTGTTTTCAACACACTATCAGCCAGACAGTTAGTATCACATTACGCGTAGGGAGGAAAGCTTGTGGGAGTTTAGCGCGAGGAAGCTGGCGGCTGTCAGCAGAAGTGTGCTGTTTAAACAAACCGCGGCCGTTCCATCCCTTCCCCTCCTGCGACCGATAGGCGGTAAGGAGTTATTGCCCTTGTCTTCAACTAAAGATTCCTCTGCGGACAAACGTGTTACCCCTTTCTTTTGTAATTTTGTATCGCTTTGTTCTTTTTAATGTTAACATGTTGGTTGTTCTGGGGAAATGTTTTGTAATGATACAATCTGGAAATAAGGAGGGTTAGGTTTCAGAACCATTTGATGTGTTGTAAGGAATCAGGGCTGCCATTTTGCGCCACTAGCATGCTTTTGACTGCGGAACTGTTGGCACTCAAAATCTGAAGTAGCTTAATGGTAGGATTAGGGCTCTAGGCACTTCACATATAATATAATAAATACCCTAGTTTGATACTGACAAAGTGTGTATGAAAATGATTTATATGATGTAAAAGAGATTAAAAAAAATGACGAGGAGCATAGAATATAGCTGTAAAAATCGGATAAATGAAAATGAAATACCCAGTAGGCAGCACAGCAGGTGTTACCTCAGCATTTAGGGTGAAGTCATAATAATAAAGACATATGTGATCAGTTAATCCACCGGATTTTAAAAGGCAGTACCAAAAAGAATGAATACAACTTCATATAATTTCATTGACAAAAAAAAGCATGGTAACAGAAAAACGGCTAACAAGACGAGCGATTAATGCATGCATAGATAAAGGAGAGCTAAGTAATTTTATATATGACCAAGCTCACAAACATATTTCGAATCTGAAATGAAGAGTACGACATAGGACAGGGGACTGTGGAGATCCCTGATTGAAGACAGGACTGTGGAGATGCCTGATTGAAGACAGAGGACTATGGAGATGCCTGATTGAAGACAGAGGACTGTGGAGATGCCTGATTGAAGACAGAGAACTGTGGAGATTCCTGACTAGGGACAGATGACAGTGCTGATCTCTATTAGAGGACAGACACTTAGACACTTAGACTTAGATGCACCCACATCTTGCGACGCATGAGGCAGTCAAAGCGCTCCACTGTGCACGGTCCTCAGCCAGTTGCTAGTGTCACTCCATCCTCTGTCAACGAGTCTGAGGTCTCTCTCCACTGTCTGTCGCCAGCTCATCCTGGGTCGTCCTCTTTTTCTCAGAGGACAGCGGATATCTCTATTAGAGGATAGAGAACGGTAAAGATCTCTTATTAAGAACAGATGACAGTGGAGATCTCTGATTAAGGACAGAGGACAGTGGAGATCTCTATTAGAGGACAAAAGACAGTGGAGATCGCTGTGTGACGAGAGTTGGGTGTAGGTAGGTGTGGTACTCTAGGGGAAGGACTCGGGATGCTTTCTCTAGCAGAGCTATAATTTCACCTTCACCCTCTCTCTTGCTAGTTTGGAAGGAGCAACTTTCTTGTAGTAGTCATCAAAGGAAATTTTTATTTTTCTTGGGACTGTTAAAAATACTCAAGAATGGTTGAAGAATAATTCTGTTTGGCTTGTGCACTTAAATGTACTTGTAGCTCTGAGTGTCAGAATTGAGATAAGTTCAAACATTCAATACGGCATGAACAACGAAAACTGACGCAAGTTAAGTGTACTTTCTCACATCAACTTCCGTTGTTTATACAAGGGTAAAATATACAAATCAATTTCGCTCAAATCAGTCTGGGCTCAGGCTGACTTTTTTTCCTGTATTATCTCACCATTAAGAGAGGAGAATGTTTCAGCGAGTTGAGTTGGAGTCCACATGGAATGGCAGAACTTATCTGATGTTGGAGAGGAGTATGGATCTCTCTCAGGTTGCTGGTTACTGCTCCACCATCTCTAAAGGAGGCTGACCCATTTGGGCTGCTGTACTTGTCCAATAACAGCAGACCCAGGGACAGGGGCAGTGACCAGAATCTACTCACAAAACAGAATCTGGTTTGTACTTAAGTAGCTGAGAGTCCAGCTTGTCGAGTTCTCATACTTGCCCCCTGACTTCCAGTAAATGTGTGAGATTGCAGCTGACAAACGATTCGACTAGCATAAATATATCTGTTATAATTATCAGTCTCCACTTTAGTTCTTCAATCGGATATTGAGTGCAACTTGGCAAACACTTAGCCCAAATACACATGTCAATTAAACTTAGAGTCACCTCGCACAAAGTATTAAGACAATCAACAGTATACATAAGTCAGCTATACAGTTTTCACCCCGCATAGGCAGGTTGTGTTTTTCCTGTCAGAAGGTAAAATTGAGTAATCATCTTAACAGACATGTTGTATACTGGCAAAAACTCATGTCGTTAATACGAATAGAATGTTAATCAAGCATCTTAACAGTTTTCACGGAGTTGTGGCAAACTAACCAATACAATAGAATACTCATTCATCCTCTTCATAGATGTCACCAAGCATTGGCATTAAGTTATACCGTTAAAACATAAGGCGTGCATTCAACCAATGCACAGTCACAAGACTTTGAAGCATTGCTTCAACTTAACGTTCTTCTGGGTTGATCAGTGAAACCCTTCACAGCATTTCAGAATATGAGAGATGAGCATTCCACTGTGTGCATGTTTTCGTTTGCGGTTCACTGTTGGTGAGAAGTGAACTGAGTAGACTTGGTTTTCCCTTTCCCTTTTTTTATGCCAAGCTACACATGTGGTCACTGATGCTGTCTGATAGACAAGCTGTCAGAAAAAAAAATATGACAGCCTATGATATTACTATAGAAGGGAGAGACAGGGAAATGTTTGTATTCAGAGAGGGGAGGGGGTGATATGAAGCGGGAAGTCGTCTCCTATCACATACAGTGTGAGAAATCACGTAGAAGATTCGTGAACACTATCTCTTAGATACTTGGGGCATGTTTAGCATTTATGTGAATTAATGAAGCATTATCTCCAAAGTGAGACACGTGCGGGTCATCTTCCCTGTGGCTACGGTGAGTGGGGAGGGTGAGGGAGTTGCGAGGGGGGTGGGGTTGGGGGTTGGGGGGGGGTCGACTTTTCTGAACTAGCTGAGGGAGAGCATGTGCCCTTGTGCCAACCACGTTCAATCAACTGCACGACTAGATAAGCAAAGAAGGAAGGGGAAAGAGGAAGGAGTGAAGCTGGTGACTGACATGGGGTCACCTAGTATCAAAGGAAACCCACAGCAAACTGTAGGGAGAGGGGAGGAGGAGGAGAGGGATCGAGACTGAAAATTGATGTAGATTGGTAATCTTTAATTGCTGTTCATGAGAGAGAGAGAGAGAGAGAGGAGAGAGAGAGAGAGAGAGGAGAGAGAGTGAGAGAGAGAGGGGGGGGGAAAAGAGAGAGAAAGAGATAGAGAGAGAGAGAAGAGTAAGAGAGAGAAGAGTGATAGAGAGATAGAGATGTGGAAGGGGAGGGGATTGCAGAGGATGGTGTTTCTGGCAATTGTCATGTCAACCCATTACTGTATAGAAACAAAATGAACTTCATGAAATTTGAATTGTCCAGTCAAAACACGTTTCTGACAAGAATAGGACACCTGATTACAAAGGAAGTGCAGGTTCGAGTCTTTCCTGGGTAAGGAGGCGATGGAACGTTTCTAGTTACCTTCTGTGAGTAAGCTTTGTAGCGTTTTTATACAGCTGAAAGGCTGTAATCTGACAACATTATATTTGCTTTGACAGAAACACATCATATGATCGTGTCTGACTGAGCGTGATTTCACTGATAGAAAAACGCATCATGTGATGTTATCTGATTGCACACAATAGGATGTTTATATCTAGTTGCACTCTGATCAGACTGACAGACAAGCATCTGACAGCACTGTGCCTACCTTATCAGAGAAACAGGATATGTGTCACATGTGGCACAAACCTAACAGAGACAAATGTTTTGCTGCCCGTGAAAAATATTGTATTACGAATCAAAGTCAAAGCAACGTCAACCTTCCAGAAAAGCACAGTTGACAGAGACCAGACCGTAATCTTAGTGATCCTGGGGTTGTGGGCTTGAATTTCTACTGAGCCTTATTACAGAGGGTTTTTGACCTTGGAGTGAACATTGGTTCTGACTCTATTTCACAAAAAGCAACCTTGAATGAGACTATCAACCAAAATTTGTGTGTTAAAGTATGATAAAATA
>CM031626.1:25208826-25225351 GCA_018398815.1 Conus ventricosus | reverse complement strand
CCCAGGCCTAGTGACTGGGAAAGGAACCATTTGGGGTTGGCCCGCAATGCAAGCTGTCACAGGCCTAGCTGACAGGAAAGGAACTACAGTTGGCCCTGCAATGCAAGCTGTCACAGGCCTTGCTGACTGTGGGAAAGGAACCATACAGTTGGCCCTGCAAAGCAAGCTGTCACAGGCCTAGCTGACTGTGGAAAGAACATACAGTTGTCCCTGCAATGCAAGCTGTCACAGGCCTAGCTGACAGGGGAAAAGATCCATACAGTTGGCCCTGCAAAGCAAAGCTGGCACAGGCCTAGCTGACAGGGAAAGGAACCATGGTGTTGGCCTTGCAATGCAAGCTGTCTCAGGCCTAGCTGACTGTGGGAAAGGAACCATATTATTGGCCCTGCAATGCAAGCTGTCACAGGCCTAGCTGACAGGGAAAGGAACCATACAGTTGGCCCTGCAATGCAAGCAGTCTTAGGCCTAGCTTACTGTGGAAAGGAAAACCCTACAGTTGGCCCTGCGAAGCAAGCTGACACAGGCCTAGCTGACAGGGAAAGGAACCATACAGTTGGCCCTGCGAAGCAAGCTTTCACATGCCTAGCTGACAGGGAAAGGAACCATAGTGTTGGGCCCCGCAATGCAAGCTGTCACAGGCCTAGCTGACAGGGAAAGGAACCATGCAGTTGGGCCTGCAATGCAAACTGTCACAGCCTAGCTGACAGGGAAAGGAACCATACCGTTGGGCCTGCAATGCAAGCTGTGACAGTCCTAGCTGACTGTGGGAAAGGAACCATGGAGCTGGCCCTGCAATGCAAGCTGTCACAGGCCTGCTGACAGGGAAAGGAACCATGGAGTTGGCCCTGCAATGCAAGCTGTCACAGGCCTAGCTGACAGGGAAAGAAACCATAGTGATGGCCCTGCAATGCAAGCTGTCACAGGCCTTGCTGACTGTGGCAAAGGAACCATACAGTTGGCCCTGCAATGCAAGCTGTCACAGGCCTAGCTGACTGTGGGAAAGGAACCATGGAGTTGGCCCTGCAATGCAAGCTGTCACAGGCCTAGCTGACTGTGGGAAAGGAACCATGGAGTTGGCCTGCAATGCAAGCTGTCACAGGCCTAGCTGACTGTGGGAAAGGAACCATGGAGTGGGCCTGCAATGTAAGCTGACAGGAAAGGAACCATACAGTTGGCCCTGCAATGCAAGCTGTCACAGGCCTAGCTAACTGTGGGAAAGGAACCATAGTGTTAGCCCTGCAATGCAAGCTGTCACAGGCCTAGCTGACAGGGAAAGGAACCATACAGTGTGGCACTGCAATGCAAGCTGTCTCAGGCCTAGCTGACTGTGAGAAGGAACAGCTTGCATTGCAGGGCCAACTGTATGGTTCCTTTCCTTGTCAGCTAGGCTGTGACAGCTTGCACTGCAGGGCCAACTGTATTGTTCCTTTCCCTGTCAGCTAGTCCTGTGACAGCTCGCATTGCAGGGCCAACTGTATTGTTCCTTTCCCTGTCAGCTAGGCCTGTGACAGCTTGCATTGCAGGGCCAACTCCATGGTTCCTTTCCCTGTCAGCTAGGCCTGTGACAGCTTGCATTGCAGGGCCAACTCCGTGGTTCCTTTCCCTGTCAGCTAGCCTGTGACAGCTTGCATTGCAGGGCCAACTGTATGGTTCCTTTCCCACAGTCAGCTAGGCCTGTGAAAGCTTGCATTGCAGGGCCAAGTCCATGGTTCCTTTCCCTTTCAGCTAGGCCTGTGACAGCTTGCATTGCAGGGCCCAAATGTATGGTTCCTTTCCCACAGTCAGGTAGGCCCTGACAGCTTGCATTGCAGGGCCAACTGTATGGTTCCTTTCCCACAGTCAGCTAGGCCTGTAACAGCTTGCATTGCAGGGCCAACTGTATGGTTCCTTCCCCTGTCAGCTAGGCCGTGACAGCTTGCATTGCAGGGCCATCTGTATGGTTCCTTTCCCACAGTCAGCTAGGGCCCGTGACAGCTTGCATTGCAGGACCAACTCTATGGTTCCTTTCCCTTTCAGCTAGGGCTGTGACAGCTTGCAGTACAGGGCCAACTGTATGGTTCCTTTCCCACAGTCAGCTAGGCCTGAACAGCTTGCATTGCAGTGCCAACTGTATGGTTCCTTTGCGTGTCAGCTAGGCCTGTGACAGCTTGCATTGCAGGGCCAACTCCATGGTTCCTTTCCCACAGTCAGCTAGGCCTGTGACAGCTTGCATTGCAGGGCCAACTGTATGGGGTTTCCTTTCCCTGTCAGCTAGGTCTGTGACAGCTTCATTGTAGGGCCAACTGTATAGTTCCTTTCCCTGTTAGCTAGGCCTGTGACAGCTTGCATTGCAGGGCCAACTGTATGGTTCCTTTCTCTGTCAGCTAGGCCTGTGACAGCTTGCATTGCAGGGCCAACTGTATGGTTCCTTTCTGTCAGCTAGGCCTGTGACAGCTTGCATTACAGGGCCAACTATATGGTGCCTTTCCCTGTTAGGCCTGTGACAGCTTGCACTGCAGGGCCAACTTTATGGTTCCTTTCCCTTTCAGCTACTCCTGTGACAGCTCGCATTGCAGGGCCAACTGTATTGTTCCTTTCCCTGTCAGCTAGGACTGTGACAGCTTGCATTGCAGGGCCAACTCCATGGTTCCTTTACCCCGTCCGCTAGGCCTGTGACAGCTTGCATTGCAGGGCCAACTCCATGGTTCCTTTCCCTTTCAGCTAGGCCTGTGACAGCTTGCATTGCAGGGCCAACTCCATGGTTCCTTTCCCACAGTCAGCTAGGCGTGTGACAGCTTGCATTGCAGGGCCAACTCCATGGTTCCTTTCCCTTTCAGCTAGGCCTGTGAACAGCTTGCATTGCAGGGCCAACTGTATTGTTCCTTTCCCACAGTCAGCTAGGCCTGTGACAGCTTGCATTGCAGGGCCAACTCCATGGTGGGCCCTTTTCCCCCTGTCAGCTAGGCCTGTGACAGCTTGCATTGCAGGGCCAACTGTATGGTTCCTTTCCCTGTCAGCTTAGCCTGTGACAGCGTGCATTGCAGGGCCAACACTATGGTTCCTTTTCCTATCAGCTAGGCCTGTGACAGTTTGCATTGCAGGGCCAACTGTATGGTTCCTTTGCCTGTCAGCTGGGCCTGTGACAGCTTGCATTGCAGGGCCAACTCCATGGTTCCTTTCCCACAGTCAGTAAGGCCTGTGACAGCTTGCATTGCAGGGCCAACTGTATGGTTCCTTTCCCTGTCAGCTTGGCCTGTGACAGCTTGCATTGTAGGGCCAACTGTATGGTTCCTTTCCCTGTCAGCTAGGCCTGTGACAGCTTGCATTGCAGGGCCAACTGTATGGTTCCTTTCTCTGTCAGCTAGGCCTGTGACAGCTTGCATTGAAGGGCCAACTTTATGATTCCTTACCTGTCAGCTAGGCCTGTGACAGCTTGCATTACAGGGCCAACTTTATGGTTCCTTTCCCTGTTAGGCCTGTGACAGCTTGCATTGCGGGCCAACTGTATGGTTCCTTTCCCTGTCAGCTAGGGCCCGTGACAGCTTGCACTGCGAGGCCAACTGTATCATTCCTTTCCCTGTCATCTAGGCCTGTGACAGCTTGCATTGCAGGGCCAACTCCATGGTTTCTTACCCTGTCAGCTAGGCCTGTGACAGCTTGCATTGCAGGGCCAACTCCATGGTTCCTTTCCCTGTCAGCCAGGCCTGTGACAGCTTGCATTGCAGGGCCATCTCCATGGTTCCTTTCCGTGTCCGCTAAGCCTGTGACAGCTTGCATTGCAGGGCCAACTCCATGGTTCCTTTCCCACAGTCAGCAAGGCCTCTGACAGCTTGAATTGCAGGGCCAACTCCATGGTTCCTTTCTCACTGTCAGCTAGGCCTGTGACAGCTTGCATTGCAGGGCCAACTGTATGGTTCCTTTCCCACAGTCAGCTAGGCTGTGACAGCTTGCATTGCAGGGCCAACTGTATGGTTCCTTTCCCACAGTCAGCTAGGCCTGTGACAGCTTGCATTGCAGGGCCAACACTATGGTTTCTTTCACTGTCAGCTAGGCCTGCGACATCTTGCATTGCAGGGCCAACTCCATGGTTCCTTTCCCTGTCAGCTAGGCCTGTGACAGCTTGCATTGCAGGGCCAACACCATGGTTCCTTTCCCACAGTCAGCTAGGCCTGTGACAGCTTACATTGCAGGGCCAACTGTATGGTGCCTTGCCCTGTCAGCTAGGACTGTGACAGCTTGCATTACAGGGCCAACACTATGGTCCCTTTCCCTGTCAGCTAGGCCGTGAGAGCTTGCATAGCAGGGCCAACTGTATGGTTCCTTTCCCACAGTCAGCTAGGCCTGTGACAGCTTGCATTGTAGGGCCAACACTATGGTTCCTTTCCCACAGTCAGCTAGGCCTGTGACAGCTTGCATTGCAGGGCCAACTCCATGGTTACTTTCCCACTGTCAGCTAGGCCTGTGACAGCTTGCATTGCAGGGCCAACACAATGGTTCCTTTCCCTGTCAGCTAGGCCTGTGACAGCTTGCATAACAGGGCCACTGTATGTTTCCTTTCCCACAGTCAGCTAGGCCTGAGACAGCTTGCATTTCAGGGCCAAATCCATGGTTCCTTTCTCACTGTCAACTAGGCCTGTGACAGCTTGCATTGCAGGGCCAACACAATGGTTCCTTTCCATGTCAGCTAGGCCTGTGACAGCTTGCTTTGCAGGGGCAACTGTATGGTTCCTTTCCCTGTCAGCTAGGACTGTGACAGCTTGCATTGCAGGGCCAACACCCTGGTTCCTTTCCATGTTAGCTAGGCCTTTTGACAGCTTGCTTTGCAGCGCCAACTGTATGGTTCCTTTCCCCGTCAGCTAGGCCTGTGACAGCTTGCATTGCAGGGCCAGCTGTATGGTTGCTTTCCCTGTCAGCTAGGCCTGTGACAGCTTGCATTGCAGAACCAACTCCATGGTTCCTTTCCCACAGTCAGCTACTCCTGTGACAGCTTGCATTGCAGGGCGAAATCCATGGTTCCTTTCCCACTGTCAGCTAGACCTGTGACAACTTGCATTGCAGGGCCAACACCATGGTTCCTTTCCTTTTCAGCTAGGCCCGTGACAGCTTCCTTTGCAGGGCGAACTGTATGGTTCCTTTCCCTGTCAGCTAGGCCTGTGACAGCTTGCATTGCAGGACCAACTGTATGGTTCCTTTTCCCTGTCAGCTAGGTCTGTGACAGCTTGCATTACAGGGCCAACTGTATGTTTGTTTCCCTGTCAGCAAGGTCTGTGACAGCTTGCATTGCAGGGCCAACTCCATGGTTCCTTTCCCTATCAGCTAGGCCTGTGACAGCTTACATTGCAGGGCCAACACTATGGTTCCTTTCCCTGTCAGCTAGGTCTGTGACAGCTTGCAATGCAGGCCAACTGTATGGTTCCTTTCCCTGTCAGCAACGCCTGTGATAGTTTGCTTTGCAGGGCCAACTCCATGGTTCATTTCCCTGTCAGCTAGACCTGTGACAGCTTGCACTGCAGGGCCAACTGTATCGTTCCTTTCCCTGTCATCTAGGGGCCCGTGACAGCTTGCATTGCAGGGCCAACTCCATGGTTTCTTACCCTGTCAGCTAGGGCCTGTGACAGCTTGCATTGCAGGGCCAACTCCATGGTTCCTTTCCCTGTCAGCCAGGCCTGTGACAGCTTGCATTGCAGGGCCATCTCCATGTTCCTTTCCGTGTCCGCTAAGCCTGTGACAGCTTGCATTGCAGGGCCAACTCCATGGTTCCTTCCCACAGTCAGCAAGGCCTCTGACAGCTTGAATTGCAGGGCCAACTCCATGGTTCCTTTCTCACTGTCAGCTAGGCCTGTGACAGGCCAACTGTATGGTTCCTTTCCCCAGTCAGCTAGGCCTGTGACAGCTTGCATTGCAGGGCCAACACTATGGTTTCTTTCACTGTCAGCTAGGCCTGCGACATCTTGCATTGCAGGGCCAACTCCATGGTTCCTTTCCCCGTCAGCTAGGCCTGTGACAGCTTGCATTGCAGGGCCTACACCATGGTTCCTTTCCCACAGTCAGCTAGGCCTGTGACAGCTTACATTGCAGGGCCAACTGTATGGTGCCTTGCCCTGTCAGCTAGGACTGTGACAGCTTGCATTACAGGGCCAACACTATGGTCCCTTTCCCTGTCAGCTAGGCCGTGAGAGCTTGCATAGCAGGGCCAACTGTATGTTCCTTTCCCACAGTCAGCTAGGCCTGTGACAGCTTGCATTGTAGGGCAACACTATGGTTCCTTTCCCACAGTCAGCTAGGCCTGTGACAGCTTGCATTGCAGGGCCAACTCCATGGTTACTTTCCCACTGTCAGCTAGGCCTGTGACAGCTTGCATTGCAGGGCCAACACAATGGTTCCTTTCCCTGTCAGCTAGGCCTGTGACAGCTTGCATAACAGGGCCAACTGTATGTTTCCTTTCCCACAGTCAGCTAGGCCTGAGACAGCTTGCATTTCAGGGCCAAATCCATGGTTCCTTTCTCACTGTCAACTAGGCTGTGACAGCTTGCATTGCAGGGCCAACTCCATGGTTACTTTCCCACTGTCAGCTAGGCCTGTGACAGCTTGCATTGCAGGGCCAACACAATGGTTCCTTTCCCTGTCAGCTAGGCCTGTGACAGCTTGCATAACAGGGCCAACTGTATGTTTCCTTTCCCACAGTCAGCTAGGCCTGAGACAGCTTGCATTTCAGGGCCAAATCCATGGTTCCTTTCTCACTGTCAACTAGGCCTGTGACAGCTTGCATTGCAGGGCCAACCCCAATGGTTCCTTTCCATGTCAGCTAGGCCTGTGACAGCTTGCTTTGCAGGGGCAACTGTATGGTTCCTTTCCCTGTCAGCTAGGACTGTGACAGCTTGCATTGCAGGGCCAACACCATGGTTCCTTTCCATGTCAGCTAGGCCTGTGACAGCTTGCTTTGCAGCGCCAACTGTGTGGTTCCTTTCCCTGTCAGCTAGGCTGTGACAGCTTGCATTGCAGGGCCAACTGTATGGTTGCTTTCCCTGTCAGCTAGGCCTGTGACAGCTTGCATTGCAGAACCAACTCCATGGTTCCTTTCCCACAGTCAGCTACTCCTGTGACAGCTTGCATTGCAGGGCGAAATCCATGGTTCCTTTCCCAATGTCAGCTAGACCTGTGACAAACTTGCATTGCAGGGCCAACACCATGGTTCCTTTCCTTTTCAGCTAGGCCCGTGACAGCTTCCTTTGCAGGGCGAACTGTATGGTTCCTTTCCCTGTCAGCTAGGCCTGTGACAGCTTGCATTGCAGGACCAACTGTATGGTTCCTTTCCCTGTCAGCTAGGTCTGTGACAGCTTGCATTACAGGGCCAACTGTATGTTTGTTTCCCTGTCAGCAAGGTCTGTGACAGCTTGCATTGCAGGGCCAACTCCATGGTTCCTTTCCCTATCAGCTAGGCCTGTGACAGCTTACATTGCAGGGCCAACACTATGGTTCCTTTCCCTGTCAGCTAGGTCTGTGACAGCTTGCAATGCAGGGCCAACTGTAGGTTCCTTTCCCTGTCAGCAACGCCTGTGATAGTTTGCTTTGCAGGGGCCAACTCCATGGGGTTTATTTCCCTGTCAGCTAGACCTGTGACAGCTTGCATTGCAGGGCCAACACTATGGTTCCTTTACCTGTCAGCTAGGCCTGTGACAGCTTGCTTTGCAGGGCCAACTGTATGGTTCCTTTTCCTGTCAGCTAGGCCGGTGACAGCTTGTAAATTTCAGGGCCAACTGTATGGTTCCTTTCCCAAAGTCAGCTAGGCCTTAGACAGCTTGCATTACAGGGCCAACTGTATGGTTCCTTTCCCTGTCAGCTAGGCCTGTGACAGCTTGCATTGCAGGGCCAACTCCATGGTTCCTTTCCCACTGTCAGCTAGGCCTGTGACAGCTTGAATTGCAGGGCCAACACTATGGATACTTTCCCTGTTAGCTAGGCTGTGACAGCTTGCATTGCAGGGCCAACTGTATGGTTCCTTTCCCTGTCAGCTAGGCCTGTGACAGCTTGCATTGCAGGGCCAACTGTATGGTTCCTTTCCCTGTCAGCTAGACCTGTGACAGCTTGCATTGCAGGGGCCCAACTGTATGGTTCCTTTCCCTTTCAGCTAGGCCTGTGACAGCTTGCATTGCAGGGCCAACTCCATGGTTCCTTTCCCACAGTCAGCTAGGCCTGTGACAGCTTGCATTGCAGGGCCAACTCCATGGTTCCTTTCCCTGTCAGCTAGGCCTGTGACAGCTTGCATTGCAGGGCCAACTGTATGGTTCCATACCCTGTTAGCGAGGCCTGTGACAGCTTGCATTGCAGGGCCAACTGTATGGTTCCTTTCCCTGTCAGCTAGACCTGTGACAGCTTGCATTGCATGGCCAACTGTATGGTTCCTTTCCCTGTCAACTAGACCTGTGACAGCTTGCATTGCATGAAACCCAAATGTATGGTTCCTTTCCCTGCTAGACCTGTGACAGCTTGCATTGCAGGGCCAACTGTATGGTTCCTTTCCGTGTCAGCTAGGCCTGTGACAGCTTGCAATCAGGGCCAACTGTATGGTTCCTTTCCCTGTCAGCTAGACCTGTGACATAGGATGGCCTACCAATTCCACGGATGTCTGTTCCATGGACACGACTGTCGCCAGACACGTGGAGTCGACGTCAACCCAGTAAACGGAAAGACATGGATGAACTTAGGAAAAAAAAAAACAAACACCAGGACATCAGAGAGTACCTCGGCATCACGCTGGGCGTCAATCTGGTACAAATCTGGGAATGTAGTGGCACCTTCGAAAAGAAAGGGAACACAGTTGTATTAATGATTGTCACCTAGGTTAAGTAGGATGATGTATGGCAAGACTGACAACGATCCCCTTTTCAAGAAATTGACTAGTCTGATGGACGACTGATCGGAAAGTAGAGCCTGAGTAAGGCTAAGATCGATGGAATCTGCCCAACCAATCGGCTTCTTCTCTTCAGCTACGACAAACCGATGATTGATGAGTTCTATTTCGCCTGTGTCGTCTTGTTCGCTCCCGCCCCTATTTTCAACTCCGTGAAATGGATACTGACTCCAGTCATGGTCATGAGTGGAGACGGTTGGAGACAGCCATGTTCAACCAGAGCTGAATCGCCGTTACTACGAGACTAAACCCAAACTGGTTCCCTTCTAATGCTTGTGACGCTCACCAAGACCTCTTCGTTTCCTGCCTAACTATCTGGACAGGATTGGACCTCTCTTCCCTGCTCTTGGAACAACAATAATTGGACAAAAGAACTCTCAGTCTTTTCATAGCTTGAGTATCAAGCGGTAACGGCACCGTGGGGGCTCTTTGCTCAAAGACACCATGTTTTTTCAGAGGCGTCTAGTGTCTGACAAATTGAGCGTAAGGGGTTCAGCAAACGCCCAAATTAGTTGGTCAAGGAGTGTTATGTCTGAGGGCAGTCGAGGAGGAGTCATCAAGAGTTTCTGTATAGACAGAAGGTCTATGCTTACACCTACCATACAACACCTGCGAACGCCCTCTCGTTCTTCTACATCAACGAGGAGGGTCCTGAAGGATGGGTTGCAGCACCAAAACCCTTTTCGATTTAGAATAGATGCGAGTAAACCATTTTCTCTTCTTCAGTAGGTTAGTATGGTACTTCGTCATGCGAAACTCCACGTTGTGGTTGCTGGAAATGGTTGGACGGTTCTGATCCAGAGTCCACGTTGTAGCAGAAATGATTCTTGTAATCGAGGATCCCTCATCGTGTTGGGGGAGTGTGCGTTTTCGCTCCGTCTGAAAAGGAACCAGGCAAGACTCGTCAATCTGGAAAACATCCAACTTGACCCCTAACATGTTTTCGGCCTTTTCAGATCGGTGAGCGTCGTGCCAGGAACTCCTCTTCTTTTTTTCTGACCAGTGTTTCATACCATGTTTCAAAGAGAAGTTGGGAGGTGTTTGAACACTTTTAAGTGACGTCATTCTTCGATGCAAGGCGAGCACCGAAAGTAAATAAAAACCCCAGGTTGTCGGTTGGTACAGTATAAGTGTGGTTTTTCGTCCTTCCTCGTGTGGGTAGATACCTTAATGGTCGTGAGGAAATCAGATGGAGGACGATCGCAGCAGCCAGTGGGGTTGTCTGGGTGAAGGATGATAAAGAAGCTTGGTTGAGCGATGGAATGGTCCATCTACTTTGAGTGGGATGTTGCTGTTCTGGCGTTCTGTTTCCTAGACATCCTGGTCGTTAATGTCGGCAGGGAACCTCTCGTATCTTGTCTGTTGTTGATCAGAGAGGAGTGTCCGTGACTCGGACGATGTTTCTGGAGGCATGAAAGAAAGATAGTCATCGTTGTCTCTGTGTGGGGAGGATGATTTTAAATCGTTTGCTTTGGCTTCTGAAAATGGTGCGTTGAGACGTCGTTCCTGTCCGGTCTTCCCCTGTATGCTCCCAGCGGATGTTAAACATGCGTTCATGCTTGCCCTCAAAAGAATGAGAGCGATTGCGATTGGTGCTCCAGCGTCGGCGTAAATCTGCCGGATATGTCGGAAGCAAACGTTCATCTTGAATTGATATGACCACCACCCCTCACGATCTATGTCCCCCCCCCCCCCCCCCCCCCCCCTCGCCTTTTGTTTTGCCCAACAGACTGATGATAAAAAGTGTTCTTTTTTTTTTCTTAGATTGCAACGTGTGCAAAATATGAGATGTGTCTAAAGTTTGTACAGATTGCACATGTCCTTTTGCATGTTATATTTCTTCTGGAAAGATGCGTGACAGACCTCACAGACGTGGGTTTTTATGTCATCCATAATCTGTTACCAAAAAAGAAAGAAAAAAAAAAAAAAACCGTTTACCGCGTTTAAAACTCATACAGCAAACCACATGTCATCTAAGGTTGTGTGTTACGCCACGCGGTAATGACATCACCATCATGTAGCATCAAACTCATCTCATTTAATGTTTGTACCTCCAGCTAAAGACATACCCTTCATAAAACCCTGTCCATCAGACCAAAGTTAACCCCCTTGTTTTCTGCGATTGACGTGTATTACTCAGTTATTGAATGGTCTCAGCGCCCGAATAAGTAAAAATATTAATGACTGACTCCGGAAAAAAAATGTCCACGAAGAGAAATTTCACGACAATCCAGTGTCCCCCTGCGATTTACAATGGAGCCCATACAGGTGACAAACTCGTTCTTTCGCTCACTGTTGTGAAATTTAAACTGTAGTCAACCATCTTGCCTTGTCTGAATATAGTTATTCTATGTCATTTCAGATTTCCCTCATTTTATCAAAAGGTCGCGTAGAGTGGTACCGTTTCTACCCAATCCATACCCGTATATCAATAATAAACATCTGATTTTGCATGTGGTTTTCTCCATTAAAACGAGCGCGTTTAAAAGTGTTTTAGATCTTGTAAAAAACTCCCAAACAAATTGTTCGATGATATGAGACTCTTTTCGTGATAAAGGTCAATTAAATGTCGTATCTCTCGCCCAAGGACATACCTTAAGAAAACCATCTACAATAAACCGTGAAATGTAGGTTATGAACGTTTCTGTTTTAACTTTCACCGCAGTCAGTGCCTATTTTTTTTATAGGAGCAAAGTTACATGTATAAGACCCATGTTAAACTGTATCATTACTGTAAAATGTCTGATTGCTGAATTAATATTGTGTTGAAATAAGTCATTGGTAAGCATTTTCTTTTGTTTATTAATAATGTCAGGACCAGAGCGTATATTACGTTGATGCGGAAAAGGAGCTTAAAAAAATCATCTTGAATTTATGCAGTGAAAATTTGGAATTTGATGTTAGGTTAAACATGTTTTATTTCCATGACATACACATTGAACACAAAGCACATTTGCCAGGACAACAAGGGAGGTCTCTTATTTACAGCCCTGCCTATGGAATTTGGTGTTAGATTTTAACTCTTTTGTTCGCATTTCGAAAATACGAGTAATTCTTAATACAGTGAAATTAGTGATTCTTCTTCTTCTTATTATTATTATTGTCTGTGTCTTGTCTGTCTGTGTCTCTTCTGTCTGCGTTTATGCAGGGGTAATTTTTTTTTTTCTGTCTCGATCACGTCCTCGTTTTTAAACCCGCTAAAGACAGTGGAACACTGTGTCCAATTTGTTTTATAGTGCAATATGTGACAGCTTAACGGACCCCTCCGTGATTTATGGGGAAGAAAAAAAAAAGTGTCTATCGTTTTTGTGGCAGGGTAATGCCCCGCTAGCCCATAGGGATGAAATAAATATCCATGGGTTATCGTTGTATGAGCGGGGTATAAACGTCAGGTACAAACCCCCTCTAACCTCCCTGGATTTAATATTAATTGATCGAAGTCCCCTCGCATAATGACAGGAAAAATGTGTCAACGTAGGCTAAGGTTAGCTTACACTTCGGTAAAAGGAAAGTAAGACCCGAGACGCGTTGCTTCCCTAGTCACTTGCCTGGAAATGACCTTGCTTTGGGTGAAGCACCAACATAACACGCTATAATTCATGGCGATTGCGTTCCCTTGACACAGCTAAAACCCCACAATATTATTGATTTGTATGAGTCAACTGCTAACTCTGACTCATCAAGCCCCCAAAATCGTCATTGAAGGTCGGTTTTAAAAAATTATGAGCTAGGTGGCGGTGTTGTAGAAGTGAGTATGTGCACCAAAAAAAAGAATCAATCTGGGCAGTCCCGATCCAGACGGTTATTTCGTTCTACCAAAATGCCAAGTTGCGATTGTTGTAGTTTTATTCGATTGTTTTGACAAATTTGTCGAAGATCAGATTTTCAACTTTTGGAGACGGATATGCTGCTACATGGCACTCAGTAGTTGATGGTTGGATCAAGTCTTACGACCCTCCATGCGACTGCAGTTTTCCGTTGAGTTACACTCTGTGGTTTTCCGAGTCAAGACTGTAGCTTCTTTTTTTCTGTATGATAGCGTTCCAACGTGATTGTGGTCTTGATGGCTGTTCTAATAGTCGTTTTCTTTTTTCTTTGTATCAGAGGGGACTGTTTTATCCATTATTTTTTGGGAACCAGTTACCCACCTTCCCGTGTTTGTTTCTGGGTGCTGGTCCTTCTTTCTGTCGGATGACTTTAGTTAGGTCTTACGTTTTGCTTTGGACTTTAGTCCGTTTTATTGTCTCAAACGATCAGCGAGGACAGTGGGGAGAACATGTCAATTTGCTACTAATATACGATGACTCTGATGACAACATGATTTTTACTTTGTTTTTCACACACAAATACGTTATTAGCCTTCCTGATTCGATTTTACATTTTCGATGGTTTTAAAAAAAATATTAGATTTTTTTAAGAAGTTGACAGATAGACGTATAAATTAGCGTGAATGTGCTTTCATCGCCCTTAAGGTAAAAAAAAACCCCCACAAAAAAAAAAGAAATGGTGTTTCTTAGTGACTATCACATCAGATTCTAGCGATGCAATCACCGAGATCCACCTGTATATCATTCGCCCCTAGGTGCTATTAATAGCAATGTCGAGACAGTCATGATCATCTGGTAATGGTGTAGGGTGTATGTAAAACTTCGCGACCTTTCAAGGGAGGTGACTGCTTTTTTTCAGCATTGTGTTTGTGTCCATTGGGAGACGGCTTAAACAAAATCAAACAAACAAAACAAACAAAGACACCTACTAACCCCCATATCTCATTCTTTCTTTAACTATTAATGAACCAGTCTAAAGAGTCAGTCATGATGAGATGGTAAAGGGTGTAGCAGGTACACTTCGGACCTTTCAAGGGAGCTGACTGCCTTTTTTTTCATCAGGTGTTGTAGCACCTTGGGAGATAGCCTATCAAAAAAATACTGGTCTGTCATTTTTTTATTTACGTTTTTAAATCAGATTGCACTCATCAAGACGCCAAGCCTAGTCATCGCCCCGATCGCCCGTAGGTAGGGTCTTTCATAGGGTCCTCACATCGATCGTTCGACTGTCATCAGCGGCCATGACCTCTATCTTATGATTTGCCCCCTGAGGGGATTTTAATAGCAATGTGGAAAATCTGTGGATGTTCAGCTTTTATGGGTTTTTTGAAGGGCCAAGTACAGTTCAGTCTTCAAATGAGCCCGCCTGTTGGTTTTTGGTTTGTTGTTGTGTTGTCACCCTTGGGAGGTAAGTGGGCTGCTAAATAATATATTCAATAACAACCAAACAAACAAAGATAACCTATTAACCCCCAAATATCATTCTTTTTACTTGTAATGTAACCGGTTTAATAGAGTCATGCAATGCCATCAGCTAGTAATGGGTTACTGTAGGACAGTTCGCGGCCTTTCAAGAGAACTGACTGTTATTTTTCATTCATGTGTGGTCACCCTTGGAGTCCGTGTCTAACCCAACACGAGTCGCTAAACCAGTCTGTTCATGTTTTTGGTTTGTTTACATTTGTTTCTTTTCAGCTGATTGTACCCTCATGATGCAATTCGCCCCAGTAGGGGTCTATCATTAGGGACCAAGATGGATCGTTCGTTTTTATCACCGAGATCATCCGCGTCATGTGATTCGTCCGTAAAAAAAAGTCGCTTTAAACACAGTATGTCATTTTTTTTTTTTCTTTTCGCTTTGTCATCTGATTGCATCATCAAGATGCAAGCCTCGTCATCGACACGAAGGGTCTTACCTTCATAGGGACTCACATCGATCTCCCGATGCCATCCTCAACCGCCACCGTCAACCGCCAACGTTTTTAGGGCGTGAGAAGTCCCTCACCATTACTACTTGCCTGCTCCGAGCTTTTCGCCCGTGGATCGCGGACTCATCAGGGTGACTCGGACTGGTTGTGTCTGCGACTCCCGGCTGTCAAATAGAGACACACCACAGTCCATATATACTGTGGTGTTCGCACCACCATGGTGGCAAAAAAGAATCCACTAGGCAAACCCAGAGGCCAGCGAAGAGTAGTAAATGCTATGCAGCCAAACGAAAGTGTGGGGAGGAAAAAAAGTTGCTGTAAAACTAAAGACATTATGCAAAATAAAAATGTAGGGGACAGTCTTTGAGCCTACGCCTGAGAATCCACCCAAAGATGCAAGGGAGATCAAAAGACAAACACACAGACGGACAGAAACAAATACAAATAACCTCAATTTAATCAAAGCAAAATCGGAAATGAAATGAGGTAGGGAAGAGAAAAACGATAAACAGTAAACAAGTGGGGTATGTTTTGCTCCCATAAGGAAACCTAACACAGAGTAACTTTTATTCAAGACTGGCACAGCCTTTTAAACTTGAATAAAGTCAGACAAATACACAGACGAACAATCTAATAGTGGGGCAAAAAAAACAAGCGCAGGCCAACAACTGAGCTGTCTGCAAAGATTTGGACTTGAGGGGAGAGGAGAGGGGAGTTTGAAGATGGAGAAAACTGGGAAAATAAAATTAAAAAAAAAAAAAGTTACAAATATGAAAACTCTTCTGTAGCTGCATAAGGGAACCATCGCAATCCCTTTTGAAGGCCCGATATATTTGTATTGCCTGCTCCGAGGCCTTTCGCCCGCTGGATCGGGACTCATCAGGGGGACACAGCTGGTTGTGTCTGCGCTCCCGGCGTCAAATAGAGACACACCACAGTCCATAATACTGTGGTGTTCTCACCACCATGGGTGCAAAAAAGAATCCAATAGCACCCCCAGAGCAGCCAGCGAAGAGTAGTAAATGCAGCCAAACGAAAGTGTGGGGAGGAAAAAAAGTTGCTGTAAAACTAAAGACATTATGCAAATAATATAAATGTAGGGACAGTCTTTGAGCCTACGCCTGAGAATCCACCCAAAGATGCAAGGGAGATCAAAAGACAAACACACAGATGGACAGAAACAAATACAAATAACCTCAATTTAATCAAAGCAAATCGGAAATGAAATGAGTAGGGAACAGTAAACGATAAACAGTAAACAAGTGGGGTATGTTTTGCTCCCATAAGGAAAACCTAACACAGAGTAACACAGAGCAGGTAATACAAATTATCTGCCTTCAAAAGGATTGCGATGGTTCCCTTATGCAGCTACAGAAGAGTTTTCATATCTGTAACATTTTTTTTTTTAAATTTCATTTTTCCCAGTTTCTCCATCTTCAAACTCCCCTCTCCCTCTCCCCTCAAGTCCAAATCTTTGCCAGACAGTTCAGTTGTTGGCCCGCACATGTTTTTTTGCCCCACTCTTAGATTGTTCGTCTGTGTATTTGTCTGACTTTTTTCAAGTTTAAAAGGCTGTGCCAGTCTTGAATAAAAGTTACTCTGTGTTAGGTTTCCTTATGGGAGCAAAACATACCCCACTTGTTTACTGTTTATCGTTTACTCTTCCCTACCTCATTTCATTTCCGATTTTGCTTTGATTAAATTGAGGTTGGAAGCCAATATTCGTCTACTGGGAAAGGTTAGTAAACTGAAGTTTCCCAAAAATTTGGGGTTATAAAAACGCTCCTACATTGTAAGTGGGACTTCTTATTTAAAGGTTCATTTTTAAAAAAATTTTAAAAATGTTGTAAAAAGATGTACATCTCTAAACCCCAAAAAAA
>CM031626.1:25194227-25206727 GCA_018398815.1 Conus ventricosus | reverse complement strand
AGCAGACTGATAAATTGAGAAATCTCTTTTTGACCCTTTGATGGTGAGAATACCACAGAACTATACACCGTGGTATATCCCCTCTGGATGTCGTGGAAGGACAACACAATCAGCCGTGTCCCACTGATGAGTCCGATGCAGCGAATGAAAGGCCTCAGGGTAGATAATGTGAATGGTTCTGCTTTCTGGATGGACCATGATGGTTCCAGTGTGCTGCTAGTGAAGGATGTTATATAGTTATCATCTATCGTTCTCTTTGTTCGTTCTCTCTCTGACGTTTCCCCTCTTTTGCCTTTCTGTTTTCAATCTCATATGTATGTACGAGAACTACGAACAGAAAAAGGGGTTCAAATCTAAGATGGCTGTATGTTTTAGGTGTCATTTGGGAAACCCACACGTTTCTGTTGCTTGCTGAGCGAGCGGAACAGGGGCTAAAGCACCAAAACATGTGAGGAGAATAGACTTGAACAATCATCTCTTTCAGGATCGAAGCATTTCTGCGCTCAAGTATCTGTTCTTTTTTTTTTAGGGGTTCTGTGTTGTACTACAAGAAGCATCCGGAAAATTTGATATTCCCAATAGGCTATGTAACAAAAGATATGTGCATCTCTCTCTCTCTCTCTCTCCTCTCTCTCTCTCTCTTCTCTCTCTCTCTCTCTCCCTCCCTTTTGAAACTAATATCCTTCACTTTGTCATTCAAAAGACCAAAGGATTGATTCCTACCTAGACTTGTTTTCCTTTAGTGTTCAACGGTTCACGAACTGTTCAATAGTGGAGGACTGTGTCTCCGTTTGGTAGATCCAAGTGCGGAATTTGAAACAGATTCTTTGTCTGAGACACTTGCATGGAAACTCGGTGAAGACAACCAATTCATTATGTTGAAAGATAACCAATTCATTATGTTGAATCATACTTCAGGGGTGATCACCCTTTCTGTCTCCGCAAGCATGCACAAAGTATTTGTGTCTTCCCTTTATATGTTCGCAATATTTTAGAATAATATCAGAGTTAATGTTTCCTTCGTTTCTTACACTGTCAACATTATGGATGGCCCTTGAAAGTACATCAAACAGAAATGTGTTGAAAACGAACATTTCCAGCCATCTTTTCTTTCCTTTCTTACTTTCTGCGTACGCAGGCTGATACTCCTGCGGACACTGCATGTATAGACAGGCAGTGGAGTTTTGTGTGTGTGACCGTTTTTTATCCCGCCATTTAGGCAGCCATACTCCATCTTCGGGGAAGGTGCATGCTATGTATAACTGGCCTTCTCTTCCGAAAGTTGGTGATGGTATTTTACGTGTGTACAAGATGTTGTGCGTGCGTTCACACACGGAACCTCGGTTTATAGTCTCATTCGAAGGACTGTATGGGGAATGGAGCCAGAACCAATGTTAACTCCGAGGGAAAAATCCCCCTGTACTGAAATTCGAACCCGCAACCACAGGATCACGAGTCCGGCGCTCTACCAACTGAGCTATTCCGCCCCCCTCCCTCCCCCCTTCCCCCCCCCCCCCCCCCCCCCCCCCCCCCCCCCCCCCCCCCCCCCCCCCATCTTTTTCTTGTGACTGTAATGTTGGATATCAGTGTCCCCCTACACACATCCGCCATTTTGCCCAGCCTGCTGATGTGGAGCTAAAGCGACGAAACAGGTGGCAGACCAGGGGAGACAAACGCTGGCTTCCCTCAGGAAGGGAACTTTTCTTCGCCTTGGCATCTGTTCCCTTTCAGAGTGCTGTATACTACTGAAATAAACATCCGCCTCCAAAGGAATTGTGATGTTTCCGGAATGCTATCTAAATATCCATTTTTCTGTTCTCACTGATCAGTATTTCAAAAGACATGATTGATGATTACATCTTTCTATACTTGTTCCCCTATGCTGTTCAGTTCTGTAAAATAAAGCTCTCTCAAGATGCTAAGCAATGCACCACAATGTCAAACAAAGCGGTTTGTTTTTTCATGTCTTTTTTTTTAACTTCTATTCTCTTCTCTAAATGTGTACGCACATAACATGCATGTGCAAAACCACGCACATGTACAAACAAAAAGAGAGAGAGCAGGAAAGAAAGACAGACAGACTGACAGATGGAAGGATGAAGAGATAGAGAGATGAGTGAGAGAGAGAGAGAGAGAGAGAGAGAGAGAGAGAGAGAGAGAGAGAGAGAGAGAGAGAGAGAGAGAGAGAGAGAGAGAGAGAGAGAGAACGAGGGAGATGGACAGATGCAGGGAAGAGAGAAAACAAGAAACACAGTCGTACACAGACACAGACACGGACGGAGCAGGAGCACGAACCATCAGAGTGCTGGTCTTGGAGAAGTGCAGTTCCTCCACGATGTTCATCATGGCCTTCCAGTTCCAGCTCTCCAGCTGGGTCATGTCCTTGAGGAAGTCCAGCAGTTCACCACACCTGCACACACATCCCCTCAGCATCACCATGTCGCTTTACTGGGTCATGTCCTTGAGGAAGTCCAGCAGTTCATCACACCTGCACACACATTCCCTCAGCATCACCATGTCACTTTACTGGGTCATGTCCTTGAGGAAGTCCAACACTGACGTCCAGTGTCACGACCACCATCATCATCATCATCATCATCATCATGGCGCTCCTGCTCCACCTGACTGTGCAGTTCTGTCAGGTCGCTGAGAAACTCCCACACCTGGTGTCACAACCATTATCATCATCATGGTGCTTCAGTTCCTTCTGTTCTACTGTTATCATATTCTAGAGAAACTCCCACCAGTTCCTCACAGCTGTGCACACAGACATTTAGCGTCATCCTTGTCATCATCAGGCTTTCCCTCCTCAGCCTGGTCATGTTCTTGAGGAAACCTTTGAGTTTGTCACACTTGCACATATATGCACATCCAGTGACATCACCATCACCATCATCATCATCACCATCATTATTATCACTCATCATCACATCAATCACATCATCATCACCATCACCATCATCATCACCATCATCACTATCACCATCATCATCATCATCATCATCATTCCATCACCATCATCACATCATCAGCATCACCATCACCATCATCATCACCATCATCACTATCATCATCACCATCTCATCATCATCATCATCATTATCACCATCACCATCTCATCATCATCATCTCATCATCGTCATCATCATCATCATCACCATCACCATCATCATCATCATCATCATCATCAGGCGTTCCGCCTTTGGCTGGATCATGACCTTGAGGAAACCTTTGAGTCTATCACAGCTGCACGCACATACATCCAGTAGCATCACCATCATCATCGGATGTTCCACCTTCGGCTGGATCATATCATGAAGGAAATGTTTTAATCTATCACACCTGCACATACATATATTTAGTGTCTCTCCCCTTAAGCAGCAGCATCAATGTCGTAGGTAGCAGCAGCAGCAGCATCAATGTCGTAGGTAGCCGCAGCAGCAGCATCAATTTCGTAGGTAGCAGCAGTAGCATCAATGTCGTAAGTAGCAGCAGCAGCATCAATGTCGTAGGTAGCAGCAGCAGCAGCATCAATGTCGTAGGTAGCAGCAGTAGCATCAATGTCGTATGTAGCAGCAGCAGCATCAATGTCGTAGGTAGCAGCAGCAGCAGCATCAATGTCGTAGATAGCAGCAGTAGCATCAATGTCGTAAGTAGCAGCAGCAGCATCAATGTCGTAGGTAGCAGCAGCAGCATCAATGTCGTAGGTACCCGCAGCATCATCAATGTCGTTGGTAACAGCAGCATCAATGTCGTAGGTAGCAGCAGCATCAATGTCGTAGGTAGCAGCAGCATCAATGTCGTAGGTAGCAGCAGCAGCATCAATGTCGTAGGTAGCAGCAGCATCAATGTCGTAGGTAGCAGCAGCATCAATGTCGTAGGCAGCAGTAGCATCAATGTCGTAGGTAGCAGCAGCAGCATCAATGTCGTAGGTAGCAGCAGCAGCATCAATGTCGTAGGTAGCAGCAGCAGCATCAATGTCGTAGGTAGCAGCAGCAGCATCAATGTCGTAGGTAGCAGCAGCAGCATCAATGTCGTAGGTAGCAGCAGCAGCAGCATCAATGTCGTAGGTAGCAGCAGCAGCATCAATGTCGTAGGTAGCAGCAGCAGCATCAATGTCGTACTAGGTAGCCGCAGCAGCATCAATGTCGTTGGTAACAGCAGCATCAATGTCGTAGGTAGCAGCAGCATCAATGTCGTAGGTAGCAGCAGCATCAATGTCGTAGGTAGCAGCAGCAGCAGCATCAATGTCGTAGGTAGCAGCAGCATCAATGTCGTAGGTAGCAGCAGCATCAATGTCGTAGGTAGCAGCAGCATCAATGTCGTAGGTAGCAGCAGCAGCAGCATCAATGTCGTAGGTGAGCATAGCAGCAGCAGCAGCATCAATGTCGTAGGTGTAGCAGCATCATGTCTAGTAGCACGCAGCAGCATCAATGTCGTAGGTAGCAGCAGCAGCATCAATGTCGTAGGTAGCAGCAGCAGCATCAATGTCGTAGGTAGCAGCAGCAGCAGCATCAATGTCGTAGGTAGCAGCAGCAGCATCAATGTCGTAGGTAGCAGCAGCATCAATGTCGTAGGTAGCAGCAGCAGTGGCATAACCATCATTGTCATCAGTAACATCACCACCACCACCATCATAAAAAAGACATCCTTACAGGGAGGGAAGCGCAGGGGAGTGGAGGGGATAGATTGGGGAGACAGGGCATTCACGATGGAAAAAGTCGACAGTGCACCAAGTTGGCCCACAGATGTAAACTTCACGATAGAAAATGTCGACAGTGCACCAAGTTGGCCCAGAGATGTAAACTTCACGATGGAAAAAGTCACAGGTACACCAAGCTGGCCCACAGATGTAAACTTTACGATGGAAAAAGTCACAGGTACACCAAGCTGGCCCACAGATGTAAACTTCACGATGGAAAAAGTCATTGGTACACCAAGTTGGCCCACAGATGCAAAATTCACCATGGGAAAGAAACCAGTGTATCCACTTGTCGTAAAACTACAAATAGATCGACAGGTCCTTCATGCATCCCTTTAGCACACAAAATGAAAATGTCACACCAGAAGGACATGGAGGCATACAGTTGTGGCAAAGATACACAACTCACAAACAGAAGTCTGTCATTATCATCATTGATCCACACTGGTTGGCTCACAAAATCCCATAATGGGATGTACATGAATGCTCACAATATACCTCAAAATAAAATATGCTGCGGGGGGGGGGGGATTGGGGGGGGGGGGGGGGGCATTAATGCGTGCTGTCAAATCGCAACAACTAGATGTACATCAAAAGCACCGAACACCACTGAAACTTAATAATAATGAATACTTACATAGCGCCTATTCTCGGCTAGAGGCCAAGCTCTAAGCGCTTTACAATCCACACTCGTTTACACAACGGGCTGCCTACCTGGGTAGTGCCGACTGAAGAGCTGCCAGCTGGCGCTTCATTCAGTCGTTTCCCGTGTCATCCAGTCAGTATCATTCAATATCGATCACTCATTTTCCTTACTTCCTTCATTCTTTCCATTTCTCACGCAGGGTGCATGCTATGTGTAACGTGTCATCCATACCAACGGCCAAACTGGCCTACTCTTCCGAAAGTTGGTGATGGGATTTTACGTGTGTGCAAGATGTTATGCATGCGTTCACACACGGAACCTCGGTTTATAGTCTCATTCGAAAGACTGTATGGGAAATGGAGTCAGAACCAATGTTAACTCCGAGGGAAAAATCCCCCTGTACCGAAACGCCCCGGCGGAGGTTCGAACCCGCAACCCCAGGATCACCAAGATTACGAGTCAGACGCTCTACCAACTGAGCTATTCCGGCTCCCACTTCATCAACTGTATTGTCAAATAAGCCATGCACTAATTTGCCTGAAACGTGGTGACTTTCCTGCATTTATTTGTCTCTTTCAGACTCTGGTGTGAGCCAGGCGAGTCTTCTAGTATGAAATTCCAGAAAACGAGACAACGTACATTCCCGTACGAGGGTGTGTCAAAGTAATGGTGAGTCAGAGGATGCACATGATCAGTCCTGGCAATCTTTTTTTGGGATTCCCTTTTTTTCTGTCCGATCATCGATAACGTTTCAGCGACATTGTCCCCAAGCCCCTCATTCCGGCTCTCCATTTACAGCCACACCCAGATGATCCTGTCGAAGCTACAGGACTGGCGAGTCACAGGGAACAGTCAACTGCAAGTGGCCGCGAGGCAACGCATCCGAGGAGTTGCCGCACTGCCGCTGAGTCACGGTGGTGGTGTTCAGTGATGCCTATTTGGAGCCAGCAACCAGGACACAATCTGCTAAGCCCCCTACTGACTAGAATTATTGCCTGGTCGCAGAATCAGTGCGATGAAGTATTCTTCTGATTTGGGTGCCATTATGTCTGTCCATCGTAAGTCCCCATCATTTTTTCAATACCAGAAACCTGAACACAAACCTACTAAGGGCATAGATACAAAGAGAGAAAGAAAAAAGAACTAACGTTACCGTGAAACAATGAAAGCCTGGCATAAAGGGCAACAGAATCTGTTGTTCTTTACGTGTGTGTGTGGTGTGTGTGTGTGTGTGTGTGTGTGTGTGTGTGTGTGTGTGTGTGTGTGTGTGTTGGCACAATCGATGAGAATAAGGCTGATGAAGATGATGCTATGTACTTCCACCCTGGTCAGAGGCTATATGTACTCTGTACTCCACACTTTCTTTCATAATACAGCCCTGTTTCAACAGGCCTGAGAGATACGCACCCTGGAGTGTTGGTCAGCAAATCCGAGCAGTCCTCTCAAACGCGTGTCTGTTAAGTTGATGAAACTCAACTATGTTGTTCCCGTCTTCCCCTTTGAGCCATAGCAAATTCAACTCTGGATAGGTGCTGGTCTGGACCGAATTATCCCCCAAAGTAGTGGTTCTCTTGGGAATCAAACCCACAATGACCGAGCCCGCAATCCACCGTGCTAACCAATGCGCCACGATGGCCGGTGTGCATTTCCTCTATACACTCACTCTTCTTTATGACGTTCCTATGTAACGACAAAAAGTCCTTGGACTGTACACGAGAATGCTTGTAAACCATTTAGCAAATAAACTGTCTTTGAGCACAACGACGAAATCTTTTGAGTTTGTAAATAAAGAAATAGTATGCGGAGAAGGCAGCTTTTTTTCTAATGGTGAAAACCATGTCTGCAATGTTGAAAAAAAAAAAATATTTGAACACAACGTTTTTAACTGAACATGACGGACAGTGACTAGTATTCGTCTGATCTCAATACAGTCTGTAGAGTTGAAAAAAAAAGAATGTTGCAAAATATTTCAAAGGAGTTGGGAAACTGGGCATAGTAAGACTGAAGACAGAAACTTACAAAGCGGCATATAGCTCGAAACGTTTGCTTATTCCACTCACACGGACCACCTTTTCAACCTACCGAGGATTTTTCCTCATAGTTTGTGTGATCCAGGGGTCAACTTCACTTTACAATGTGATAAGACTACAGTTCCGTCACGACTCACCTAATCTGAAAACCGCCCGTGATACTGAAAAGAGAATTCAAGAATAGTGAAGGAAAAGTCACGAATCTGAAAACGACATTCTCTCACAAAGATTCACACCCCTACCCCACCCCACCCCCCACACCCCACCCCACCCCTTCAAAACGAGAACCAGGGGAAAGCAGTGCGTGACTCACTTGATGAGGATGCCGAGAGTTTGGACAGCCCCAAGGTGGTGACCTTGGAGGCTTCCTTGACACACTGCAGCAGGGCGCAGAAGGCCTCCAGGGGCAGCTTGGCGGGATGCTCTGGGGAGTCCAGCACCCGGGTTGTAGAGGGCCACCAGGGCCTGCGTGTTGCAGGGCGAGGTGAGCAGCAGGTCCAGGATCTCCGTGAAGGCCGTCACCGTCAGACTAGGGTGGTCCTGCATGGCGTGCACCAACAGGCTGAAGAAGTCCACCTCCATGCTGCCACCAACACCAACATCACCAGGTCACCAGGAGGTTAGCACTAGAAACGCCCTTCTGACTCCGTCAATCTGAGTGGGTCATAACTCAGGAATGTCCACTGATTGAGTCGGTAACTTCAGAATGACCATTGATTCAAACAGGATGGGTCACAACTTTGGAACGTCCTATGATTCAAACAGGATGGGTCATCACTTTGGAATGTCCACTGATTCAATCAGGATGGGTCATCGCTTAGGAACGTCCTATGATTCAATCAGAATGAGTCATCACCCGGGAAAGTCCACTGATTTTCACACACACACACACACACACACACACACACACACACACCACACCAAAACACACACAATGCCTGTGCATAGATGTAAGTATGTAGATAGATAGAACAGACAGACAGACAGACAGACAGACTGACTGAGACTGACCGACAGACAGACAGACAGATTGAGAGATAGACAGATTGATAAATATTATAAGCTAACACACATTATCACCCATCTCATTTGGATGCATCACATCCATCTCTCTCTCTCTCTCTCTCTCTCTCTCTCTCTCTCTCTCTCTCACACACACACACACACACACACACACACACACACACACACACACACACACGCACACACACACCACACACACACGCACTCTCTCTTCTCTCTCCTCTCTCTCTCTCTCTCTCTCATCTATCCTCACCACACACACACACACACACACACACACCACCACCACCACCACCACCACCACCACACCACCACCACCACCCCTCACCCCCTCCACCCCCCACCCCCCCACCCCCCCCCCCCCACCCCCCACCCCCCCACACACACACACAGACAGACCCGGAGAAGATGATCATGAGCTCTTGTAGCATCTTGGGCTGCACGGAGACGCTGGTCTTGAGGGAGGAGAGGAAGTCCTCCACTGCGGACATCCGCTGCATGCCCAGGGCGGTCACGGCGTCGTTCAGCTCCAGGAAGGGCTTGGCCATGTCGAACTTGGGCTCCACGGGCATCGGGTCCATCACTGACCCGCCACAGGCAGCACGTGCACACACAGTTTCAGTTTTACTGAAGAAAGACAGACATTCCTTTTTCTTGGATCTGCTGCCAGCCTTATCTGGGAAGGAGTGCTCACTCTTTGGTGATCCACAGTTTCAGTTTCAGTTTCATCAGGGTGTCCTTGCGTGCAGACTAGTTCAAGTACGCTATACCTACACCAAATCCGCTACATTTCACTAGTTCATGTACGCTATACCTACACTAAATCCGCTACATTTCACTAGTTCATGTACGCTACCTACACCAAATCCGCTACATTTCACTAGTTCATGTACGCTACCTACACCACAAACCGCTATATTTCACTAGTTCATGTTCGCTACCTACACTAAATCCGCTACATTTCACTAGTTCATGTCGCTAACCTACACCACATCCGCTACATTTCACTAGTTCATGTTCGCTACCTACACTAAATCCGCTACATTTCACTAGTTCATGTTCGCTACCTACACCACATCCGCTATATTTCACTAGTTCATGTTCGCTACCTACACTAAATCCGCTACATTTCACTAGTTCATGTTCGCTACCTACACCAAATCCGCTATATTTCACTAGTTCATGTCGTTACCTACACCAAATCCGCTACATTTCACTAGTTCATGTACGCTATACCTACACCACATCCGCTACATTTCACTAGTTCATGTACGCTACCTACACCACATCCGCTACATTTCACTAGTTCATGTCGCTACCTACACCAATCCGCTACATTTCACTAGTTCATGTACGCATACCTACACCAATCCGCTACATTTCACTAGTTCATGTACGCTACCTACACCACATCCGCTATATTTCACTAGTTCATGTTCGCTACCTACACCACATCCGCTACATTTCACTAGTTCGTGTACGCTACACCTACACCACATTCGCTACATTTCACTAGTTCATGTACGCTACCTACCCCACATCCGCTACATTTCGAGGCCACACTGCGCATGATTTAAAGCTGACGTAAATGAATTAATGGCTAAATGAAGATTCAAGAAGGGCTCGTGCTACACTTTAGCAGATGTCTGACTACGCATTAGCCCAACGTTGTCGTCAAGACCTTGGTACCTATCCAAACTGGCTGCACCACACACGCGCGCACACCACACACACATCCACACACATCACACACACACACACCACACACGCACACACGCACGCACACGCACTGCACGCACGCACGACACACACAGAGCAAATTCTAACGTTACGCTGGCAGTAGCTTTTTAATCGGATTCGTAGTCGAAATTTCTCACATCGTTGAAAGCACACATACGTTACTACATAATATACGACAGAGATCCTTCCCTATCTTCTTCGCACTGCCTAGGAACGTACCGGGAGTGATCATGGCAGAACCTGTTACCAACGTTCACGTAATTCCGTAACAGTGATGTCCCTGTCTACGTCACCCTCTGTTTACCCAACATTCACGGAATTCTGTAACAGTGAGTCCTCTTTCTCGTCACCCTCTGTTTACACACGTTCACGAATTCCGTACATGATGTCCTCTTTCTCGTCACCCACTGTTTACCAACGTTCACGGAATTCCGTAAAGTGTTGTCTTCTTATCGATCTCCCTCTGTTTACCAACATTCACGGAATTCGTAACATGATGTCCTCATTTCTCGTCACCTCTGTTTACCAACATCACGAATCCGTAACAAGTCCTTTTCTCGTCACCTCTTTTACCACGTTCACGAATTCCGTAACAGGATGTCGTCTGTCCGCACCCTCGTTTACTAACGTTCACGAATTCCGTAACAGTGATGTCCTCTTTCTCGTCACCCTCTGTTTACCAACATTCACGGAATTCGTAACAGTGATGTCCTCTTTCTCGTCACCCTCTGTTTACCAACGTTCACGGAATTCCGTAACAGTGATGTCCTCTTTCTCGTCACCCTCTGTTTACCAACGTTCACGGAATTCCGTAACAGTGTTGTCTTCTTTCTCGTCACCCTCTGTTTACCGACGTTCACGGAATTCCGTAACAGTGATGTCCTCTTTCTCGTCACCCTCTGTTTACCAACGTTCACGGAATTCCGTAACAATGATGTCCTCTTTCTCGTCACCCTCTGTTTACCAACATTCACGGAATTCCGTAACAGTGATGTCCTCTTTCTCGTCACCCTCTGTTTACCAACGTTCACGGAATTCCGTAACAGTGTTGTCCTCTTTCTCGTCACCCTCTGTTTACCGACGTTCACAGAATTCCGTAACAGTGATATCCTCTTTCTCGTCACCCTCTGTTTACCAACATTCACGGAATTCCGTAACAATGATGTCCTCTTTCTCGTCACCCTCTGTTTACCAACGTTCACGAAATTCCGTAACAGTGATGTCCTCTTTCTCGTCACCCTCTGTTTACAACGTTCACGGAATTCCGTAACATGATGTCCTCTTTCTCGTCACCCTCTGTTTACCAACATTCACGGAATTCCGTAACATGATGTCCTCTTTCTCGTCACCCTCTGTTTACCAACGTTCACGAAATTCCGTAACAGTGATGTCCTCTTTCTCGTCACCCTCTGTTTACAACGTTCACGGAATTCCGTAACAGTGATGTCCTCTTTCTCGTCACCCTCTGTTTACCAACATTCACGGAATTCCGTAACAGTGATGTCCTCTTTCTCGTCACCCTCTGTTTACCAACGTTCACGGAATTCCGTAACAGTGATGTCCTCTTTCTCGTCACCCTCTGTTTACCAACGTTCACGGAATTCCGTAACAGTGTTGTCTTCTTTCTCGTCACCCTCTGTTTACCGACGTTCACGGAATTCCGTAACAGTGATGTCCTCTTTCTCGTCACCCTCTGTTTACCAACGTTCACGGAATTCCGTAACAATGATGTCCTCTTTCTCGTCACCCTCTGTTTACCAACATTCACGGAATTCCGTAACAGTGATGTCCTCTTTCTCGTCACCCTCTGTTTACCAACGTTCACGGAATTCCGTAACAGTGATGTCCTCTTTCTCGTCACCCTCTCTTTACCAACGTTCACGGAATTCCGTAACAGTGATGTCCTCTTTCTCGTCACCCTCTGTTTACCAACGTTCACGGAATTCCGTAACAGTGTTGTCTTCTTTCTTGTCGCCCTCTGTTTACCGACGTTCACGGAATTCCGTAACAGTGATGTCCTCTTTCTCGTCACCCTCTGTTTACCAACGTACACGGAATTCCGTGACAGTGATGTCCTCTTCCTCGTCACTCTCTCTCATTCTGCCTTTGTTGTTCTGGCTTTGCTTACTGTGGCACGCTGTTGTATTCTTGGTGCCTTTGTCACCCGTTGACCTATCTTTGTTCCTGAAAGTCTGTACATTGGTTTTCTCTTGTCCTAGTGGCCAGCTGCTCTGTCGTGATCTGGCCACTGGGGGTCATGAGACTGTAAACATTGTCCACCACGGACACTTACTGTCCAGTATGCTTTTCTTTTTTCAGTAAGTTACGTTTCTCGTTCATTTTCTACGTACTACGTTTT
>CM031626.1:25183058-25190558 GCA_018398815.1 Conus ventricosus | reverse complement strand
CAGCATGTTTTCTCCTGCACTGTGAAATGTCAACAGCATGTTTTCCCTGCACCGTGAACTGTCAACAGCATGTTTTCTCCTCCATTATTTACTGTCAAAGGCATGTTTTCTCCTGCACTGTGAACTGTCAACAGCATGTTTTTTCCTCTACTGTGAACTGTCAACAGCATGCTTTCTCTCTGCACCGTGAACTGTCAACAGCATGTTTTCTCCTCTACTGTGAACTGTCTACAGCATGTTTTCTCCTCTACTGTGAACCGTCAACAGCATGTTTTCTCCTGCACTGTGAAATGTCAACAGCATGTTTTCTCCTCCACTATTAACTGTCAACAGCATGTTTTCTCCTCCACTGTGAACTGTCAACAGCATGTTTTCTCGTGCACCGTGACTGTCAACAGCATTTTTTCTCCACTGTGAGCTGTCAACAGCATGTTTTCTCCTCAATTGTGAACAGTCAAGAGCATGTTTCTCCTCCACTTGAACTGTCAACAGCATGTTTTCTCCTCTACTGTGAACCGTCAACAGCATGTTTTCTGCTCCACTGTGAAATGTCAACAGCATGTTTTCTCCTGCCTGTGAAATGTCAACAGCATGTTTTCTCCTCCAGTATTAACTGTCAACAGCATGTTTTCTCCTCCACTATTAACTGTCAACAGCATGTTTTCTCCTGCACTGTGAAATGTCAACAGCATGTTTTCTCCTCACCGTGAACTGTCAACAGCATGTTTCTCCCATTATTTACTGTCAAGGCATGTTTCTCCTGCACTGTGAACTGTCAACAGCATGTTTTTCTCTTACTGTGAACTGCAACAGCATGCTTTCTCCTGCACCGTGAACTGTCAACAGCATGTTTTCTCCTCTACTGTGAACATCAACAGCATGTATTCTTCTCTACTGTGAACTGTAAACTGTCAACAGCATGTTTTCTCCTGCACTGTGAACTGTCAACTGTATGTTTTCACCTGTACTGTGAAATGTCAACAGCATGTTTTCCCCTCTACTGTGAACCGTCAACAGCATGTTTTCTCCTGCACTGTGAACCATCAACAGCATGTTTTCTCCTGCACTGTGAACTGTCAACAGCATGTTTTCTCCTCCGCTGTGAACTGTCAACAGCATGTTTTCTCCTCCACTATTAACTGTCAAAGGCATGTTTTCTTCTCCACTGTCAACTGTCAACAGCAGTGTTTCTCTTCTACTGTGAACTGTCTACAGCATTTTTTCATCCTCCACTGTGAACCATCAACAGCATGTTTACTCCTGCATTGTGAACTGTCAACAGCATGTTTTCTCCTCTACTGTGAACTGTCAACAGCATGTTTTCTCCTCCACTGTGAACTGTCTACAGCATGTTTTCTCCTCTACTGTGAACCGTCAACAGCATGTTTTCTCCTCCACTGTGAAATGTCAACAGCAGCATGTTTTCTCCTCTTCTGTGAACTGTCAACAGCATGTTTTCTTCTCTGCTGTGAACCGTCAACAGCATGTTTTCTCCTCCACTGTGAAATGTCAACAGCATGCTTTCTCCTCCACTGTGAACTGTCAACAGCATGTTTTCTCCTCTACTGTGAACTGTCAACAGCATGTTTTCTCCTCTACGTGAACTGTCAACAGCATGTTTTCTCCTCTACGTGAACTGTCAACAGCATGTTTTCTCCTCTACTGTGAACTGCCAACGCATGTTTTCTCCTCTACTGTGAACTGTCAACAGCATGTTTTCAAGGTTTTTGTTGTCACAGTCCAGCTGACTACACAGAACCTTTTCAGGACTGCCAAACTCACACAGGAGGAAAACAAATCGCCACACCCGAACAGATCAGGTCATTAAAAAAAATTTTTTAAAAACACTCTCAAAACCGAAACAAACAATGAAACCGGTTAATGACACGGTAGCTAAACTATTGATGTCTTATAGCATATAAAATTAGGCACTGCTGAAAATGTCAGGCATCCACCTTGATTTCTTTGCCCTCAGATTTTTTTTTTGAATCGTAAAGAAAGTGAAAAACATATAAATGCAGACATGAAAATGTTCCACAATGGCAGAAAAGGTAACACAGTAAGAAAGACGTTCAAAAGGTCTGATATTTTTCAGAAATGTATATTTATGCCGTGGCAACAGCCCACATCAAAAACAATGAAATAAATCAGACAGGTCTCTAGTCTTCAGGAGCCTAGTTGGCCCGGTGCAACAGCCCATTCTTACCCCCCCCCCCCCCCTCTCTGGAACTTACCCAGGGGTAAGTCTGGGCTAGCCTGCTTTTACCCCGGGGTCATTCCAGGACTAGCTGGATCTTACCCCCCCCCCCTAGTTGGAACTGACCCCCCCCCTCCCCCCGTCATCTACATTGTACAAGGTACACACGCGCTCAGAAGACACTAATTAACTGAAAAAAGAGTTACAATCTTTGATATATATTAAAGTGACCAATGGTCAGTGACACTGACCACTGGTTGTCTGCATTGCACAAGGTATACAAACACTCATGAGACACTGATAAGCTGTAAAATATTCGAAATATCTGATTTACGTCATAGTGACCAGTGGTCAGTGACACTGACCACCAGTCGTCTGCATTGTACAAGGTACACAGGTACTCGGGAGACTATAATTAGCCGTGAAACAGTTAAAATCTTCGATTTACGTCATAATGACCAGTAGTCAGTGGCACTGACCACAAGTAATCTACATTGTACAAGCTAAGATACGGTAACACTAGAGCTAAATAGCTGTAAAATTAGATTAGAAAGAAGAGGGCAAATACACGATGATGAAGAACATACGGATAACTTATGTTACAACGACACGGGTGCAACAACGACATTTGTCACAACACGCTGGTCACATGCATTGGTCACAATTGCTTGTACCTTGTCTTTCACATGCATGTAGCGTACTTCACCACGCAGCAAGTCGACTCCACACCGCAATATTGACAGCAGTAAGCAGCGCGAGAAATGTTAATACGTATCTGTTAGTGAACCAGGGTGTGTGTGTGTGTGTGTGTTGTGTGTGTGTGTGTGTGTGTGTGTGTGTGTGTGTGTGTGTGTGTGTGTGTGTGTGTGTGTGGTGGGTGTGTAGGGGGAGTTGGAGAATAGGTCCATCTATTGAGAAGAGTCTAGAACTACACTTTGTCTAAACCAACTGACTGTATATAGGAAGTGGGAGAGGAGGGGTAAGCATGCAGGCTAACACAATTTTTTTTAAGGCGGGTGTGCGTGTTGGGAAAAGGCAGAGGAAAACCCTGAATAGCCCTCTCTTCTTTGAAGGGTGGGTGGGGTGGAGGAAGATTCCAAATAGTCCTAGACTGACCCTTGGGGGGGGGGGGGGTAAATCCAGGCTAGCCCAAACTTACCCCCGCGGGGGTAAGTTCCAACTAGGGGGAGTAAGTTCTAGCTAATCCTAGAATGACCCCCGGGGGTAAAAGCAGGCTAGCCCAGACTTACCCCGGGGTACGTTCCAGAGGGGGGGGGGGTAAGATCGGTATGTTAACACCGGTTATGAAAGATAAGATGCTCGATAAGAAGACCTTGTCACACCAGGATGTTCCAGCAAACGTTTGTGAAGCGTGGGGTATTTGAGACGAGTTTGTCAGACCAAGATTCTAATTTTCTCCAAAGACAATGCAAAGCGTGGGACCCTTTAAGAAGAACTTCGTAAAACCAAACGCTGATGTTCTTGAATGACACTATGAAACATGGGATACGTTAAGAAGACTCTGTAAGACTAAGACACTCTCAGAAGATATTGCAGAGCAAGGGATACTTTGAGAAAACTGCGTAAAACCAGAAAACTCTCAGAAGACATTGTGGAACTGGGGATTCTCTGACATGACAAAATCACGACTCTCTCAGAAGACATTGTAGAACTGGGAATTGTTTTTAGATGACAAAACCAAGACACCCTTGGGAGACATCGTAGAGCCGAATATTCCTTGAGAAGACAAAACCAAGACACATTGAGAAGACACTGTAAGACCAGGACATTGTAAAGCATGGAGAGCTTCTGGAAGACTTTATGAAACCCAAGAACGTTCATAAGACTATGTAAAACCAGAAAACTGTAAAGCAGAGGACGGTTTCAGGAGACTGTAAAACCAGTACGCTTTAAGTTAGAATTTAAAGCATAGATCGCTCTCAGAAAACCAGGACAGTCTCAGGAGACCATGTCAAACAAAGTCAGACCTACATGACAATGCAAAACCAGAACAACGCAAAGCATGGGGCGTTTTCAGAAGATTGTAAAACCAGACACTGTAACTGACAGTTTAAATCATACAACACTTTCAGAAGACCTGATAAAATGAGGATAATCTCAGGAGCCAATGTAAAACCAAATCTGTCTCAGACGACCATGTAAAACCAGGACGATGTAAAGCATACGGTGTTTTCAGAAGACTCTGTTAAACCAAGACACTGTAAGTCTAAGTTTACACGACGGACTTTCAGAACAGTTGGTCAAAGCAGGAGAATCTCAGAAGACCATCTAAAAGCAGGGGGACACTTTCAGAATGCCTTGTACAATGAGGACACTTTCAGAAGAGTTTGAAACACGACGACACTATCAGAATACCTTGTAAAATGAGAAATCTTCATTATACTTTGTAAAATGAGGACACTCTCAGAATACCTTATAAAATGATGCCAATCTCGGTACCCTGTCAAGCGAGGTCACTTTCAGAATACCCTGTAAAATGAGGATACCTTGAGAATACTGTGTAAAACGATGACTCTCGGAATACATTGTAAAACGAGGTCACTGTCGGAATACCCTGTAAAACGAGGACATTTTCACAATACTTTGTAAGGGAGGACACTATTAGAAGTCTGTATAAAACCAGGACACTCAGAATACCCTGTAAAACGAGGACATTTTCACAATACTTTGTAAGGGAGGACACTTTTAGAAGTCTGTATAAAACCAGGACACTCAGAATACCCTGTAAAACGAGGACATTTTCACAATACTTTGTAAGGGAGGACACTTTTAGAAGTCTGTATAAAACCAGGACACTCAGAATACCCTGTAAAACGAGGACATTTTCACAATACTTTGCAAGGGAGGACACTTTTAGAAGTCTGTATAAAACCAGGACACTCAGAATACCCTGTAAAACGAGGACATTTTCACAATACTTTGCAAGGGAGGACACTTTTAGAAGTCTGTATAAAACCAGGACACTCAGAATACCCTGTAAAACGAGGACATTTTCACAATACTTTGCAAGGGAGGACACTTTTAGAAGTCTGTATAAAACCAGGACACTCAGAATACCCTGTAAAACGAGGACATTTTCACAATACTTTGCAAGGGAGGACACTTTTAGAAGTCTGTATAAAACCAGGACACTCAGAATACCCTGTAAAACAAGGATACTGTCAAAAGACCATCTAAAAGCAAGACGCTCTCAGAAGACCATATAAACCCAGCACACTGTAAAGCGTGGGGGGTACTTTCAAAACACGCAGTAAATCCAAACTCCAGACCACATACAAAAACCAACAGCGCACCTACACACGATGTGTAGAGCAACACGTGAACCAGAACCACAGGCTGAAGAACACCAAAGAAAAACACAGTGCAAAGCATCGGCAGAAACCAAAGTATGTCCAAGCCAACAAAAGCAAACTGTCCACCACAATCAACAAACACAACTCTCAAGGCAGGGTGCTTACTGAGGGTAAAGAACACATCACAACAAGGAGAACCAAAAAAACAACCCTAAGCAGGATAGTCAGAACTGCTACAATGCGCAATGGAAGCAAAAACGGACAAAAAGAAACCCCAAAGGCCAAGAAAGGGTGTAATCACATCAAAGACCTCGTGAGAAAGGACGAGCAGAAAAGAATGAGGAGACTATTGAAAACCCATGGTGAAAAACATAAACATAATACTGAAAAAAAACAACGAAATAATAATGAAAAATATTTCTTGAAAAACTAACAAAGAGAAATGATGAAAACAATTATGAAAAAGAAAGTGAAATCATGGTGAAAAACAATAATGAAACAAGAAAGAAAAATTCTGAAGGAAAACAAGGAAATAAGGAAAGATGAGAAACAATGGCAATAATACTGAAAATGATAACAACAAAAAAAGAAGTAAAAATGATAAAAGACTATAGACAATATAAGAAGAAAAAGAAACACCCGAAGGTGCTGGGAGGACCCAGAGAAGCACTGTCTTCGCCCGCCTTTAGAGCAGTCCTGTACCACCCTTGGAGGCCTGCGCTGTGTTGACGATGGTACAGGCACGCACAGGACACTCCATTAAGATATCAAGGGACATAACTGCTCCTGAACAGAGGTAAATTAGACTACAGGATGCAGCTCATAACAGCCTTAAAGTAGCATCCCCATGGGTGTACCAGCCCGTATTTCATGACTGCAGAGCCCACCGGCGAAAAACACACCACCCTCCAGCTGCCGAGCACACCCCACAGACCCAACCACCCTGCTCACGGACAGATGAAGACAGTGCCACTCCAGACACAGCCAAGCTTTCGCCATGCGGTCTTATGTGCCCTCAAGAGAGAATCCAAAGACAATATAATAAAAATAGCAATGAAATATTGACTACAATGATGAAATATAATGATACCATGAAAAAAAAACATTAAAAAAGAAATGTTTAAAACAATGATGATAAGGATGAAAACTGTTTAAGCAATAAGGAAAATATCATGAACAACACTAGAATGTAAGGTGGATGGGGTGGGGGGGGTGGAAACAATCATGAACACTGGTAAAAATCATTATAAATAGAAAAGAAACTCATGATGAAAATGAGAGCCACCATAATGATGACAAATAAATTTACTTGTTACCCATCGATGCCAAGCTTATGACCTTTCCCCAAACATTGCTTCATATTCATTGTTGTTGTTATTGTTTTTGTTGTTGTTGTTGCTCGCCAATCCCTGCTGAGTTTTACAAGAGTATCCATTTTGCAGGTGCTTCAATGGAAAATGACGTTCAGAACTCTAAAATACTTTTGTTGTCTTGTCATGAAATGCAGCGGGAGGAACGGGGGGGGGGGGGGGGGGGGGGCGGGTTGGGGATAGATAGGAAGAGGGAGGGGGGGGGGGGGATGCATGCAGTTTAATAACTCATCTCAGAACGTTTATGTCAGTGCGCTCACCGTAAAGGGTGTTGGCAGAATCAGCTGCTATAATTTCACAAAAGCGTGAAGAACGCGCTACAAAATTTCAGTGTGAATCTGAACTGAGTTACAGATCATTTTCAAGCGATCTGGCAATGCCCTAACATGCGATTCGTCGATAGCAAATGTATCCATCTCCCCTCACGACGTCCTCCCCCCCCCCCCCCCCCCCCCTCTTCCACCCTTCTCACCCCTCACCCCCACCCCACCCGCTCCCTCCATCTTAGATATTGTGATTGCTGGTTGCAGAGGGTACGTACGTTGTGGGTTTTTTCCACGGTGGATGGATTAAACTGTGGAAACAAATCAACACACGAAGCAGGAAGAGGGAAAGTTGA
>CM031626.1:25168058-25178058 GCA_018398815.1 Conus ventricosus | reverse complement strand
CGCTGTTCTCTTCAAACAAGAAAGCCATCTTGTTGCAGTGCACCTTCGTCGTCGAGACGGGATTTTTTTTTAGAAAGAACACAACCACACACACACACACACACACACACACACAACACACACACAACCACACACCACACACACCCCACACACACACGCATGATGCTCGCGCAGCGCCCCTAAAACAACCCACAAAATCATCAAAGCTCTTGGCGACATTCTTGGAAAGAGAAGCACTCGGATAGATTTGACTTCTGTTAAACTTAAAGAGACATCTGAAAATAATCAGAGAGACAAACTGGAGCAGCACTGTGACGTAGGGGATACGCTTTCCACAAAAACAGCACCCCCAGTTTATATGAACTTTGTTATGACAATAAAGTAACACTCTAAAATAAAGCACAACCACAATTAGGCGTTTTAAACAACGCTCGAGAGCACAGAAACCTGCGGTGTTACGCGATTTGACCTATATGTTCATATTTTCAGAGGCACGTCCGGGAGTGGATGAAACTCGACCGTGTGATTCAATTCTTCCTGTCTGGGGCCCATGACACACTCGCAAATCTGAATTAACCTATTACAACTCTTTGCCCTCTTGGGGGACTTGAACCAATGACCTCCCCAAATCCCACCGTAAAGCCCAAGCAGCACACAAAACAGCTAGGCTAGGACATTCCTGGGAACGGATGATTGCCTAAGTTTTTGACAGGAATGCAACGCAGACACGGACGAGACAGGAAAATGGAAGAGTGGTGTGAGATGGTGAGAAAAACCCAAACAGTACGCAGTCCCGACAGATAGAGGAATGCCCCAGTCCACGACCAAAAAGTGAAAAGTAGTGTGAAGATGGTGAGAAACCTAAACAGTACACAGTCAAGACCGGTTTGAAAACATGCCCCAGTCCACGACCAACAAGGAAACCCCTTGAAGAGTTGTTGTGGGCCTTCGCAGACGCAGCATTACAATATGGCGTCGACCAGCATTGCGTCAGCTAGAGAGAGTGGGGGCAGGATGATTACCGACCCTTGCTTTCCGACCATGCGCCTTTTCACGCAGGTCGTTCATCGTGTAGGCCCCCAGCCACTTTTAAGCACCGGTCACTGCGCGCCACACAAGACAGCTATTCATGAACTGGGCCGCCCTCTCAAGTAACCAATGATGTGGGGCTGTTCTTGTCTGGTATTCCCCGAGGGCGGCCTATGACTGCACTAAGCCTCTACTCGCACTAAAAACCGAGTGTCCCCCGCATCAATGTTGACAGCAAGCCATTATCGGCAGTGAAGCGTGGCAACCAGCCAGCAAAGCTTTTGAACTGGAGGCTGACAGAGAGGCAGTCAGATCAGGTCAGGACAGGGTCAAAGTCTTCAATATGCGCAATGAAATCCGATCGGTGAAAGGGGAAGATACTTCCTCGGTCTTCTCTTGATTTACGGTGCCAGCTGCATGCTTAAGGTAGTGAAATTTTCGTGTCCGCAACATATCCTTTAATCAGCAGTTCAAGTCTGAGCAAAACAAACTTGCTGCTCGCATTTTGGTATTTGAAAAAAAAGCGCCTTCATCAGATCAGCTGGGAGTGTGGTGCTGGGGAAGAAAACATGGAGGGCGGCAAGTCTGACAATGATTTTGCTATTCCTGTGGACAGATATCCTAGAGACATTGCTTTATGCGCTGAGAAAAACGTCGTTGCTTCCAGTCTGAACTAGGCCTCATGTTGGTCTGTAATGCCGTCAAACGCTAGAGGCCCGATGGCCACGTACACTCCTAAGGCCCAGTGACGGCTCACGATCAATCTGATGGGTAAAAACCAGGCGTCAAAAAACTGGTTGCCCGGGTAAAGAGCGCCCTTCCTGGTCACTATACCATGTGCAACTGGGGGCTAGCAGGGGACCCCAAAGGGAGGAGGGCGATTCTTTGAAGGACATGTGTGAGAGGTCAGTGTCAGGGGCACAGCGATCTCCAGCCTATGGTGACAGCATTCCCGTGTGCGGGGGACGGCCGTGGAGATTGGGGCAATCAGCGATGGAGCGCTCCCTGATACGATTACCGTGGCCGGGGTTTAGTAATCCCGGTTCTGAGCCAGGCAAAACATGGGGGCCCCCTTATGGGGTTGGCTGAAAAATTGCCCTCTGGGCCCCATAGTCTGCGGGGCCCGCCGTTTTAGGGACTCGAAAAACGTTTCAGCGATTTCGTCCCGCTCCCTCCTTTGGGCGGCCTCACAGGGCACAGGAGGCTCCCGGTGGTCCGAAGCACCCTTTTGGGGGGGGGAAAGGGGAAGCCAAATGCCCCCGACGGCCCAGGGGGGCCGACGAACAGCCGAATTTGAACTGAAGTTAAAAGGAATCAGGTCAAGAGGATGTAACCCACCCCCACACGCAACTCCGCAACGCCCCCGACTGCTCGCAACGTTGCACAAATATGCAACCCACGTCTGCAAAAGGGCCCCTTTTCCTTAAAGGGCCCCAGGGCCCATAGGACGTTAACACACCCACGAAGAACGAATAAGCACCGCTGTGGCAAGCTTAAAGACTGCAATGCATCGACCTAATAGTGTGTTTTAGAAGCGGGGGCAGGCCTTTTGACACCTTCTGCCAGGGCAAAGACCCCAAAGGGGGGGGAGGAGGGGGGGGGAGGTTTGATAAAAGCAGGAGGGGGTAACACGGGGCCCCTACTTACCCAAATCAGTTTGCTTATCTTTTTTTACCCCCTCGGTCCCAGGGCTCAATTGAAAAAAAGCAAGCATCTTGAACCCTTAAAACTGTCATTTATAACAGTTTTAACATCATCAAAGTAGGTTTGATATCTTAAAATATCGTGGCGATTGACTGCTGTATCATGGGAAAATTTTTTTGCGGGAAAAATTGTTAAATTTTAAAATTTTTAAAATCTTTAACACTTTTGAAAAAAAAATGAGCGAGAACAGTAAACAAGTGGGGGACTCTTCTCCAAAAGAAAAAAAACACAGAGTTATTTTTATTTAGACTGCCCGCATTTTAAAAAAATAAAATCAAAATATACAAACGAACAATCTTAGTGGGCGGAGACAAGCACAGGCCACACCCCCCCGCTCACGGGAAGACTTCGCAAAAATTTGAACTAAGGGGAAGGGGGGGGGGGGGGGGGGGAAGTGAGAAAATGGGAAAATAAAAAAAGAAAAATATCAAAAAATGAAAAACTCTTACGCCGCAGGGGAACCCTCGTAATTTTTCCAAAGGCGATCTATGGTTTGCCTGCTCCTAAGCCTTCCCCCGCTGGATGGGGAACACGGGGCCGGGATTGTGCTGTGCTCCGGATCAAAAAGACACACCGCAGTCCATTTTTTGGTGTTTCCCCCCCCAAGGGTTTAAAAAGAATCCAAAAGCACCCCCAAAAACACCCGCGAAGGGTGTAAAAAGAAAAAAAACAAGTGTGGGAGGAAAAAAAATTGCTGAAAAACAAAGAAAATTTTGCAAAAACAGTATAAAAGTAGGGGGAATCTTTGGCCACGCATGAGGTCCACCCCAAAGGGTGAAGGGGGAATTGGCAGAAACAATACAAAAAAACCTGATTTAATTGAAACGAAGTTAAAAATAAAATGAGGCAGGGAACAGTAAACAATAAACAAGCGGGTAACTCTTCTCACCATAAGAAAACCTAACAGTTGGCAAAGATTTGAACTTAAGGCGGGGAGAGGGGGGTTGAAGAAGAAGAAAATGGGAACATAAGAAAACATATTATAAATATGAAAACTCTTCACCAGCCGCAGAGGAAACCATCGTAATCCTTCGAGAAGTTTTCATATTTGTAATATATTTTCTTATGTTCCCATTTTCTTCATCTTCAACCCCCCACAACTCGATAAGCTCTCATTCGTATATCGCATGCCTATGATCTTTTTTGTACAAGCTTGCAACTATACGAAATGACTGACGGCGCCAGTCCCTTGAGCAAGTCGCCTTCTTTGTTGATTGTCGGAGTTTTTGGATCTAAATTGTCGTTTTATGAAATTCGGACTTCCGAAACGAAATCTTTCTAGTGACTCCATTTCTATGATAGAAGCAGCCAAAAATATATAAAAATTATCATCCGATGGACCATTTCAACAGAATAACATTTTACCGAAGATCGTGTTAGAAGCACATGGCGTCGGCCATGTGGCGATGAAAGCAAGTTGTGTTGCCAATCAAATTTTAAACACAAAGTTCTCCGCGCAGACGGCATCTTGGAGAAGGAAATTTATATGTATAAAAGGAGCGAAATGCCAGCTATTCATTCATTACAAAATTATTTCATGCTGTTTGGTATTTTTCATCGAAATAGAGGAAAATATGACGTAAATTCGTTAAAAGTGGGTTCATTCTTGGACTTTAATCACCAATAACTTTACACAGCCACAGAATTGTCAAATATGACTTACTGCATTTTATTCCTTGGGCTTCTGAGGTTTTCATCGATATCAGATACGTTTTGCATACTCTGAACGTACGGCGAGCTAGACAACACAGAAGCTGCGACAGATAGCACAAATTTTGTCATTTACTGTCTCGCGAGGCTCATTTTGAGTGCGGTGCTGCGTTGTCTTCTTTGCGGTCAGGCTCGCATATATATAGGCGCAGTGTGTGTGAGAGAGCAGTGTTCCCCAGAGTGTCCCCCAGAGTGTCACCGAGAGTGCCCAGAGAGTGTCCCGAGAGAGTGCTCAGTGCGCCAAGTGCTGAGAGAGAGAGAGAAGTGCTCCCAGGGCTGTGTTCCTGGTTTGAGCTTGTTATGGAAGGAAAGTAAAGGAAAAAACTCCACGTCGTCCTCTGTGTCTTCTTGACTGGCTGCTGTCCCTTGGTTCCTGCACTTCTCACCATCTGCCTGTCTTCACCTGCTTACCCTTACCCCTCCACACACACACACGCATATATATATTAAATATATATATATATATATATATATATATATATATATAATATTATATATTATAATATTATAAACAAAGCTTGCTCTTATGTCTTAGATTGAAGAAATAGGGGGAGATACGCATTCATATCTGCAGTGGTAGATGATTCTGCCTAACTAACAGTATGTGCTTGAGTGGGTGAATGGGGAAAAATAAAATAAATGCTTTTTGATAATTTCTACTTTTCACAAAAAAATGTAGCTTGTTTTGCTCTTTTATGATTTTCTTTTGCTTCTTAGATGGCACCTTTGGTTGGTTTTTGGAAAACTCAACAAACATACTACGGTATTGCACACCAACCTTTTCTGGGATTGCATTCTTCTTAAAACTGAAAAGGCAGAGGAGTCAAATTACCACTTTCCGCGGTCATGAGGAGAAACCACCAAGTTTCGAAATATCGGTATATGACCAGGAGTTACATGTTAGTGAGTTTCCCTCCCTATTGGAGGATGTCTCCCCCTTGGAGAATATAAGCTTGCTGAAGGCTCATTTTGAGAAGCATTTATTTTATTTTTCCCCATTCACCCACTCAAGCACATACTGTTAGTTAGGCAGAATCATCTACCACTGCAGATATGAATGCGTATCTCCCCTATTTCTTCAATCTAAGACATAAGAGCAAGCTTTGTTTATAATTTAATATTTCTTGCAGTCATTGCAACACCAAGCTGCTCTGTAAGTTGCTGGAACGGTGCGGTACTTATTCTTGGAATTTATTAGTTTGTTGTATATATATATATATATATATATATATATATATTATATATATATTTAATTCTCAACAATTAAGTAGTGGGGGAAAGCAGGTGCAGGTTAATAATTCTTCCATCATTATAGTAATGACTTGGCAAAGATTTGGAAATAAAGGGGGGGGGGGGGGAGTTGTAGATGAGGAAAAATGTATATTATAGATATGAAAACCCTTCACTAGCTGCATGAGGAAACCATCGCAATCCCTCTCGAAGGCAGATCTATATGTATTGCCTGCTCCGAGGCCTTTCGTCCGCTGGATGGGAACTCATCAGGGAGACACGGCTGATTGTGTCAGTGCTCCTGGCGTCAAACAGAGACAGTGCTCCTGGCGTCAAACAGAGACACACCACAGTCCGTAATTCTGTGGCGTTCTCTCCACCAAGGGCTCAAAAAAGAATCCAACAGCACCCCCAAAGCAGCCAGCGAAAGGTAGTAGAATAAAACAAAACGAAAGTGTGGAGACGGAAAAAAGTTGCTGAAAAACTAAAAACATTATGCAAACAGTATAAATATATATATATATATATATATATTATATATATATAATATATATATATATATATAATATATATTTGTTATATACAGACGAAAACGCTTCCCTGCACTCCTTTCGCTCCTGCGTCTATCTCTTTCCCACCATCCACCCCCTTCTCTCTCATTTACTTTTTTTTTTTAATAACTCTGTGTCTAATGTTTGTTCTAGCCACTGCTACATGCTTCTTTTACTGCCTCATTTTTTTTTTTACATTGTTGACCCTACTCAGGGCGAGGACTGGATGTAAAAAAAAAAAGAAGCACATCAGTGCTTCTCTATTATCCTCGTAAATAAAGAATTTGGTCTTGTCTTGTCTTGTCTTGTCTTGTCTCTCTCTCTCTTGTTCCTCCCTTTCCTTCTTTCCTTCTTCGCGCGCTTCTGATGTCATCCTTGCATACTGATTTTCGTCTTTCATTTCAAGGATGGTTCCCAGGATGGTTCCCAGGATGGATGGTTCCCAGGATGGTTCCCAGGATGGTTCCCAGGATGGATGGTTCCCAGGATGGTTCCCAGGATGGATGGTTCCCAGGATGGTTCCCTTCCAGGATGGATGGTTCCCAGGATGGTTCCCAGGATGGTTTACCCTACACTAGGATGGATGGTTCCCAGGATGGAGGTTCGGATGTTCCCAGGATGGTTCCCAGGATGGTTCCCAGGATGGTCCAGGATGGATGGTTCCCAGGATGGATGGTTCCCAGGATGGTTCCCAGGATGGTTCCCAGGATGGATGGTTCCCAGGATGGTTCCCCGGATGGATGGTTCCCAGGATGGATGGTTCCCAGGATGTTTCCCAGGATGGGTGGTTCCCAGGATGGTTCCCAGGATAGTTCCCAGGATATGGTTCCCAGGATGGTTCCCAGGATGGTTCCCAGGATGGTTCCCAGGATGGATGGTTCCCAGGATGGATGGTTCCCAGGATGATTCCTAGGATGGTTCCCAGGATATGGTTCCCAGGATGGATGGTTCCCAGGAAATGGTTCCCAGGATGGTTCCCAAGATGGTTGGTTCCCAGGATGGTTCCCAGGATGGATGGTTCCCAGGATGGATGGTTCCCAGGATGGATGGTTCCCAGGATGGTTCCCAGGATGGATGGTTCCCATGATGGTTCCCAGGATGGATGGTTCCAGGATGGATGGTTCCCATGATGGTTCCCAGGATGGATGGTTCCCAGGATGGTTCCCAGGATGGATGGTTCCCAGGATGGATGGTTCCCATGATGGTTCCCAGGATGGATGGTTCCAGGATGGTTCCCAGGATGGATGGTTCCCATGATGGTTCCCAGGATGGATGGTTCCAGGATGGATGGTTCCCAGGATGGTTCCCAGGATGGATGGTTCCCAGGATGGTTCCCAGGATGGATGGTTCCCATGATGGTTCCCAGGATATGGTTCCCAGGATGGATGGTTCCCAGGATGGATGGTTCCCAGGATGGTTCCCAGGATGGATGGTTCCCAGGATGGTTCCCATGATGGTTCCCAGGATGGATGGTTCCCAGGATGGTTCCCAGGATGGCTCCCAGGATGGATGGTTCCCAGGATGGTTGGTTCCCAGGATGGATGGTTCCCAGGATGGTTGGTTCCCAGGATGGATGGTTCCCAGGATGGATGGTTCCCAGGATGGTTCCCAGGATGGATGGTTCCCAGGATGGATGGTTCCCAGGATGGTTCCCAGGATGGATGGTTCCCAGGATGGTTCCCAGGATGGATGGTTCCCAGGATGGTTCCCAGGATGGTTCCCAGGAGATGACCTCCAGGCCTTCCTCTCTTCTTTCCTTTTTTTTCTTTTTTTTTTTCTTTTCTTTCTTTGTTTTTTTCCCCCTTAGTATCTTTTTGGTTTCATACGGATGGGAAAGTGTCACTACACCAAAACACTAGTCCTGCCTACAACAATAAACCCAAATCCTGACGCCCTGTATCAAACGTCAAAACATTATATAAAGTCAGCAAGAAAATGTCCATGAGCAGCAAGACAACATATTACACAGACTTGCATAGGGCGTCGTGAGAGTTGGAGAGAAAAACAACAACAAACAAAAAACTGCCTGTACACACACACACACACACACACACACACACACACACACACACACACACACACGCACACGCACAAAACACAGGAAAATAAGAAACACAACAACAACAAAAAGAAACAAAAGCGAAGAAAAGGGGGGAAAAGAAACAAAAACAAATGACAAAAAGGAGAAAAAAAAAGAAACAAAAACAAATGACAAAAAGGAGAAAAAAAAGAAACAAAAACAAATGACAAAAAGGAGAAAAAAAAGAAACAAAACAATGAAAAAGGAAAAAAAAAGAAACGAAACAAATGCAAAAAGGAGAAAAAAAAGAAACAAAAACAAATGACAAAAAGGAGAAAAAAAAGAAACGAAAACAAAAGACAAAAAAAAGGGGGGGGGGGGGGGGGGGAAGAGAAAAAGAAGAACCAAAGCCACCTACTCGTTCCATGAGGTCGGCCACGCAGACACCAGATGGAACAATTTTCTCGTCGGTCGTGGTCTAAGAAAGAAGGTAACACACGCACGCACGTACGTACGCATGCACGCGCGCACACACACACACACACACACACACACACACACACACACACACACCACACACGCCACGCACACACACACACACACACACACACACACACACACACACACACACACACACACTCACACACACACACACAAACATGCTCACAATCTCACCTACACTCATACACACACACGCACACACAAACATGCTCACAATCTCATTACACTCATACACACACACGCACACACACGCGCGCGCGCGCACGCACGCACACACACACACAACTCACACACGCAGCACACCACACACACACACACACACACACACACACTTGTGAGTGCGCGCGAGCGACAACATCTTCCAATCTTTATGGGTGGACTAGTTTAAACAATAACACATATTTAGGACCAATTTTCGAATTACATATCTGTGTTTAAGATTGATTTTTTTTTTTAAAGTGACCGTCAATTTCAATGGATGAACTTGTTTCATTTCTAAATGCTTTCGTCTTCTATGGTAGGTAGGTCCTGTGGTCACCTTGCTCAAAATGTGGATTATAGTGGATTTCTTGGGTTCATCTTTCATTTCTCGAAAGCCCGAACAATACTATACACTGAGGTTCCGCAAGTGCACAAACGCTTAAGACCTTACAAACACATAAAATCCCATCCTCACCAACTGTCGGGTAACATCAGTTTGTCTGTTTGTATGGATGATAAGTATACAGTTAGCATGCATTCCACATAAGCATCGAAGGAATGAGCCAAAGTCTGAGTGACTGATGTTCGACTGAATAACACAGGAAACGAATGGAGACGAATGTATAAAGCCAGAGGGCAGCTCTTTAGTCGGCTCTACCCAGGTAGGCAGCCCTGTGTGAAACGTGAGCGTAGATGGTAGAGCGTTCAAACCTTGGTCTCTAACCGAGGACAGATGCTGTTTGAGTAAATTGACAGTAATAATAATCATGATAATAATAATAATAGTAATAGTAATGATAATAATGTGAATGACATAAATGAGTAGTAGCAGTAGTCGTTGTAGTTGTAGTAGTTTCCTTGTTGTTGTTCTTGTTATTGTTGTTGTTGTTATAAAAATAACATTAACCACAATAATGATGATTAAAAAAAAAGAAGAAGAAGAAGAAGAAAGATGATGATGATGATGATGATGATGATGATGATGATGATGATGATGATGGTGATGATGATAATGATGATGATGATGGCACTAATAACAACAACATAAACAACA